>JAMPIV010019679.1:7500-63767 GCA_024509875.1 Oreohelix idahoensis
ATGTTTGTTATGTTACCTAGTGTACTGTATGAGGTCAGCTGTGAAGGCTCCTGAGATAAAAGTTTATGTGAATTTACAGGAGGCCTTTCTGCTACCACTTACGACCTCAAACAGACTTGTTTTACTATAATGAATGTTAGCTACGTCAAAAGTCTAGGGTACTGAAATGTAATGTGTAGTGAATATAATCTACAGACACACACATGTAATTATTAAGTCTAATAATAATAATAATACTAATAAACTCTACAATACACTGAACTAACTCTGGGTGTTATGGTTTTAGTTTTAACAACGTTTTAAATTTATTAGTTCTGAACCAAGTTTTATTTTGGTCAGAACATATGTAATGATATGAATTTATTAATGAAATGCATAAATATGTGGCATAATAAAATGTAATTTGTGTACATAGGTATATTATAAGACTGTTAATATTACTAGTATCTATTATGTCTTTGGGAGAACTAGCACTGGATGTTTTGTTGGAGTGGCGTCATCACGCCCAATCTGTGACTACCAAAATCATTGTCCATTGACTTATGGGATGAAGTAAATCTTATATTGTTCAATATTTAGTTCTTGTGCAAATGATTGGGAGATGGCGGTAGACCTACCTGGACGAGGGGCATATCCAGAGAGTATCAGAAAATCGCGGAGACGGCCGGATATAGTGCTTCATTCTGCAGCAACGCTTCAGGTCATACTGATTGAACTGACAGTGCCATTTGAATCCAGATTAGATGAGCAACATTCGTTCAAAGCGGCCAAGTATAGTGATCTGGCCGCGGATCTGAGACACGATGGGTTCACTGCAAGGATCATGGCTGTTGAAGTGGGCGCAAGAGGGCTTGTGGCTGCATCAGTGTATGATCTATTGAAACTGTTGGGGCTGAGGGGACAGTCGAGAACAAGGGCCCTGAAGAGGCTTAGTGAAACTGCCGAAAAGGCATCAGGCTGGCTGTGGAACAACCGCAATGGGGAATGGAGATCGTAACAATAAACGCTGCGGTACAGAAAACACCAGGAATTTTTCTAAGTCCACAATACGCTGAGGTTTGTGGTGGACTAGTGAACAGGCTGCGACTCAGGGGCGACAAGCGGTGTATACTATAAGGGGTGTCAGTATCAAAAGTCCAGTGGGGAACGCGCAGTGGCGACTCGTTGACTTCGCGCTGGTGTCTCAGTGTGTGCGACGGAACGAACGGAATAATTTGTCTTCTCCTTGTTACTTTCACAATTGCCTCCACGGCTGGCGGAGTTGTGGAATTTAAAGTTGCTACCATAAGTGAAATGGGTTCATTTTCGATGCAAGACAACAGGAAGCTGAGACGCTTGGGAGTCATGACCCAAGTGGGCCCGCCCCCCTTAGAGTGTAAAGGAGTATATAGGGCCGAAACACTTGTCGGACGGGGGGACTTCTTCTGATGATCAGATTGCTTCCTGTTGTATCGCTCTGTAAAGAGTTTCCTATCATAGTTACATGGTCAAACCAGTGACAATCGGGAAAAGACCGATTGACTTCTGGAAAGACAGATGACACTGGGAAAGACTAGAAACCGGCTGACCGGGTTAGCACCCCGTAAGCTGTATTCAATTGCTATAGAACCCCAAAACGATAGATGCCCCCAGGATTCACCGAAAGGGGGGGAGAATGATGAATCCACAGGCGCCTCATTGGAATCGACCAGACCCGTTACACGGACTTCGAGCTCTGAACAACGGCTGGAGTTTCCATGTGCCTGTGGTAGGGAATTCTCTACTCAGAGAGGAATGAAAATCCACAGAACGAAAAAGGGGTGTGGGAGGTCATCAGGGGGAGATCAACAGCGCTCTGTCTCGACGGATAAGACGTTAGAAGAACGCAGCCAGGAGTCAATCCACAGTGCTGAGTACATTCAAGTTGATCTGCCTGATGATGATCTCACACACTTCTTGGACGGGAAGAGAGATGCAATCAAGTTTCCACCCGCCAGTGCAAAAGGGCTTTGGGAACAGCTGGACGAAGCCTTGGCAAAAGAGTTGGATAACAACCTGAAGCAGATAACTTTGGAGAAGAAGCTGGAAATCTTCGGCGACATAATATATCTGCACTGTCGCAAAGTGTTCGGAGTGAGGGAGGCAAGGGAAAGTAACCCACCACGAAAAAGCAGAAGACAAATTAAAATAGAAGAAATCAGAAAACAGAAGAAGCATGCCCGAAAACTGTTCAAAAACGCAGTTGCCGCAGAGAAGGAAGGGTTACGACAGGTTTGGGAGCACCTGAAAGGCCAACATAATGCCCTTTGTAGAGCAGAAAGGTTGTGCAGGAAGAAAAGGAAGACTCGAATGGATAGGGAAAGATTCTTCAGGGAGCCCTTCAAGTTTGCCAAAGAACTGTTTGAGCAGCCACGGTCGGGTACGCTAAACATCAGGAAAGAAGACCTGGAAGAACACCTTGGAATGACATATTCAGATGGTCGCAAAGATGAGCCGCTCAGCAGCATGGCAGGCCTTAAATGGCCGAGTAAGCCAGGAGCTGAATTTAACACCAAGCCCCCAACGGTGCAAGAGGTAGAAAGCATTGTCCAGAAAGCTCGATGCAAGTCAGCTCCAGGTCCTAATGGTGTTCCATATGTGGTGTATAAGAGATGCCCTGAGGTGCTCAAACGACTGCTTCGTTTACTGAAGAGTGCGTGGAAAACCCAGCTTGTAAGCAAGGAATGGAGAAAGGCGAACGGAGTCTACATCCCGAAGGAGCAAAATTCCACAGACATCAGTCAGTTCAGGCCAATCTCACTACTCAATGTGGAAGGGAAGATATTCTTCTCAGTGATGGCGAAAAGACTCACTACATACCTCCTGGCAAATGGGTACATTGACACTACCATTCAGAAAGGAGGTATCCCAGGTACACCAGGATGTCTAGAGCATGCCACAATGATATGGGAAGCAATCCAAAAGGCAAAGTCTGACAGAACAAACCTCCATGTAATCTGGTTGGATTTAGCGAATGCTTATGGATCCGTTCCACACCAGATGTTGTGGCAGGCCCTAGAAATGTATCATGTTCCACAAGAGATTGCAGCAATGCTGAAGCTGTATTTCGCAGGGTTTGCTGTCAGATTTTCAACCAGAGAGTACACAACGAAGTGGATTGGCCTTGAAGTTGGAATTGCGATGGGATGTACCATCTCTCCGATACTATTCGTGATGGCTATGCAGGTAATCCTCAATGCGGCTGAAGGAATGGCTATAGGTCCAAAGCTCGGTGGAATGTGTCTCATGCCACCGCTCAAAGCATTCATGGATGACACAACAATTCTGACATCAGATGAACATCAGGCCCGGAGGATGTTAGCACGCCTGGATGAACTAGTCAGCTGGTGCAGAATGAGCTTCAAACCCAAGAAGTCGAGAAGCCTATCAGTCAGGAAAGGGAAGATAGCAGAGGTCATATTCACGGTTTCCAACCAAAGAATCCCTACTGTCATTGAGGAACCTGTTAAAAGTCTTGGCAGGGTGTACGATGCCTCATTAAAAGACTCAAAGGCAGTGCAACAGACAATAGAAATGGCAGACAGAGGGCTACAGATCATAGACCAAAGCAGACTCCTGGGGAAGTTCAAACTGTGGTGCCTCCAGTTCATGTTGATACCAAAGTTGCTGTGGCCACTGCTTATATATGAAATAAGCACAAGTACAGTGGAAGCCATAGAGAAGAAGGTCAACAAGTTCATGAGAAAATGGCTAGGAGTACCACCAGGTCTGTCAGATGTAGCACTGTACTGCAAAAAGTCAAAACTTCTGCTTCCTTTCAAGTCAGTTGTTGAAGAGTACAAAGTTGGAAAGGCAAGGCTTGCAATGATGCTACGCGAGTCAGCTGATGACGTGGTTAAGTCCATTCAGCCCACACTGAAAACGGGAAGGAAGTGGAAAGTGGAAGAAGCTGTTGATGCTGCCCAAGAGTCACTCAAACTGAGGGAGGTAATCGGATACACACAAACGAATAGACGGGGATTTGGTCATGGAGACATCCGCTGGTGGTCCAAGGCATCAAGCAGGGAGCGCAGAGACATGGTAGTTCAGGAGATACGAGAAGCTGAGAATGATAAGAGGTTGCAAAAAGCAGTGCAGCAGGTCCAACAAGGCCAATGGACTACATGGGAAGGAGCCCTGCAGAGGTCCTTGACATGGAATGATATATGGCATATGGCACCTCTTAGGCTCAGCTTCGTTGTCAGATCACTGTATGACCTGCTGCCGTCGGCCACCAACCTTGTGAAATGGGGAAAGTCGGATGATGAGCAGTGCCCCCTGTGCCAGGGGAGGCAGACACTTGAACACGTGCTCTCAGCGTGTAAGGTGTCATTAGGGCAAGGGCGATACACTTGGCGCCATAACAAAGTGCTAAATGAGCTTGCTGCGACAATAGATCTGGCAAGAATGAAGGCGAATAGCAAAGTCCGGCCAGACACCGCAAACACATACTTTCTGAGGGCAGGAAAGTCAGCACACCCCAAACCGAATAAACCTGGTAGCAGTTTACCATCTCTTCTTGATTGTGCAAATGATTGGGAGATGGCGGTAGACCTACCTGGACGAGGGGCATATCCAGAGAGTATCAGAAAATCGCGGAGACGGCCGGATATAGTGCTTCATTCTGCAGCAACGCTTCAGGTCATACTGATTGAACTGACAGTGCCATTTGAATCCAGATTAGATGAGCAACATTCGTTCAAAGCGGCCAAGTATAGTGATCTGGCCGCGGATCTGAGACACGATGGGTTCACTGCAAGGGTCATGGCTGTTGAAGTGGGCGCAAGAGGGCTTGTGGCTGCATCAGTGTATGATCTATTGAAACTGTTGGGGCTGAGGGGACAGTCGAGAACAAGGGCCCTGAAGAGGCTTAGTGAAACTGCCGAAAAGGCATCAGGCTGGCTGTGGAACAACCGCAATGGGGAATGGAGATCGTAACAATAAACGCTGCGGTACAGAAAACACCAGGAATTTTTCTAAGTCCACAATACGCTGAGGTTTGTGGTGGACTAGTGAACGGGCTGCGACTCAGGGGCGACAAGCGGTGTATACTATAAGGGGTGTCAGTATCAAAAGTCCAGTGGGGAACGCGCAGTGGCGACTCGTTGACTTCGCGCTGGTGTCTCAGTGTGTGCGACGGAACGAACGGAATAATTTGTCTTCTCCTTGTTACTTTCACAATTGCCTCCACGGCTGGCGGAGTTGTGGAATTTAAAATTGCTACCATAAGTGAAATGGGTTCATTTTCGATGCAAGACAACAGGAAGCTGAGACGCTTGGGAGTCATGACCCAAGTGGGCCCGCCCCCCTTAGAGTGTAAAGGAGTATATAGGGCCGAAACACTTGTCGGACGGGGGGACACAGCATTTGGCACCACTTTCGTGCCAAAACAGAACCTTCACACTTCGAAATTGACAACACAGTTACTTAATACTAGCAAAACTCAGCTGAGCTGCTGGCTAGAGTATGGCGTCCCACTGAATTTAATGTATTCTTTCCTGGAAAACACCATTAGCAGTTAAGAACTGTGTTATAGGACAGACTTTTATCGAATGGCACAAATGTGCGTCTCTATCTTGCTAATATAAAATGGCGTTGGCCAATCAGATCGAAAGACCAAGCTTTCCAATTTGAATTTTGAAAATAAAGTCAAAGTACATCTCAATTTCCTCAAATGTACGTCTGGTACAAATTTGGCTTTTCCCCAATTTCACTTCTTGTTTTGGGCTAACTACATGTAAAACCGACACAAACCTGCTTCCTAAGTTATTTTTAGCCACTATCTCCCGACTTTGCCCCGCTAGTTCATTACAGTTTGAATTTTGCGTTTTCCTGTCTCAAGGACGCAAAAAGTGACTTTAGTGAAGGTATGCACAACACTACTGTTCGCTATTCTGATAGGAACAATACGGTCTTTTGTCAATATCTTCCTAGTTATCTGTCCGTCTGTATAAATAAAAGTATATTATTTGTCAGCTTAAGATGGGCTATCAAACTAGCTAGGTTTTATTTTCACAACTTTATTATTAACGAAAACCTTACTTTTCTCAAGGTTAGTTTTTTGAAATTTGTTGTGAACTTTTGGGTATGGCTTTTGCCGCTATATTCGAACAAAACAACCAAGTACGGTAAAACGTCTAAGATACGACTGTTTCTAACAAGAGCTAAGGTCTTTTCTGTCCATTTCCTTACATTGTGTCAACTAGTGGCGTAATTATTTTCTTTTACTACAAATTACGTCTTTTTGCCTTTCTAGATTCAAACACGTGTTCAGACCGTCATAATGATTTTTATCTCCGTTTCCCTCTGTAGCGGAAGGTTTTATATGTGTGAGATGATAATGCTAGAGTAGAAATAGTATTCTCTCCAGAATGTGTGAGGTCCCAGTGACAGAGAAGTACACTGGTATCACTCGATAGTCACGGCTGTGAAAGTATCTGGACTGAAAATATTCAGAGAACAGTCAGACCTTACTGCGCCACCTCCGCGATGTGACCACCTGTGATATTAATAAAAATTCAACCAAACTCAGTATCAACTATATTGAATGAATAAAGCTGGTGAATACAATTTATATCCTCTTTATTTACATCTATCTAATTGTGGTGATTGTGTGTGACTGGTGATACAAAAGTTATATTTATACAAAACCAAATTGGCGAAATCAATTACAGTTTTTGCAAGTTAAACTAAAATGTCATTTCTTTAGACTCTTCCAATTAGTTGGGTAATAGACTTCTTCACTGTCTTATTCACTTTATAACTTTCACTAGTTTATCACGCAAATTGTCATCACAAAACACTGCTTGACAATTATCACTTCTTGGGTGCACGATTGTCACAAATATCACTCATCTGTTTTTATAATCAGTGTTTATATGAGATGTACAGCTTCAGTAGGTCGTGCTTCTACCAATCCAGGCACTGCTGGGGCGATTAGCATTGATCCTTGAGCAATTCTTGATCATTGACCTCTGACTTTTGGTTGACAAGTATGAACCCTCGCAGGATCTAATTAAGATCAGTAAAGACTGGCTTTAGTGGAGTAACAGAACTGCCTGGCTGCAAATAACAAGATATTGGCCTCTGCACGTTCCTCTCTCTCTCCAGCCGTTGTCCTTCTGTCTTGCTTCGCTGTACAAGTGAATTTGAAATCATTTACGTCCGCCCTTATATATGCAGCTACCGGACGTACAGGAAACAAGGCTCGCAACTCCAGCAAACTTCCCAAAAAAGTTGTAACTTCGGGGGGTTTGTGCTAGAGGTGTTTCAAACCTTGGTCTCGTGCATTTCACCTTTCCCAGTTCAAGCCTTTGGAGTTATATATTTCCGTTCTCCATGAGTTGACCTTTATCCATATGTTGTTTTCCCATATCTGTCGTGTTAACGATTCTATATTGAATTATAAATAGGAAAAACACAGCATTTCTCAATGCACGGACACTATTCTTGCGAAATTCTTCACAACCACTTCCGCCCTTCTGCTTTCCTTTGTACCTATACATAAATGAAGATATTTCCGTCAAAAGGAGACCATTCTCATCCTTATCTATCATTCCGTTCTCCTTCCCGATCGCTAATTCTAACCATGTTTCGGACGATTATTCTTCCTTATACAATCGCCGAAGTCGTTCTATCTGACCGTGGGAAACCCCTTCTCTGATTGGCTGCCCTAGATACACACAGGAAAATACCCCTGCATTCCTTTGTACAGGTCAGCACACTGGTGTCCCACTTTTCGGTCTTCAAACATTTAACTAGGCAATGCGTAACATGCGACAGAGCCTCCCTCTCTTTTAAGCTGTAGATTTCTACAGCTAACAACTGTAAGCTTTGCCGTAGTTAATGTTCTTCTTACTCTCGTTCTATCTCAGTTGGGTGTCGACTAAGAAAATCTGCTCCTACATTTTGTTTTCATGGATATAGATTTATCCTTCGCTATCTCTCTTTTCCCAGTTCGGCTTTTCATCCAGGCCCTTACCGCTGGTGAAATGGGGTCGGTAGGTTTCCCTTGAAGTTTACCGCCCTCTTTTCGTTGATAGTTGGTTGCGGTTTTCCCTCGCAAATTCGTAGGTGTTTGATTTTGGCTACGTGATTTGTTCTTTTCTTCCAGTGCATGGGTTTCAGACTGCAATTCAACCTGTGTGGAATGTTTCCTTTCCCCTCCAGTGCAAGTCTCGGGAGTACCCATGATGGCTGGTTTGCTTGTAGACTTTTGAAGACTCTTCCGCCGACTTTCTGAATCTACCTGAGTGCACTCTGGACAGGAATTTACATACCGATTGATGTCTTCCGTAATACCTGGCCAGTAGTACTGGGTGGCTATTCTTTGTTTTGTGGCACCATTACCCAGGTGTTCACTCAAAGTTATGTGCCCCCCAGCCTATAACCTTATTTCTATAGGTGGATGGTACAACAATTTGACCATGACTTTTCGTCCCTCTGCCAGCTTTCCTGTGCAAGAGTCCATGTTCCATATAGAAATTTCCTTTCCTTGGAGTGTTATGTGGTTTTGACAGTTTGCCAAAACAAGGCTTCAATGTGCTGTCAGCTACTTGAGCCCGTTTCATTTCAGTAGAATGAAATTTTAATTTGGTGTCCCTCTCTATGTTCCTGGAGTCAGACCTGGTCTGGATTTCTGCCATAACCATAGGTTTCACCGGGTTTCTCAAGAAAACATATCTACGCCCCAACATCAGGGGGTAAAAGGGATCATCTAACACTGCTGCATTTATCTCCCCTTCCACATAGCGACAACTGACATGAATCTTTGCTATGGGTAAAGTGAGGGGTAATGCTCCTTTTAGTGGCCCTTGAATATCTACTGTTTCTGTGGTGATTTGTTCAGGGCGCACCAGAGATGCACACACGACTGCGTCATAGGACAAACCTGTGTCATACATTCCTGTGACTTGTTTGCCATTCACAGTCACTATCTCCTGTGTAGGTGGGTGATGGAGGCTATTCTGAATCACCGTCAGTTCCTTCCTATCAGAAGTCCTCACCTGTAAGCATGCAGCATGATGAAGAGGTTTTTTCCTCCCACATTTATCAGTGTTGTGGTTGTTCATTTTGCAGAACTTACACCATTTTTCTTCCCTTAGTGAGGGTTTATTGTTATATCCTGGAGGGTTCTTGTCTTTGTAGTCATATCTTTGGTTGTTCTTGGTTGTATTGTCCTTTTGTTCAAACTCGTTTTGGTTTTGTGGTGACTTGAAACTATCTCCCTGCTTCCTCTTGTTTCCTTGAGTCAGGGGGTGAGCCAGTTTTGTGACTTTCTGCATAGATGATTATTTCATCTAATCTCTCTCTTTTATGTTCTACTAGGAATGTCTTCGTCTCAGGAGACATGGACTCCAGGAGTTGTTCTATCAACATCATCTCCTTGATCCCTTCAAAATCCTGATTGAAGTTTCCTAACTGACACCACCTCAGCAAGTAACTTTCCAACCTTGCTGAGAACTGCTGATATGTTTCTCCTGTCTGGAGCATAGCAGTTCTAAATCGCCTTCTATAAGCTTCTGCGTTTTGTTCGTACCGCACCAACAATGCTTGTTGCAATGCCCATAGTTTTTCTGATCTTCTTTTTGCATCTTCAAGTAGACATTATAAGATACACCTCTCAATCCCTGTGACAACTTCAAATTCCACTTTTCTTTTTCTAGGCCATAAGTAGTGGCCAATCGTTCATATCTATCAAGGTAATCCTCTATTCCCTCTTCTTTCTCCACAAATGGGTCCAAGTGGAAGTTCATAGCTCCATTGGAGGCGCTGTGGCTGGCGATGGTATCCGAATGAGATGACCCTACTACCATTAGTAGTAGCCACTGCCTGTATTTCAAGCTCTTTTAATCTCAGTTCATGGTCTCTATCAGCTTGTAGCTTCCTTTCCTCAGCTGTTAATCTTCTTTCTTCAGCCTCCAATTTCTTGGCTTGAGCCTCAACTTCCAACAGCAGCCTCTTTTCTTCAGCTTCCATTCTTTTGGCTTCTCTCTCAGCTTCTAGTCTTTTGGCTTCTCTCTCAGCTTCTGCTTGCAGCTTCCTTTCCTCTCTATCCATATGTTTGTCCACTTCAGTTGTGACATACTGGACGAGAGCATCACCTGTCAAGTCCAGCTCCTTTCCCATTTGCATGATCGCAGTTCTGAACTTCACTAAGTCAGCCATTATATTAAGTTAAGTAGGGTATGAAAACTTACCTAAACTTACTTAAAATAATTATCAAATGGACAACACAATTAATCGTGCAACCTTGTGATAGTCAATATTTACTGAGTACTCTAAGGTACTGTTACTGAGAAAAAAATCTTATTCTCTAATTTACAAAAAAAAATTTTTTTTTTTTTCTCTATTGGTGGCCCAAGATAGACTAAAGATAGATGTATTAGATAGAGGATGGCTCAGGATATACGAGAATATCCCGCGATCGAGCCCCCACTGTAGCGGAAGGTTTTATATGTGTGAGATGATAGTGCTAGAGTAGAAATAGTATTCTCTCCAGAATGTGTGAGGTCCCAGTGACAGAGAAGTACACTGGTATCACTCGATAGTCACGGCTGTGAAAGTATCTGGACTGAAAATATTCAGAGAACAGTCAGACCTTACTGCGCCACCTCCGCTATGTGACCACCTGTGATATTAATAAAAATTCAAACAAACTCAGTATCAACTATGTTGAATGAATAAAGCTGGTGAATACAATTTATATCCTCTTTATTTACATCTATCTAATTGTGGTGATTGTGTGTGACTGGTGATACAAAAGTTATATTTATACAAAACCAAATTGGCGAAATCAATTACAGTTTTTGCAAGTTAAACTAAAATGTCATTTCTTTAGACTCTTCCAATTAGTTGGGTAATAGACTTCTTCACTGTCTTATTCACTTTATAACTTTCACTAGTTTATCACGCAAATTGTCATCACAAAACACTGCTTGACAATTATCACTTCTTGGGTGCACGATTGTCACAAATATCACTCATCTGTTTTTATAATCAGTGTTTATATGAGATGTACAGCTTCAGTAGGTCGTTGCTTCTACCAATCAGGCACTGCTGGGGCGATTAGCATTGATCCTTGAGCAATTCTTGATCATTGACCTCTGACTTTTGGTTGACAAGTATGAACCCTCGCAGGATCTAATTAAGATCAGTAAAGACTGGCTTTAGTGGAGTAACAGAACTGCCTGGCTGCAAATAACAAGATATTGGCCTCTGCACGTTCCTCTCTCTCCAGCCGTTGTCCTTCTGTCTTGCTTCGTGTACAAGTGAATTTGAAATCATTTACGTCCCCGCCCTTATATATGCAGCTACCGGACGTACAGGAAACAAGGCTCGCAACTCCAGCAAACTTCCCAAAAAAGTTGTAACTTCGGGGGGTTTGTGCTAGAGGTGTTTCAAACCTTGGTCCCGTGCATATTTCACCTTCCCAGTTTCAAGCCTTTGGATGTTATATATTTCCGTTCTCCATGAGTTTGGCGTTCCTTTATCCATATGTTGGTTTTCCCCATATCTGTCGTGTTAACGATTCTTATTAGAATTATAAATAGAAATAAAACACAGCATTTCTCAATGCACGGACACTATTCTTGCGAAATTCTTCACAACTACTTACTACCTTCCTGATTTCCTTGTACCTATTACATAAATGGTAGATATTCCCGTCAAAAGGAGACCCATTTTCTCATCCTTATCTATCATTACGTCCGTCTCCTTCCCGATCGCTAATTCTATACCAGGTTTTCGGACGATTAATTCTTCCTTTACAATCGTCGAAGTCGTTCTATCTGACCGTGGGAAACCCCTTCTCTGATTGGCTGCCCTAGATACACACAGGAAAATACCCCTGCATTCCTTTGTACAGGTCAGCACACTGGTGTCCCACTTTTCGGTCTTCAAACATTTAACTAGGCAATGCGTAACATGCGACACCCTCCCGTTTAAAAGGGTACCGTTTCGTCTGCATGTCTAACTAGTTAGTTTCAATGGCGGTAAGAAATGCTGGCATAGGCGAGCATGTCTCCTTGTATCTCACGCATTATTTTTATCCCTACATGTTATCTTTATAATTGGAGATATTTTAACGTTGTATCACGGTAAATTCATCACAAAGACTAACTTACTTACTTGGTCGTTCCTCTTCTATCCTGCGGCGTAGAGGTTTGCCAGATAGAACGCCACACTATCCTATCGGCGGTCTTCCTCCTGGCCTGGTTCCAATCTACTCCTCGATCGTTCAGAAATATTCTAATGGTGTCCTCCCATCGAACTCTGGGTCGTCCTGGAGGTCTAGAATCCCGGCTCTTGGTTTAAGAAGACGAAGAAATAATATAATCATGATGATGTGCCTCGCCAGACCGATCATGGATCGTCATAACGAAAGGCTCTTGTGCTCCTTGTATCTTTTTTTTCTTTTCATTTAATTTATTGTTGAACTTATTCAGGTGCCAAGCTTGTGGTCTGTTTAAGATATATATATTTTTTGGTTCTTTGCCTGGTGACTGATTATCAAATTGTTTAAAGCAGGGCAGTAGAAGCGGAGTCGAGGAGTCGATCATTTTTATATGGAGTTGAAGTCGGTTAAAAAAAATGTCCGAACTCCGACTCCGAATGTTATGCCATTTGAGTAGTAAAAAAACTGTAGTTGGAGTCGAGTCGTAGTTGGTAGTCGGAGTCATGAGTCGGCGTAGGACTCCTAAAATTTTAGGAATCGGAGTCGGAAAATTTTTAGGCCGACTCCAAAACCCTGGTTTGAAGTTCATTGATTATTTTATTCACACGAAACAATAATGGATCACTGTTTTATAAAGCTGTTTCATTAATATTATTGTGGACGTTTGAAAAATCTTTTATTGTACTATATTTAGCAACTACAGACATGAGAATATAGCACTAAGATGTACACAACTTTTTATATTCTTCTTCAAGTACCATGTCTGGCGGCGTAGGCGATCACGTCTCTTCAGAACTTCCTGTCTCCAATAATATTTATCAGATTTGCTGTTGATTTCTATCCATGTATGATGTCAAAGTGCCCTTGATGTCTGCCTCTTTCTCTTTCTCCTTTAACTTTTTCTGTTGTTTCGATATAATTCTGCTTTCATCTTCTCATAACATGTCTACAGAACGTGGATTGTTTCTTTCTAACCTGAGGAATAAGCTGCTGTTGCTTCTTTCAGAACATCATTAACTTTGAGTCCGTGGTATTTTTTTTAAACATTCTTCTTGTAAAACCACATCTCTGTGGCTTCTAGTACTTTTCCTACGTGTTCACTAATTGTCTATGACTGACTCCCGTATGTCAGGATTGGTTCTATATAACACTGCAGAATTCTCTTTCTTACTTCCATTGACAAAGAATTGTTGCATAAAATACTCTTCATGTAATAGAATGCTGTTTTTGCTGGGGCTATTCTGCTCTTCACTTCTGAGATGTTATTAACGTGCCTAGGTATTTGAATGTATTCACGTGTGTTATAAATGTTCTGTTTACTTTGATAGTACATTCTGGGGAAGTCATTTTAATTGAGGCGACCATTACTTCTGTCTTTTTTTTATCCAATACCATAATTCCCATCGTAAGTACGTTGGTCGGTCGATCACATCATGCACACCGTCATTTGCGCACTTTTCTATTTTCGAGAGAGTACATAACTTTCAACCACAGCTAAGGGGTGTAACTGTGGTTGAAAGTTAGACAATAATTGTATTGTTTCCCTTATATGTACTCTCCCGAAAATAGAAAAGTGCGCAAATGACGGTGTGCATGAACAGTTTGATTATGGAAAGAAGCCAACAACACAATTGATAAACAGTACATGAACTGGAGACAGGAAGGTGCGGAGATGCAGATTAAATCAACAGACAATCAAGATACTCTTCTGTCCAGTTTCATCCGCCCCGGATGACAGTCGGGAAGGGGGTGCCATAGGACACTATTATGATAGTACCTACTGTTAAAACTATACTTGCATGTGTGTTTCTTTATGGGGGAGGGGGTGTCAAAGGTATGATCCGCCCCGGGTGCCACATACTTGAGGGACGCCTCTGCTCCAGAAACCACCGGTGTAAGAGTATGTGAATGTGCAGGCTTTCTGCCAGGGGACTAGCTACTGTGGTGGCCCCTTGCTCCATAAGAAGCAGAAGTTAAAAGATGATGATGAAACCATGTAGGATGGGTAATCAGGGATCAATGACCTCCTTTTTGCTCAAGGGCACATGGCCCTTTAGTTTGCCCATGGATTCAAATCACTGTCAGCACGTTCCTGTATGTGTTCCGAACAGTAATCACCGAACGCGCGACTCGAAGACTCGTTAACATCTTTTCGTCCTGTTGTAAAATAAAACATCCAGTTTCAACTGAGTAACGCTTACAGGACTTTTGTCCTTCTTGTTTTCTCCCCCTGTCATTGATCATTCCATAAAGCAACCACGTGTATTATATTCAATCTTTTCGTTTCTTAAGCATGTTGGTATCTTTTCCACGCCTCAACCGCCCCCGGCCACCACTTCTTGCTCGGCCATATCTCCCTCCACCCGAAAGAAAATCAGGTTCCAAAGCTACGAGCTTTTTGTTGAAATGTAAGGACCACCAAGTGAGCTGTACTCTGTTGGGCCGTAGACTCTGAAAGCCTTGGCTTGCTAGTTTTAATTATATGGGCTGCCGTTGTGAAGTTCCAAAGAATATTACATACATAATAGCTGTATGTTATATAACAAGATGTGTTAAAGGTGTGTAGTGTGTTTGGAATGAAATATCTCTGTATGTTCTATGTTGTTGACCACAAACGCATGGTTATTTCTTCTTATTTTTAGGTTTCTTTTCCTGCGCAATGTGATGCATGTATATGCAATTTACAAAGCATGTCTTAAAAGTCCAATACGGATGGTTGTGAGAGTATAGCAGCGTAATCAAGTAATAATAATAATATTAATAGCTCCTTCAGTCATAACTGACTATGGGAATGCGCCCCTGAGGTGACAGCCAACAGCATCTTATTATCCTGGTGTTCATTTCGATGTTTGCTCCTCTCTTCTGCTTGCTATGAGAGCTTCTTTTCGCCTAATCTGCGGTGGCGCTGTAAATAGCATCGCCACTTGGTGCGATCGGCAGCGTTATCCTCCCAGGTTCATGGATTTATGTCCATTGGCTCATGTCTCTCTTGCACACATCTTTAAACCTCAGCTGCGGTCGCCCAACTAATCTTTTGCCATCTGCCAGTTGTCCGTAGGAGATATCTTTCGGGACGCGACCAGCTTCCATGTAGCGGACATGATCAAGCCAGCGTAGTCTGCGCTGTCTAAGCAGTGTATACATGCTTTGAAGGCCATCACGTGACAACACCTGGACATTTGTCACTTCTTTGAATAAAACAGACATCAAGTGTAAAGGTAGACCTCTAGCAGATACACTTCCGTAGGGGTGTGTTAGAGACTTCGCAATACCAGGTCCAGCTATACTGGTGGGGTGATCAGTTCCAATCCTCGCTGCCTTTGTCTTCCCTAACTCAAGAGCATTTTAGGTACCCATTTGCAGCTGGTTAGTTAATAGAGCGTGACACTACAAGGTTTCGAACCTAGTACATTTGTCACGAGAGGCCAGCACTCTAACCACTCTGCGAATCGAAAGCTTACATTGTTATTAGTCTATGATTTTCTGTAAAAGCTGTTCACTGTATCTCAACACTGAGTTGCATTTTCCATCTGATCACTTTAACGCACCCATGCATTTTAATCTATCCATTTGTTTTAGAGTTGTCCAGTTTACTTTGATCCTGCATTCTGAAGAATTTTTATTTTCTCTGAGATGATCATTTCTTCAGTCTTCATGATATTTGAACTAAGACTTTATTTTTATTTTGTAAATTTATGAACTTACTAGTTACTTACTAAGCCGTTCCTCTTCTGCCCAGGGTGTAGAGGTTTGCCAGAGAGAGAGAGAGAGAGAGAGAGAGAGAGAGAGAGAGAGAGAGAGAGAGAGAGAGAGAGAGAGAGAGCCATTCTATCCTATCGGCTGACTTCCTCCTGGCCTGGTTCCAGTCTAGTCCTCGGACCTTTAGAGATTGTATAATGGTGTAGTATTAGTAGAATCACCTTCAATAATAACTGGCTGTGGTCCTCCCAGGGAAATCTGGGTCGTCCTCGTGGTTGGATCCCTGGCTCTTGGTTCCCCATATTTGTCATGGCAGCTGATCTTCTCCCATTCTACAGACATGGCCAAACCATCGTAATTGTGAATGTTCTACTCGACTCTGCATAAGCTGAGTTTTTAGGCCATGGCGTGTCGTCTAGTTGTGGATCGTGTCTCTTTTTGTTACTTCAAACACCTTCCTCAGATACCATATTTATGAGATTTGGAGATGGCTTTTGTGGGTTGTAGTCACTGCCCACGATTCCCATCCATAAGTAAACTCTTGGGTACAGGTGAAGCGGTAACAACCATCTTCGTCTTCTTGCCAATTTCTCTTTTGCTTAGGAATCCTCGATTTATGGACTGAAAAAGTCTCCAAGCTGCTGCTCTTCGGGTAGCCAACTTTTCTTTTCTGCCTCCCTTCCAGTCTATGACAGCTCCAAGGTATGTAAAGTGGTTGACCTGCTCCAGGACCTGTTCTCCCAGCATCAACTGCGTGAATTTATGAAACGGAAATAAACTGTTTAAGAAATGTTGTGGTAGGAAAGAAAAGCGGAGAATATAGGCCCCCGATTTAAGTTCGTCGAGACAAAGGAACGCGATAAAGTAAAACAGGACGATCCCATTAAAAAAAAGGACTTCTAGTCACTATAAGCAACAATCAAATATTAACCCTTTTGGGAGGCTTCGGAGGTACGTAAAAGAGCTACTGCTGCGAAATTAGATATTGGATGCTCCCGCCTGGGTTCATGGTCGATCTTTCATAGATTTGCCCTATTTCCATCAATTCGTCTTCGTGGTGAAGTTCCTTATTTTATTACTTTTAAAACTTTCTGTGTCGTTCGATATCATTAAGGTGTTAGCGTCGTTTCTTCTGCTCAGCCTCAATTACTTTAGAGGGCGTCTAATATGTATATTTATGTTAGTAACGTGTGTATACTTGGATGTCACGTCAAGGACACATCAACGGATGATCTTCAACAAAATTCCATCGATTGAAGAAACTCGTTTGAAAGCGACTGACACTGATTTTTTAATCATCATCAGTTGCCATCTCCACAACGAAGGTTGGCTGTAATTGATCTCCAACGTCTTCTGTCTCTTGTCTTGGTGGTGCACTCTGATAGACTCTTTCCTGTCCATCTCGTGATGTTATCTTCCCACTTATAGCGCTGTCTTCCCCTTGCACGTCTGCCTTCAACTCTCCCTTCTGTTATGGTCTTCTGCAAGGTGTTATGCCTTTTTATGTGGCCAAAGTATTTTAGCTGCCGAACTTTGACCTCCCTCATTAGTTCTCTTTTCATATCTAGATTTTCTAGGACCTCCTTATTTGTTTTCATCTCTTTCCATGAGATACGCCCCATTTTTCTATATTTCCACATTTCAAGAGCCTCAATTCTTTCTTCCAAATGCTTATTAATCGTCCATGTTTCTGCACCATACAGAAATGCAGAATATATATAACACTTTATGATTCTCAGTTTTAATTTGTGAGATAATTGTTTTGATGTCAGTATATGTTTCATGTTGTTGAATGTAGCTTTGGCCATTCCTATTCTCTTCTTGATTTCTGTTTTACATCTGCCATCTTTTGTTATTATATGACCAAGATATACGTAGCTCTTGACTTGTTCCAGGATTTTCCCATTTACGCTTATCTTTAATGTGGGTTTATCGTCTGTTTTGCTAATTATCATAGTTTTTGTTTTCTCAATATTAATGTCGAGTCCATATTCATGACTTATACTGTTCACTTGCTTCACTAGTTCTTGTAACTCCTGTTCGCTTTCAGCTAACAGCACGGTATCATCTGCATATCTAAGGTTGTTTATTGACCTTCCACTGATGTTCAGTCCTGGTATTTCCTGTATCTGTTTGAAAATTTTTTCGGTGTATAAATTAAATAGGCAGGGGGACAGCACACAACCTTGTCTGACACTTCTTTTTATGTCTATGTATGGTGAATAATTCCTTCCCGATCTTACTGTGGCAGTTTGCTCCCAATAAAGGTTACTGAGTATTCTTATATCTTTTCCATCAATACCTATGTCTTTGAGGCATTCAATTATTTTCTCATGAAGGACTCTGTCAAAAGCCTTCTTATAGTCAATGAAGCACATATACATTCTTTAATCACGATCACCATAATTCTTCAAAACACGACAAATGAACATTCTATTGCTTGCACTTGCTCGTACCTTACTAAAAGACTTGGGTTGTCTGCCCAACTAATTACACGTCAATTCTAATCCTTGTAACTCATAATGTCTAGAAAACCTTCATGGGTATCGCTTCACAACATTATACATTTATTTCTTCTTCTTCTCTTCTTTGATCATTAGCCGCCGACCGTCAAAGCAGTCAGTGGCCATCACGCCTGGTGGCGTCTTGTAGAGCAACAATAAATTGATTCCACTTTGCTCGGTTGGTGGCCATCCTTCGTACAGTGCCCCCAACTCTGGTTCATTCTTTGCATCTCAGCCTCCACAGTCCTCCGCCAAGTTGTTTTTGGTCGGCCTCTCTTTCGTTTTCCTTCAGGGGTCCATAGCATAGCTGTTTTTGTGATGGCATCGGGGTCTCTTCCGAGGACATGGCCAACCCAGCTCCAGCGTCTGCCAGCTAATACATGTATTTACTTCTGCGTAAATATATTGTCAACACAGCTAGATTCAGATTTGAATCTTAATTTTACAATGTACTTCTTTTGGCTTTCCACGCCTTAATCTTCAGCCTTTGTACTAATGTACATTTATTTCATCCTGGACATGAACGTTCTTAAAAATACTTTTATCAATGAAGCACACAATGGCAGATGGCATATTTTATAACATATTGACGCGAATATAAATTCACATTATCTATAAACGTCATCTATGGCTTTCCAAAGCCTTTAACTTAGCCTATGGCTACACTTTAATAGTGGACATGCCACATATTTCTATACACACGTATTATAGGCATAGATGCCACACAACGAACTGATTTTGTAACCATGTATGGTGCGTCATCTAATCTGCGCGATGCGTCTCAATCGACTAGTGAGGGATGCTTCATGGTGCAAAAATCATTCTGACCAAAATAAACCAGCCGTGACAATTCCACACCATGGAGCGACCCTCAACAAACCCCATCGGCAGGTTACTTCGTTAAGTTCACCGATGAAGCCAAATTCAACCTAAAGTAGATATTAGACTTTCATTGATGGTTCTTGTAACATTTATATCTTTAAACTGTGCTCTCCTCCTGAGTCTAATTATATCGTGTGATACATTGCTTTAGTAGATTATGAAGCCTTTGTGAGGTGTCTTTTCCTTTCAGATTTCAGTCTTTTTCCGCATTGTAATTTTTGAAATAATTTGTCTGGTTTAATTTGAGTCGCTCGCGTTTCTAGGCAATCAAATGCTTCAATTCAATTTCAATACCTTTTCGCTGCCCAAGAAGCAAAGGCCTTCAGCAAACACATGTCACGTCCTCCTGTAACGTGGCATCAGCTAAAGTTCTTTCCACGTTGTCCGAATTATTTCCTCTACTGTCTCCGCTTCCCCACGTGTTTCTTGGTCTATCTCTGTCTCTCTTTCCTTTTGGGTCAGAACAAGAGCTGCCTTGTAATGCTATCCACAAGTTTCCCCAGTGTGTGTCCTATCCATCTCCAGCGTCTTCTTCTCATCTCTTGTTCCAGTGTTACGTGCCTGGTTCCTGTCATCAGTTCCACATTTGTGACTTTGTCTTACCATTTCAGTCCTTCTATTTTTACGCAAGCACCTATTTATGAATGTCTGTAACTATCTTTTTGTTGTTTTTGTTGTTCTCCATGTCTCAGAGTCATACAATAGGACTGACTTGACATTTGAGTTGAAGATTCTTATTTTCGTATTGGACTTAATTACTCGTGATCTTCATATATTTCCCAATGCAACGAAAGCTCTTCTGGCTTTCTGTATTCTTATTTTAGCATCATTGTCTGTCCCTCCAACTTTGTCTATATTTCTGCCAAGACATGTGTATGATTTCAAATCTTGTAGTGCTGTTTCTTCAAGTTCGATCTTGTTATCATTTCTTGCATTTATTCTCACTATCTTTGTCTTTTCCACATTGTAATGTTTGAAATAATTTGTGTCGGTGAATCTGAGTAGCTCACGTTTTGACTTGTTCTGTCCAGTCTTGATGTATAGAGTTTCTGTCCAGTCTTGATGTATAGAGTTTCTGTCCAGTCCTGATGTATAGAGTAGTTGAGAGCTGCAGTTTCGTTCTTGTGCCAAGTATGTCGCATTGACTGCCGTGAGACCTCGTTGTTGTAGGATGGATGTGATGTTGTTTATCCATCTGTCTCTTGGTTGGTCTTCCCCGTGCTCTAAAACCAGATCTTTTTCTGTTGTAGGCGCGTAGTGGTAATTGATCGGGCTCCACTCTCATGAGATGGTTAAACCACTTCATTTTATGTTTCTCTATATATTAAGATTTCTTAACATTTTTGTGTGTGTGACTCCTTTGATTGTCAAACGAAGGTTATGGACCTCTTTGATTGTCAGATAAAAGCTATTGATCTCTTCTTGTTAAAAATGTGCATAAAAGCTTAATTAAAAATGTTATATTTTAAATTTTAGGTATGTACGCGGACCCCCTACAGACCATTCACGGATCCGATTATTGACCACAGGTTAAGAAACCTGGCTCTATATATTTGATGCATGATGTAGTTCATGCAGTTCTTATGATGTTATCATTTCTGATTCTGTCTCTCTTATTAAGATTAATGGCTCTTCTTAAACATTTTATCTCACACGATGTGATTTTCATTTCCTATGAAAAGAATATACTTTTTTTTTTTTTTTTTTTTGTAAACGTACGCCCGCTATTACTCGAGGCGAGAATAGTAGTATATCCAACCTGAGACTGATTTTTACGTGAGTATCCCTTTTTCCCCTGTACACTGATAGGTGTCCACTCGCCATTCAGGCAGATACTCGCCGTCTTCGGAGGGTACCCATTACAGCTGGGTCGGCTCAGGAGCCGCCAGTCCCTGGTCGACGATACCTCTTCAAATGTCTTCGCCAAGACTCGAATTAATCCAGTCCAAGTCTCGGTCGACGACACTTCTTCAAATGCCTCGCCCGGGCTTGAACCTGGATCACCCGATCGCCAGCGCAGTATGTTAACCATTACACCAGCGCGGCTCCCGAATATACTATTTATTAGCTGTCGTTTGGTTTCCATGCTAATTTTTGGATGATTGAGTTGTGTTGATAGTTGATAGGTCACTTCTTCTTCTTCTTCCGTCCTTAGCCAACAACCGGCAAAGCAGTCAGTGGCCATTACGCCTAGTGGCGTCTTAAGGGCAACAGCGAATAGATTTTCTTTGTCGTTGTTCCCATCACGCCTAATGGCGTCTTTAGGGCAACGACAAATCAATCCGTTTGTCGTTGTTTCCGTAATCAAAGTGACTGGCAAACGGGTGATCAACCCATTGGGTGATAGGTCACTACAGTGGCGTTATGACATGTGGTTTCAGTTAGTCTGTTAAGACTTCCATTTTCTGTGCTTCCTAGGTATTTAAACTCTGGAACCTGTTTAAGCTTGATGATGTTGACATGCATTGTAAGTGGGTGATTTGCTAATCATCATAGTTTCTGTTTTTGTTGTGCTGATCTTCATGTTGTATCTGGCTGCGGTCGAGTAGTGAATGTTTTGTTATTTTATTTATGGCATTTTTCACATATAGATTCCTTTATGTGAGTTAATTTAGAGTAGACGTAATAACGAAACTGTTGAATGACATCAACAACTGTGGATCTTATCTGAAGATCTACTAAAATCTATAATCATAACTTTGTCAAAGAAACATGGAGCCATCAGGTCTAACGACAGTTAATCTTATGAGGCATGTGACCAAAATGTTATCACGAATTATCATGAGAACATCTAAGAAGTGAAATAAAACCAGAAATTGATGATGAACGGTGCGCATTTGTAGATTGCAAAAGGACAAACTATACCATGTTTATTATAATAACATTAAATGGAAAGAGCTTTATAAAATATATACAGTTCTTTAGTTGTACATTATGGGCTACATAATCGCAGCTGACAATGTGACACATGGGGGGAGTTATCAAAATGCTAGAAAGTATAACTATCGATAGCAAAGACTTGAGAATAATCAAGAAAATGCACTAGCAACAAATAGTAGTTGCGGGGAATCTCTGAGCAGTGGACAAAGAAGGAATAGGACTACTGCTACATCAAGCATCCGTCAGAGGCGGCTAACATGAGCTTGTGCATGGGGTTAAAATCTCAGCGTGTTAACAAATTGTTACAGAAACCGTTACTCCAAGGGCTCATGAATTGTTTGATGCAGGTTTCTTGCAGTTGTGGCTTCATGATTCAAGAGGATCTTAACAAGAAGATGATAATGGTGATTGGCAACGAACAACAGCTATAAGACCTGGCAACCAATTAGAAATGTTTTAACAGATGAACCATGTTTTCGTCTAATCTTCTTCGTCGTTGGTCCTTGGCCACTGACTGATAAAGCAATCACGGACCATCACGCTTGATGGGGTCGTGTAGGGCAGCAACAAATAGCCTCTACCTTGCTTGGTTTAGATTTAGCTCATGCTTTGGCATCTCTGCCTCCACAGTTCTCCGCCAGGTAGCTTTTGGTCGGCCTCGCTTTCGCTTTCCTTTTGGAGTCCATAGCATGGCAGTTCTGGTGATGGTGTCAAGGTCTTTTCTGAGAATATGGCTAACCTAGTTCTAGCGTCGACCCGCTATGATGGTGCGCATGTCATCTTGGTAGCTCCGAGTTAGCAGTTCTCAGTGATGGTGTTCAGACAAAAAATTCAAAGAACTTTCCTTAGGCAGATTGTGTGGAAAGAGGACAGTTTGAACATTTCCTTTTCTGTTACTCTCCAGCGTTCTGAAGCGTACAGGAGTACAGAAATTACGCAGCTGCTGCGTTCCTTCTGATATGAGTAATAAACCTTCCTAGCGCTCTAGTCTCTTTCAGGACATCCCCAGTACTCGTTTTATCTGTCCATAGTATTTTTAATATTATTCTGTAAAACTACACCTCTATCACCTGGGACTATTGGGTACTTTTCATTAAATCTCTAGTTATATGCACTTGATACACTTCTTAGTACGAAGCTCCATTGTTCCAGCTAAATTCTCTCAGCCTTCTCTCTTTGACGCTCACTTGAACAGATACACACATACACAGGGTGACTGGAAGTAGAAATTCCACACCTACCACTTATTTCAGACACACACTGTCTAAACCGTTGGGTAGTACCGTCAATACTTTATTATTTTATCGGCTGCTGTTGATTTGAAGCGTCGCTGCTGAGACCGATTATCGGTTGCTGGTCCAGTACAAACGTTGCCCCTGGTGTGCTGTCATATTGTATTTCTTTATATATCTATTACCCCTGCTGATTCATCTTCTTCTAGGCTGTCAACTTGTCCTGATCACTTCTGTTCTGAGATTATATGCCCATGCTGTTGGTTCTTTTCTTTGCTTGTTTGTTTGTTTGTCTGTTATTTTGCTTTCGTCTTTTTTTTTTTTTGGGCTACATGAGAAGTACAGGACTACGCCTGCAGTTGACGTATTTGCAGGACGTTTGCACCTCCATTATGTGTGCTCGTGCAGGGTTGTATCAAATTTTTTTTTGCGTGATGAGGTTGCCAGTGTAATCCATAGAATTACAATGATCACCTTTTACGATGTCTTTGGGAGATCTGTGGTTTTACCTTTCCGACTTTTCAGAGAATACCGAACATCACACAGGGTGTTCATTTATCATCCATTCATTTCCTTTTTAGTAACCTACAGTGCATGGTTACCATCTATAGAGCTGGCTCCCTTACATGGAAGCCTGCGTCAAAGCCACGCTCTGGTAGCGGTGGCTTCTGTAGCAATTTCTTGTACAAGTTACCAGCCCTGGGGTTGGGAACCCGCGGCTCGCGAGCCGGCTCTTTAAGCCATCTCGTCCGGCTCTCGGTCGCTTACTACTTAACTCTTAGTGAATGAGGGATACCACGTGATTTTTTTATGTGGCTTTTCAGTTTGTTAAATATTTGGTTTTTTGTCACGGAAAGGTTCCCGACCCCTGTGCCAGCCCCATACTCAACCTTACATTAGTCGTCTCTTAAGATAGGAAGCAGGTTGCTGATTCTTGATTTATTCTCCTCACAAATCCACGAGAACTGCACGAGGTCACTCAGTGTCGAATCGAGGATGTTTCTTAAAAGCGGTCTAAACCAATTAGTCTTTCTTTGTTTAACTATGTATTCCTTACTTGGTTTGTTCAGTTCATGTCTCTGATCTTTTCATGTCTGACAGTGTTTTGTTTCACTGCATACACACCTTTGCTCGCTAACTATAAACTCCTTGAAAAATTATCTTTGGGTTTTTATTATATTAAAAGCGTGTGTTTAAAATATTTTAAAAATATTTTTTTCTTTATTTCTTTTTAGTGTTAGAAAAATTATGACATACTAAAACATAAAGAATATTTTTACTTATTTTAAGTCTGGTCTAAAATTTCTTAAGCGATCCATTTCTTTTAGAGCGTCAATATTACATGGCTTTGTGCCTGTTAATTTGGTGCAATCAATTTCTTCAATTTGAAGGCCATCTAGAGATCGAACTCGACTTTCCATTGATTCATAATTTTATAATTTGGATTGTTTCCCTTGATTTAGCTAGACACTTGTTTGAGTACTGCTCTGCTTTACGCATGTCACCGGTTGACTCCCCTGCTTTGCATTAGTGGTCCAACAGTGGCCAAAACTCAAGAGTATCTAAATGGGTCGTCAAAGGTGTCTACCTTCGCACAAGATTACTCTTGGCAGAGATGTAGATATGTGACGGTATTGCCTCCCCTGCTTTGCAGTAATGGTACAAAAGTGGCCAAAACTCAAGAGTATCTATTATAGGCTTCAATGGAGTCTATCTTTACACAAGATTACTCTTGGAAGAAATGTAGATAGAAGCCTCTATCTACATTGGGAGTCTTCACAAGATATTCAGATAAGCGAAAAAAACATGATGGCTGTTGCTGAGCACGTTAATTCTGTAATCTGCCGACAACTTTTTGTGAAGGATTTAAGCACTTATTACTATCAGCTCGTTTAAGGTAGTAGTATACCCAGAAAAGGTTAAAAAATCTCTGTCATTTTAGTTCATGACCTCACGCTATATATAATGATTCAATTTGCCAAGTTTCAGTCATATCCTTGTACAAATAACATAGTTATGATGTTTTAAAAAAGGTGTATAATTTATTCACCATATTGGATAACTAATTTGCATAATTAATGAGGTCATTATGTGGACAAACATTTTAAGTCCATACAAACACTATACCCATGGTTGTTTGATTCTGAAAGGAAAATTTGAGTTTTTTACCCTATCAAGGTATCCTACTACCTTAAGCCCCCACCCCTGATTTACTCAGTGGAATTCTATTATTATAGTATAGCTCTGTTTAGAGTGTGTGTAATAATTTGACTGAGACAAACATGCAGTAACTCTAAAATGATTAAATCGAAGTTAAATTTGTGACATTACAAATAACAAAATTAAATAATCACTTTAAGTTTTAACAGTTAGAAATAATTTGAATAGTTATGGATCAAGAAAAGTTATCTTCACAGTCTTTAGGGAATGTGAGATGTTACTAGAAGTTCAAGTGGTAGCATATATTTGAACTTAGCTGCCAATGACGGTTCTGCTCCTTCTTATGGGTTGGTTTTCTGTACACTGCGTTCACTCGTCTCTGGTCAAGGTTAGTAGGCTGAAGCTCGTTTCCCAGGAAAGTCTAGGAGAGTCTTCAAAGCTGGTCTTCCGTCTTAAAGCGTAACTACTCGTCCCTTCTTGTCCCAGAAATGGTCCTTTTTGCTGGTACCACCAATAAGCCAATCTTGGCTCACAGACGTTTTTGCTCAGATGACTTTAAAAAAAAGAACTGGCAGCTGCCTTCTTTCACGTGTACTGGGGGTCGTTAATTTTAACTTCAGTTCCTTCTGACTCCGTGTCTTTCTTCAGTTTCCCGGTGATCATTATTAAAATGTGAAGATTTCCTGTGCTTTGTAAGTCTTATTTGGTTCTCCAATAAAAGGTCCGGTTAACAAAAATGAATTATGAATCTAGTCTTCACTCTAGCGAGGTCTGATGTTGTCTTGGCGAGCGTGAAATTCACAGTGAAATAAAACTGCGAAAATGGTCAGACTATATTCCCTGCCTTCCCACGCCTTCGTTTGTTATGAAGTTAAATAAACGCTCCAGTCATATTCAAACAGGTCGGGTGTGGTACTTTGTAAAGGTCATGTCTCCCATATATGGCAATATGATGTCCGATGCCTTTGTGTATAGACTTATAGACAGATCGGGGAACTCACATGACAACATGTGTAAGCTGTAATACTTATTACTTTATTAGAAAGTAATGTCATAACAAGTCGGCCCGGAAGCGATTATGTCACATTTGTCTGCCCACATGTGTCACACAGACAGTAATCTTGTTATCTGTCGTATAAGTACGCAAAAACTCTGTGTCTGCCCATCTGGGTTACCAACCGAGTTTTATCAGAGGTTCAATCTAAACACGCCGGCGACTATCTTATCTCAGTTGCTCACCACAAGCTAGGATGACCGGGTAACAAACAGGTGACATCACAGAGAGGATGTGTCGAATGATTTGATAAAATCAAATATCTGCTACTTAGCAGAAAAATAACGAAGAAAGAAAGAAAGAAAAGTGCGATAATTGACAGCACTTAATAAAAATCAGTACCACAAATGTACCGATACTGCCGGAGAAAAACAAAGATCGATAGGGGCCGCCCCGTTTTGTCACAAGATAGAAGGTTAATGACGCTTCTACCTTATGGGTGCTTTCACAAGATAATTCAGAAGTCAAGAACAATGCTGCTTAGCGCTGAACATTTGTTAACTTATATCTGTCCGTCGCCTTTTGTGAAGGATTTAAGCAATGGTTTTTAGCCCGTTCAAGCCCCAGCTATATGTCTAGATGTATATATATGTATATATATATGAAATATTCTGGCTCATACGTTTGCTTTCATACATGTAATAACTGAATCAACTATGTTTGTTTAGTTTTAAAATAACATGTAACAAATTTAATAATCAATTAGTATTAACAGTTTAAAATAAATAAAATGCTGGTGACTTTTATATTGGAATCAAATTTTCTCTTCACAGAGATTTAGGGTGAGGATATAGTCAGAAAATTATGTCCTTTTTGCTGGTGCCTTTTTATAAGCACTTAACTGATATAAGGGAGTCCTGCAGCTGTGGTTTTCGTCACTTCTTGGTGATGAGTGTACTTCTCTCACACGAGTGGCGTAGTAACTTCAGTACTTCGAACCGTCTGATAGCTTGTAACCACGAACTTTTGGAAAAATAGGAAAACAAATGCCTCTGCTAAGTACATTTGTGGACTGCCAATTAACAGGCGCATTCTCGCTGTCCACCCACCAATGTTAATCTCTCAGAAGAATTAAATTCCCGAGTACACAGTGTAGCTCAGGGAAGATGAATAAAATTCACCATATTCCTCTGGGTATTAACTGGGAAAATGTGTCTGGACAGCGCGAATAATGAGTTGCCTGAGTTACAATTAACAAAGTGCATATATCTCACAAAATATTATACACTTTAGGCACATGTGATGTAATCATCAGTCATCACTGCTCCATTCGGAGTCTGGGGTCACCTCTGCTGTCGGTTTTCCGCACGACTAGCTAGAAGAAATCACCAGCGCTTGCTGTAGTGGTTTATGAATATACTAGTTTCATATGTTGAGGTTGCCAGCCTCATATATAACCACTTAGCAAGAAAACATGTCAAATTTACATTTGTAAAATAATTGTTACACTTACCCCAAAGTTTTGGGAATACACAATCTCCTCGCGCAGGTTAGAATGGACACGAGCAATTTAGGTTATATGCTCTCGAACCACTTGGTCTGGAAATTTTGAATCCCTTTTATGACGGGTGAATCTGCGAAACACTTGGTCTGGGAAAGTTTCTCTTATGACGGGTGATCCAATTCCTAGGTTTCCAGTCTTCGTATTTTAAGTCCTGGTCCCTTAAGTTTTTCAGTCTCTGTATTTATAAAGGCGGGCTTACTTTTTAAGGTTTTAAGTTTCCCAAATACTTCGATCTGTCACTTATAATATAGGAATTCTAAGTCCGATGTCTCTCTGGCTTCTGGGAGTCGCTCATATGACGTGCGCTGCAGTCTCTCTGTTCTGTGTCTCTGATTTCACTACATTATATGTGCAGTTCTCAGTTCACATCACAGATGGTGCTTCCGTCGGATGTTCCAATAGGATCCATAGTTTATTCCGGCTTCTTACTTTAATCCAATCGTAAGCTCTTTAGCACTGGGTTGGGGTGTCTAATTTCAAAATATCCCCCACGTGTTTTAAAATATTACATTTAATATTCCAACGCGTGACCTCTTTCAAATCATGCGGTAATATTTCCGGTAGCATCTTGTGAAACATCCAAAGCAAATCTGTGCACTATCCTGGCTAATGCCTTCCACCAAGATGTCTACCCAGACAGATTATCTGTAACAATCACCAGGGATTGTCCCACAAAAAACGATAAACGCATCTACCCTCTGTGTAATCTGCCAGACAAACAGACACCGACGTCGGCAACCCAGACAGACAATCTTGGGTTCTTTTCATGTCGATCGGACGAGACCGTGTTGTCACCAGCTTTTCACCTGGGGTCAAATGTTGGACCGACGCGTTTCAAAAGATGGTCAGACTGAGAGAATAGATAAGCGTATGACCGGTATAATTACCTGGTATTATCGCATTTACCTTGCGGAACGTAAACAATTCTGCGTGTAAAGCAGATACGTCCGTAGGGGAGTAGAGTGTTAGAGACTTCACCCTACTAGATCCAGCATAGAGCTGAAGGAGTGAGAAAAAACGCATGAATGAAAAGGCTTGAATTTTTAATGACTTTTATGCCATTTGTTTAATAAAAGCGATTGGTGAGAAAAAATATTAAATTAAAATAATTGACTGATTATTGTATTGTCATCGGGAATACACAACCATGCCAAGTTTCCGAGCTATTTCTCATCTGGAAGTGATTGAAAATCGATTGCAAGATTTGAAAGTGACATGAAAGTGACATGAAAGCGACATACAAGTGAAGTTAAATAAAAGCATGTAAAAACTAGGTAAATTTCGGACTCGCCATCTCCTACTTGCACTTTAAACACGCGGCGTTCCTCAGGCTTCAAGATACTTTCACCGCATTTCCCAGGTTAGCTTAATAATATTCACTCTGTACATAATCTGTGTAAGATAGAAAGCTATCTCATCTTTGAAGTTAACACTCGGTAAAAATATTTAGTTTTTTAAAATATTCCACAGCTCTGCTGATGAGATTGCAGGAAACATATCGTGCGGCAGAGATCAATGTTGCATAAAAGGTAAAAGATAAAGGATCCCGTTACACTCCTATTCAGGCATATTGGGAATACGGTGTTAGGCCCGTATTTTCTTGACTATCGGCACACTAGGGGTGATGTGGTCAGCCTCACGCCGGCAGCCTTAACCTTCCCAGAGTTGCTCTGGTACCCAATTCACGAGACTGAGTCGACCCCAGAGCCGTTTGCGGTCTAAAGAAATTCCACTTCAACTGGGAATTGAACCATGGACCACCAAGCTAGGAAGCTAGTGCACTAACCACTGCGCTACCGTGGCTATTGCATAAGCTGGAATTATTCTAAATTCAGGATACTCTGAAACCTAAAAACAGACATGAGTTTTATCATAATAAATCTGTTATAGAACTCAGTGATTCGGAAGCAGGGGCGTAACACTGCAGGATTACAAAAAGGCTCTCAGCTTCTGCTTTTTGGGTAGCCAACTTTTCTTTGATGCGTATCTTCCTGTCTATGACAGCTCCAAGGCTGAGCTGCTCCACGGCCTGTTCTCCCACCATAATCTGTGTAAATTTATGAAACCGAAATAAACTATTAAAAAATGTTGCTGAAGTTAAGAAAAGCGGTCAATATAGGCCCCGATTTATATTTGTCGCGATAAAGTACAACAGGATGATCCCGTAAATTTAAAGAAAAGAATCAAATTTTGCCTCGTGTTGGCGAGGCACGTGCCGTTTAACCTAGTTGGTTATATTAGGGCGCATGTCCAAATATAAAAGACATTTAGGTCTCGATAACATTCTACAAAAAAAAAGTGTAATCCCGTTTTAAAACAAACGGACATCTAGTCACGACAAGCTACAATCAAATATTAACCCCACCGGAACGGTACGTCATTCAGTTTTTACAAGTACCACATGCTGTAATGTATAAAGTTACGAAAATATAATTTTTTTCCTGCAAGGGAGCCCATTGCTGGGGTGGGGCAATGAGACAAATACGTGTGTGAAACAAAAGTCACACTACCAAAAACCCCATAACATTTTGTTAGAACAACATATTTGTGGAGTGTTTAGCCATCTCTCTAACTTCTTACACAAATATATTTACGAATTATGAAAGCGCCAACTTATAGCTGGAGTGATATTAGCTACACAACGAATCATGATAAATGATTCTGGGCTTTTGTCATTTGAAGTAATCACAAATTTATAATATTGCGAAAAGCTGTACAATTTATTTGGCTTATATAACTTAAGTATTGACAGAAATAGCTGCAGCTTCTGTGTTATCGACCGCTGCCCTAGAGTTACGGATAACAAAGGTTGGAGACCCCTGGTATAATCTTTAACTGTGAAAACCATCAACCACGTATATTACTTCCTCCGCGACCCAGGCATTAACAAAAAAAAAAAAAAAAAATACACGCGTCCCTTTACGATCTGTCTTAATGTTGGCCTGACACAATAAGATGTCTCCAGTCTCCCTTGCAGATATCACGCTTTACAATCGTCAACTGAAAATGACGAGTCCCCGCTATTGAAGCCAAGCCGGTTGTGATATCCAGGGCGCGGAAAGCCAGCCAAGTTGTGGATGTGTTGTATTTTGTGGTTGACACTTGCATCCCAGTCATCCATGTTTGATCACGCCCCACATAACAATGTCACATAGTTATCTCCGCTATGTATTCGGTCACCGAGCGCGGCTTAAATACGCGACATTGGGGGCAAATATGTCCGGATTTTCTACACAGCGACGCACAAATAAATGAGGCATTAAAAATCTGGCACAAGGTGAAGTGGGTGTCATCCTTGGCCAATCAGACGTCGGAAATTACAGAGCCGCTCGCCCAGGGAGTTTCTGCTCTTGAATGTTTGTGTAATTCAGAAAAAATCATCTTGCGTTTGTTTTTGCAAGGATGTCCAGTGAATATTATGCCAAAAGATCGGTTTTTTTTTTTTTCCACGTAAAATGTCTCTCGCTGTTTTGCTTGATGTTGGATGAAGCAAACTAAGCAGTGGTGTCCTTGGGCTTAACCAATACTAGTTGCGTTCAGTAACCAGGAGAAGATCGTTTTTTTTTTTAAAGTTTTTCTTAATCTGAGCTTCAGAAAAGCCTTGAAACTTTTTTTTTTTGGTTGAGAAAGAGGTCAAACATACGGTAGGCAGTGGCATGGATGGGCTAATAAAATGGAGTGGTGTGCCCGCCTTCGCGACACTGTCCGTATAACTGTCCAGAATTTCTATTTGCGCTATACAATTCCTGCCTCCCCCCCTTCCCCCCCTGTTTGAACAAAATAGTAGATTGGAGGCCGACCTCTGTGTAATCTACGTTTTGCTGATGATATTGATCTGATAGCTGGAACAGAATCAGAACTTCAAGACCTTACCTCTAGACTGGAGAAAGTAACAAGAACATATGGGATGGAAATTAATATAGAAAAAAGCAAGATATTGGTGAATAGCCATAAGAAACATGTTCCGACCAACATTACGTTAAATGGGCAAACGTTAGAAGAAGTTAACACCTTTAAATATCTCGGGTCCACTATATGTAGTGATGGAAGATCAAATAAAGAAATCAAGACAAGACTTGAGATGGCCTCAGCTGCCATGACAAGGTTGAATGTGATCTGGAAAAGTAACATCAGTTTTCCTGTGAAGATCAAATTATACAAATCACTTGTATTATCTATTCTCTTGTATGGGTGTGAGGGCTGGACACTCACTGCAGATACGGAGCGAAGGATTCAGGCTTTCGAGCATAAATGTTACAGAAGAATTTTGCGCATTTGCTATAAAGAGCACAAAACAAATGTCTATGTTAGAGAGAAGATAAACACCTATGCAGGCCATCAAGAACCACTTTTGTCAATAGTGAAACGTCGAAAGCTTGCCTGGTTTGGGCATGTAACTCGTCATGACTCCCTTTCGAAAATGATCCTCCAGGGAACAGTCGAAGGTAAACGGAGAAGAGGAAGGCAAAGAAAATCCTGGGCTGATAACATCAAAGAATGGGCAGGACACGGTTTCTCCACACTTGTACGCATTGCTGAGAATAGAGAGCAGTGGAGGACCCTGTCTGCTGATGCTTCCACCATGGCACCCCTACGACCCATGACGGGTTATGGGTTGAGATGAGATGAGTAGAATATTATTACACACACACGCATACAAACATACACACAAATAATGTATGCGTGCCATTGAGGATGTTTATGTATATATGTATATATATATATATATATATATATATATATATATATATATATATATATATATATATATATATATATATATATATATATATAGTATATATATATATATGACTATATATATATATATATGGGAGCCCGCAGGTGTAATGGCTACAACGTTGTACTGGCGACCTGGTTTTCAAGGTTCAAGCCCGGGCGCCAGCTTTTGAAGGAATGTTTACGACCGGGAATTTGCCTGAAAAACCTGAACGACTCCTGCAAATAAACCCCCGTTGGATGGGAAGTAGCGAAGCTCCTGACCGGGTTGGAAGGAAAGTCACCCCCCCCCCCCCCCCCCCCCCCCCCCCCCCCCCCCCCCCCCCCCCCCCCCCCCCCCCCCCCCCCCCCCCCCCCCCCCCCCCCCCCCCCCCCCCCCCCCCGCAGCAGACCCCCCCCCCCCCCCCCCCCCCCCCCCCCCAGCCTCGCAATGACATGTCATTGGGCCAAAAGGGCTGGAAAGCTCGAGTGCCGCTGGTTAGAGAGAAAAAAAAAAAAAAAAAAAAAAAATATATATATATATATATATATTTTTTTTTTTTTTTTATATATATATATATAAGGTAAAGGTGAAGTCTCTAACACTTCACTCATTATCAGCTATGGAACTATTTGACCTTGCTGCCATAATAGTGTCTGGCTGCACCTCCATTCTGGCTGTCACTCGGGGTGGACCGCCGCTTCGCATCCCCCGTAGTAAGCACTAGAATTTTTTTTTGTAGCCAAATCTTTTATGGTAGCATTAGCTGTGACAGTCGGTGGTTAAGGATCAAAGAAGAAGATTTAGCTGTGATGAAGCCACGGAGCAACCTAGTTAAGCGTTTGAAAAAAATACATATTTGATCACACGATAGTTAATATAAGTAACTATATTATCTTAGCGACTCATTTGTGAAAGGTAATCTCAATGGACACCTTTTTTTTTAAGTGCCCTCATTTATGACCGTTTTCGCAGCAATATATTAGTTTACTTTAAAGGTAATAGTAATAGACTCCCCTAGTAAAAACCAATATGGGAATGATGCACTCTATGGGTTATTAAAATCCTCAGCTGCGCGTGACCTGGTATTTTTTCTTTCAACTCGTTCATCTCTTTCTCTTTTTGTTGTTATCGATCAGAGCTTATCGTCGTCAAACGGGGTGCCCCGTAAGGAGCATGTGCACTTGGTGCGATCGGTTGCTTGTAAATTTAAATAGTTGTGTTGTATTTGTTCTTCCTTGCATTTCATTCATGCTTTACTTTTTGTTACCACACTCCCTTCCTTGCTACTCTCTCTCTTTCTTTTTTCTCCAAGGCCCATCTTCACAAGTCTCAGTTCATGTGTTTTTCATCTGCCGTTAGTGGTATTCTGTTATATAACATGATCTTCTAGTTTTGTTGAACCACTTAATATTTGTAGGGTATTGTAACCGTATCTATTTTTATCTTTTTGTTTCTTCATATCTATACCTACTTACTTAGTCGTTCCTCTTCTATCGTGAGTTGTAGATATTTGGAAGAGAGAGAGCCTTCTACTATCCTATCGGCTGTCTATCTCCTCCTGGCCCCTTCCATTATAGTCTACGGTGCTTCCATATCTGAGATACTATCTATCACGTTAAAACTGTTGTCTGTAGCTATGCGTTTGTTGTGTATCTTTCGATTTCCTATTTATTTTGGCTAACAGAAGATGGTGACCGGATGTCTTTCTACCCCTCTGTATACATTTACGTCCTGCATTGATGATCTAAATCTTCTTGTTTATGCATATATGATCTATCAAATTTTATATCATGTTCTATTATCTATTCTATTTTGTGTGGAAACTATGCTTCCTCCTATATCAAGCTGACTTGAAGCATGGGCGCTTATAATATTTCTCAATTTTCATTTATTTTCCCAAATCCATGATATTACCATTTTCAGGAAGCTCTTCCAGTGTTTCAGAAGAGATTCTCATGATCTCATGAAAGACATAGCTGTCTGTTCCTATACAAGTGTTTAGGTAACACCCATCAAGATTCCGGCGGTAATGTTTTTTATTTGATCTGTTTTTTTCCATTATATTTTGAAGTCAGGTGACAAATACTTCTTCCGTAGATTCTCTTTATGATTAAGTTGGCACGTATACGTTAGATGCTGTTCATCTTCGTATGCCCTTTACCATTTATCAGCGTGTCACTGTTACGTTAGACACTTCCTGTAGATCTGTGTGCCAGCTATTTCTGTCAATCATAAAGTTATAATAAGCCAAATGAAATTGTACAGCTTTTCGCAATGTTTGCAGTAATTGTTGATTACTTTCAGATGACAAAAGCTCGAAACGGCCTGAGTTGGACCCAAAGATTCGTTGTGTTTTTTTTTTAATACTTGATATATGTACGTGACAGGTAAGTCTTGGAGAGAGAGAAAAGACCAACAGAATGTGTTTTGTTGAAAGGTTATCTGGTCAAGTTGAGCTAAGAAGGGAAATTTACAAGTTTTTTAACAAATTATAGAGGAAATGTTTACTATCAGTGCCAGGAAAAGTAATTAAACAGAATCATCCTTGAAAGATTTTTTTTCCTTTTTTTTTCAACTGAGAGATAAAAGCAGGTTTTTTTCGACAAAACAGATCCTGTACAGACCAGCGTCTCCCACATTTGAGAATAATAGGTGAACAAAGTCTAGAATGGAATTCACCGCTTTACATCGGATTCACGGACTATGAAAAGGCATTTGACTTAGACAGAGAATCACTGATGAGGCATAATGGAGTTCCCATGAAGATCATTAACTTAATAAGGAAGACCTATGAAGACATCCACCCGTGTGTTACCGGGGCCCGAAAGGGGAGCAAAGAATAGAAACACTGTACCCTAACATGCATGTCGTAAAAAGCGACTAAGGAGGGTTGGGCATGGGGCTGGTTACCCCATCCCGTAAAAAAAACATGTTACCACAAAAACTTAAACAAACATGGACAAGTCAAATACAGAATATAAATCAACGCAGCCGCCCAAGACAAGAAGGTCCCCTGGAAAGGAGGCGCATGAAGCAACCCAGAGAAAGCCAAAAGGAGTCTGGGTTGCCGACTAACCATTTTTCGTCTAGGAAAATCTCCAGGATTGGCACCAGGAATGTTCGTACTCTGTGTGAACAAGGGAAAACTGCACAGGTAGCAGCAGAAGTGACAAATTACAGGATTGACATCCTGGGTCTCTGCGAGACACGGTGGAAGGGCATAGAGAGGAGAAATTTGATCACAGGAGAAATGGTGTTGTCCTCAGGACATGAGGATGAAAGAGCCCACCACAGTGAAGTGGTGGCTCTAATGCTGTGTAGGGAAGCACAGAAGGAACTTGTAGAATGTGAAGCAATGGGGCCCCGAATTATAACAGCAAGGTTTAAATCAGCCAAAAAGAAAGTAAATAAAAACATCATCCAATGTTAGCACCAACAAATGATAAAGAAGAATCTGAGAAAGAAGACTTTTACACCAGACTACAAAATGTCTTTGACAAAAAGAAAAGACAGGACATCACAATTTTGATGGGTGACCTAAATGCGAAAATAGGTACAGACAACACCGGCTTTGAAGAAATCATGGGAAAGCATGGATTAGGTATGATGAACGAGAATGGGGAACTATTAGCTAACTTCTGTGCTTCAAATCAACTAGCTATAGGAGGAAGCATATTTCCATATAAAAGAATACAGAAAGCAACATGGATATCACCAGACCACAGAACTGAGAATCAGATTGATCACATATGCATAAGTAAGAAGTTTAGGTCATCATTGCATGATGTAAAAGTATGTAGAGGAGCAGATGTGGTATCAGACCACCATCTTCTGTTGGCTAAAACAAAATTAAAGCTCAAGAAATTTACAACAATATATAGCTATAGACATCAGTATAATGTGGGATATCTAAGAAATCAGGAAATAAGAGAAAACTTTTCAATCACAGTATCAACAAATACCAAGCACTCCAACAGCTGGAAGATGAAGCAGATACGGAAGACCACTGGCAACAAGTAAAAAAATATATGGAACGAGACATGTGAAGAAGTACTGAGAAAAAGAGAACATCAGCACAAAGAATGGATAACAACAGAAACCATTAGTAAGATAGAAGACAGGAAAAACAAGAAAGCAGATTTAAACAGAAGCAAAACTAGAAGCTCCAAAGCCAAGGCTCATGAAGTGTACATAGAAGCAAACACAGAAGTAAGAAGAAACATCAAAAGAGACAAGAGGAAGTATACTGAAGAGTTGGCAAGGGAAGCAGAGGAAGCTGCAGCCAAAGGAAATATGAGGGCCCTGTACAACAACACAAAGAAGCTAACAGGGAAATATAAGCAAGCAAATGGCCTCATAAAAGATAAGAATGGAAAATTGCTTAGTAATATACAAGAACAAATGAAGAGATGGACAAAACATTTTGATGAACTTCTCAATAGACCAGCTCCAACTAATTCCCCCAGACATCCAGCCAGCAGAAGAGGAGCTACAAATCAGCTGTGAACGACCAAGTAGAGAAGAAATAAAGAAAGCCATAAAGCTTCTGAAAGTTGGAAAAGCAACTGGTCCAGATGGCATTCCAACAGAGGCCATCGAAATAGATATTGATACCTCTACAGAGATATTATACAAACTGCTTGGCAAAGTCTGGGAGAGAGAGGAAATACCAGCAGAATGGAAGGAAGGTTATCTGGTCAAGTTGCCTAAGAAGGAAAATTTACAAGAGTGCACATATTATAGAGGAATAATGTTACTATCAGTGCCAGGAAAAGTATTAAACAGAATCATCCTTGAGAGATTAAAAGAGTCCACAGACAAGCAACTGAGAGATGAACAAGCTGGTTTTCGACAAAACAGATCCTGTACAGACCAGATAGCCACATTGAGAATAATAGTTGAACAAAGTCTAGAATGGAATTCACCGCTTTACATCGGATTCGTGGACTATGAAAAGGCATTTGACAGTGTAGACAGAGAATCACTTGGAAACTGATGAGGCATAATGGAGTTCCCATGAAGATCATTAACTTAATAAGGAAGACCTATGAAGACATCCACCCGTGTGTTACCGGGGCCCGAAAGGGGAGCAAAGAATAGAAACACTGTACCCTAACATGCATGTCGTAAAAAGCGACTAAGGAGGGTTGGGCATGGGGCTGGTTACCCCATCCCGTAAAAAAACATGTTACCACAAAAACTTAAACAAACATGGACAAGTCAAATACAGAATATAAATCAACGCAGCCGCCCAAGACAAGAAGGTCCCCTGGAAAGGAGGCGCATGAAGCAACCCAGAGAAAGCCAAAAGGAGTCTGGGTTGCCGACTAACCATTTTTCGTCTAGGAAAATCTCCAGGATTGGCACCAGGAATGTTCGTACTCTGTGTGAACAAGGGAAAACTGCACAGGTAGCAGCAGAAGTGACAAATTACAGGATTGACATCCTGGGTCTCTGCGAGACACGGTGGAAGGGCATAGAGAGGAGAAATTTGATCACAGGAGAAATGGTGTTGTCCTCAGGACATGAGGATGAAAGAGCCCACCACAGTGAAGTGGTGGCTCTAATGCTGTGTAGGGAAGCACAGAAGGAACTTGTAGAATGTGAAGCAATGGGGCCCCGAATTATAACAGCAAGGTTTAAATCAGCCAAAAAGAAAGTAAATAAAAAACATCATCCAATGTTAGCACCAACAAATGATAAAGAAGAATCTGAGAAAGAAGACTTTTACACCAGACTACAAAATGTCTTTGACAAAAAGAAAAGACAGGACATCACAATTTTGATGGGTGACCTAAATGCGAAAATAGGTACAGACAACACCGGCTTTGAAGAAATCATGGGAAAGCATGGATTAGGTATGATGAACGAGAATGGGGAACTATTAGCTAACTTCTGTGCTTCAAATCAACTAGCTATAGGAGGAAGCATATTTCCATATAAAAGAATACAGAAAGCAACATGGATATCACCAGACCACAGAACTGAGAATCAGATTGATCACATATGCATAAGTAAGAAGTTTAGGTCATCATTGCATGATGTAAAAGTATGTAGAGGAGCAGATGTGGTATCAGACCACCATCTTCTGTTGGCTAAAACAAAATTAAAGCTCAAGAAATTTACAACAATATATAGCTATAGACATCAGTATAATGTGGGATATCTAAGAAATCAGGAAATAAGAGAAAACTTTTCAATCACAGTATCAACAAATACCAAGCACTCCAACAGCTGGAAGATGAAGCAGATACGGAAGACCACTGGCAACAAGTAAAAAAATATATGGAACGAGACATGTGAAGAAGTACTGAGAAAAAGAGAACATCAGCACAAAGAATGGATAACAACAGAAACCATTAGTAAGATAGAAGACAGGAAAAACAAGAAAGCAGATTTAAACAGAAGCAAAACTAGAAGCTCCAAAGCCAAGGCTCATGAAGTGTACATAGAAGCAAACACAGAAGTAAGAAGAAACATCAAAAGAGACAAGAGGAAGTATACTGAAGAGTTGGCAAGGGAAGCAGAGGAAGCTGCAGCCAAAGGAAATATGAGGGCCCTGTACAACAACACAAAGAAGCTAACAGGGAAATATAAGCAAGCAAATGGCCTCATAAAAGATAAGAATGGAAAATTGCTTAGTAATATACAAGAACAAATGAAGAGATGGACAAAACATTTTGATGAACTTCTCAATAGACCAGCTCCAACTAATTCCCCCAGACATCCAGCCAGCAGAAGAGGAGCTACAAATCAGCTGTGAACGACCAAGTAGAGAAGAAATAAAGAAAGCCATAAAGCTTCTGAAAGTTGGAAAAGCAACTGGTCCAGATGGCATTCCAACAGAGGCCATCGAAATAGATATTGATACCTCTACAGAGATATTATACAAACTGCTTGGCAAAGTCTGGGAGAGAGAGGAAATACCAGCAGAATGGAAGGAAGGTTATCTGGTCAAGTTGCCTAAGAAGGAAAATTTACAAGAGTGCACAAATTATAGAGGAATAATGTTACTATCAGTGCCAGGAAAAATATTAAACAGAATCATCCTTGAGAGATTAAAAGAGTCCATAGACAAGCAACTGAGAGATGAACAAGCTGGTTTTCGACAAAACAGATCCTGTACAGACCAGATAGCCACATTGAGAATAATAGTTGAACAAAATCTGGAATGGAATTCACCGCTATACATCGGATTCGTGGACTATAAAAAGGCATTTGACAGTGTAGACAGAGAATCACTTTGGAAACTGATGAGGCATTATGGAGTTCCCATAAAGATCATTAACGTAATAAGGAAGACCTATGAAGACATGACATTGCAGAGTTCTTCATGAAGGACAACTTACAGAACCGTTTAGGATAAGAACGGGAGTGAGACAGGGATGCCTCTTGTCTTCATTTCTTTTCTTACTAACAATAGATTGGGTTATGAAAATATCGGCATCACACAACAGAAATGGAATCCAGTGGAATCTGACTAAACAGCTTGATTATCTGGATTTTACAGATGCCTTGGCTCTTCTGTCCCATAACCATAATCAGATGCAAGAGAAAATGAAAATTCTTGATGAGAGGTCACAACAAGTGGGCCTGAAAATACGCAGGGAAAAGACAAAGATTATGAGAATAAATGCAAGAAATGATAACGAGATTGAACTTGAAGAAACACCACTAAAGGATGTAGAATCGTACACATATCTGGTAGTAATATAGACACAGTTGGAGGGACAGACAATAATATCAAAATAAGAATACAAAAAACAAGAGGCGCTTTCATTGCATTGGGAACCATATGGAGGTCAAGAGAAATCAAGTCCAACACGAAAATAAGAATCTTCAACTCAAATGTAAAGTCAGTACTATTGTATGGCTCTGAGACATGGAGAGCAACAAAAACAACAACTAAAAAGCTACAGACTTTTATAAACGGGTACTTGCGTAGAATCGAAGGACTGAAATGGTATGACAAAGTCATAAATGTGGAATTGATGACAAGAACCAGACAAGTGCCAGTGGAACAAGAGCTGAGAAGAAGACGCTGGCGGTGGATAGGACACACATTGAGGAAACCTGTTGATAGCATTACAAGGCAGTCCTTGTTCTGGAATCCACAGGGGCCGTTCACAAATTACGTACGGTAATTTTTACATTTTCAGCCCATCTAACATTTGCGCAACAAAAAACCCACAACTTTTCAGAACTCTTCCCCCCCCCCCCCCCCCAACCTTCCCCCAACAAATCGTTACATTTCGGCAACACCCCCCCACACAAAGCGTAACATCTCGGCAAACCCAACCCCTCCCTCCACCAACGAAGCGTAACATCGCGGCAACGCCCCCTCCCCCCCCCCCATCTTTTCTCTTTGCGTTACGTAATTTGTGAACGGCCCCATAACAGATACTGACGTGGGAAGTAAAGTATAAGAGACTTCACTATACTAGATCCAGTATCGAGAGGTGGGGTGACCAGTTACCTTCCTCGCTGCCTTTTCTTTCCCTAAGTCAAGAGCAAAATCAGGTACCAATTTACGGATGGATAGTCTAGAGCGGGTCGATACCGCGAATGGAACCCTGCATCTTTGCCTATAGAGACCAGCGCTCTAACCACAATGTTATATACCGAGTAAATTTTTCTTAATGACACATTTAATTATTCCAGTTTGTAATGTGAATGTGAAAGATAAACTAGAATAGGGAGTACGGCAAGGTTTATTAAAAGTCAGAGATGTACAGGAAAGTTTATTAAAAGTCAGAGGTGTACAGGAAAGTTTATTAAAAGTCAGAGGTGTACAGGAAAGTTGATTAAGTCAGAGGTGTACAGCAAGGTTTGTTAAAGGTAGAGGTGTACATGAAAGTTTTTTAAAGGTAGAAGTGTACAGGAAGGTTTATTAAAGGAAGAGGTGTACAGGAATGTTTATTAAGTCAGAGGTGTACAGGAAGGTTTATTAAAGGAAGAGGTGTACAGGAATGTTTATTAAAGGTAGAGGTGTGCAGGACGGTTTATTAAAAGGTAGATGTATAGAGGAAGGTTTATTAAAAGGTAGATGTATAGAGGAAGGTTTATTAACTCTTTAAGCCCCAAGAGCCACTATAATGGCTCAGGGTTTAGACCTATTTGGCCCAGGAGCCATTTAAGTGGCTTCGGATTTTTTGCTCCTGTCTAGAGCTCTGTTCCAATGTTAACAACCCAAAATGTCATTTCCAACAGGAAGGACTGAAGTACTTTCATTTTAAATAACTCGTATTTATGCATATGAAGATTAAAAAATATTTTTTTTCCAAACAACAACAATAAAAAAGCACGGTGGTGGCCGTTTTTGTTTGGGCCAAGCCCTGCTTTTTGCTTGGGACTTAAAGAGTTAAAAATCAGAGGTGTACAGGAAGGTTTATTAAAAGTCAGAGGAATACAGGAAGGTTTATTACAAGTCAGAGGCGGTACAGGAAGGTTTATTAAAAGTCAGAGGGGACATGAAGGTTTATTAGAAGTCAGAGGTGTACAGGAAGGTTTATTAAAAGTCAGAAGTGTGCAAGAAAATTTATTAAAAGTCAGAGGTGTACAGGAAGGTTTATTAAAAGCCAGAGGCGGTACAGGGACTGCAAAATGTTGGGAATTCATGTTCCCTTTCATTGGAAAGTAGTGCATGAAGAATACTTAAAATAACAAAACAAAACTGTCATGAATGTACATCATCATTGTAGTGAAATTGACAGAGATACAACGGTAAAATACCTCCAAAGATAACATGTAAGGATAAAAACATAATGCGTAGGCTGCTGTAGTACATGATCGCCTAGACCGCGGGTCATCATCCTCCATAAAAATTGACTTGCTAGACAGGAGGGGAACGGCGGATCAAAAAAGGAAAAAAAATATGACTGGAAAGATTGCGTGAGACTGGAAAGGCTAAGGAGACGCAATTGGGGGGGAAACGGAGAAAAGTCACGTTTCCCAAGTTGACATAAAGTAAGAAATTCGACAGAAGGGACCTTAGATATAATACGCCACAGTCATTTATTGGACGCTTTTGCGATACCAAGCCTTTGATTTGAATTCAGCGGCAAAACGCACATGTTTGGAATATTACAAAAATTAAAAAGTACTTTTTCTTAATATTAATGTTAGGAATATAAAAATTAGCTGGCCGGATGGCCCATTCTGAGCAGTGAACTAATATGTTCTTAATTTTACAGACGGATAGATAATATTGAAGATAATGACAAAAGACAGTGTTGTTCACATCATCGACAGACTGTATTGAATCTAAAAGTGTCGCTATTTGAAAAAAAAAACACGACCTCGAGACGCAGGTGTTCAAATCTACGTAGTATGGAAGAGAGGGACATTGGTGGTAGCTGTGTCTAAATATAACTTTTAACGACAAAATTTTGGAGGGGAGAGAAAGGTTGGTTCAAAAATCAAGTACATTTTTGTAGAAACACAAGTAGAGACGGACAGACTAACAGATAACCATCCATACTTGACTGAAGCATGACTGAAATGACTTTAGGGTAGGAAATTTGAATTTAAAATAAACCTAGGCAGTGATTGGCCACAGACAATCATATTATTAGCGCTCAGACGCGAAAGTGGGGTCATTTCTCAATAGTTGTTCGATGATAGACACAGTATTTTAAAGTGTGGTGATTTCCAAATGAAAGAAAGTGAAATAAATTCAGGGACGCCATACTATAGCCAGCAGCTCAGCTGAGTTTTGCTAGCAATTCTGTGTTATTTATTCATAATCTGGTAAGATTGAAATTATTTCTTTGTATATTTTGAATATTGTTTCATGTTCGAGTGATTTGATACTGCCATATCGAAATCTAGCCTTACAAACAAGTAGGGATTTGCTCTAGACCCCCCGCCCTAGTCAGGGTCTAGGGACCAACAATATACATAAACTCCAGCAAGGGTTAGGCAAGACAGATCAAGTGTTGAGAATAATGAAACATATTACCTATCCTCTTTTAGGGCAGAAAACTAATAAATATTTTTCAGAATCTATAGTCTGGGAGGATCTATCTGATGTAAAACCACCATGGTAAATGTGCTGTTTGGTCAGAGAGATCTGACCTGTCTGTATGATGTGGTTGTTGTGTCAGTGTTGTGTCCAGACGTGGGTAGAGAATAGATTTTGACACATGGCCCATACTTTGATTGCAGAGCTGTGAGTTTCTGTTGTCAACAAAGCAGTGTCTATTCAGTTGGTGACTTTACTCGAGTGTATCTGTGCAGTACTTGTGACAGAGACCACCATTATTGCCCGCCAGCCCGGAGAGGTGGGATCACCAGATTTCAGCACCAGAGCTACAACTACAAGATGAGTGAGCCTCTGGTCTGCTGTACATTCACCAACGCTTTGTAGTTACTAATACCCCATATGTACACTATTGCATTTATGATATAATATTCCATGCATTTCTTTCATAATCTCTAAATCCTTTTAAGTTCTGGTCAACCTAAAAAATTGATCCAGAACAAAATAAATGTAATATAATTCTATCAAAAAAATTTTACACACGTGAGTTAGTTCAGTGTATTTTAACATTTATTAATATTATTAGTCTTGTTAAATATCTGTGGGTATATCTATAACCTATTACACCACACTACATAGCATAACCCTAGACACTTTACGTAGCCACATTCATTAAAAAAAATTAAGTGTGAGGTCGTAGTGGTAGCAAGAAAGGCCTTCTGACAATTCTCAACTACATTTTATCTCAGGAGCCTTCACAGCTGGCCTCATACAATTACATTTAGTAATATCACCATCATACAATACCATCAAACACCACTACAATCATACCATCCAAACAAAACTCTCAACAACGCCGATGTTAATGTTAATCAAAACCGACGTCATTGCACTCCGGGCAAACCCATAGGTGCTCAGTCTCCCTCAGCAAATGTCGAAGGGTATGAATACTTATTGTTCCTGTTGCGCACTGGTTGTACCAAACCTTAGTGGCGAAAATGGAAATGTAGAGAAAATAATGTTTTAAACCCACGCATATTCTTATCATTCTTGTCCCAGTCTTTTTGTTTTTCTCCATCCACAGACCTTTAAGATATAACCACTAAGCACGCCACCGAACATTGGCCACCAAACATCAAAACCACAACAAAAATTATGTGACGCGGGAAACTGTTGGCACTTGTGAATGTAAAAATAAGGCGAAAAATGAAAACAAGGTTATAAAGTTCGTTGAATCCAAACGTCATCCAACAGAATTGCTCAAGATTTAAAGGAACAAAAATGCCAACAACAGGACACAAACATCTCCCCCGATCTCCACATCTCCTCTGCCAACACTTTTCTTGACTCTTGACACACGCTTTCATGGGAAATGGAAACCGTTGTTTCGTATTCCCGTTGGGGAAAAGAAAGATCCTCTTCAATGCAGATATCCGGATACCCTAATTAAATTGAACCTGATATGCAACATTTAGCAGTACCGCCCTGTGTTCGATCTGGTGCGCAATGAACACCCACGCGTTCGTTAAAACTTGGACGCGTTGTGGTGACGAAAATGAGGGGAGAAAAATAAAAGGTATTTTTCGTTGTACTAATTTACTGGTTTGGGGGAAAGTGGAGGGGGGAGAGTAAATTTCAATAAATATTGGTTCAAGTACTTGTCCACGTTTGTTATCCACCCCAGACAGCGGACCCGGAAGTGTCGCCATTACTCGTGATTAAATGCAAAACGGAAGTTACTTTTAGCTGTTGTCATGGTAACGGCGTTAACCCAGCATTGTTGAAATCAGATAAAGGCGGCCATTGCACGTGAGATTCGGCTATTTACGGGTGTTTAATTATTTGTTTCACAAGGGAATACGTGCAAGGAGATACAGGGTACTCAGTACTGCATGCGCATAGCTATTTTACGGTACACAGTCAGGCAGCCAAACGCCGAAAAACACCGAATTTGTGCCTCAAGGACACAAAAAGTATAGTGTAAAAAACGGCATAAACATGAAAGTATGTATTCTTATTTGAGATATATAATTATATAGCATTTTCTTGTCTGTCTGGGAATATGGTGGATGGATGTCTGCTGAGCATTGGACAAATGGAAATTTCATGCTCAGTTTTGATTTGGCTTTGAGAGCCATTATCGCATTTCCATGGATATGTTTGTTGTTGTTGTTTTTAAATACGCTGGGGGCGTAAATGTAAGTCGTATGTAGATATTGTAAATGATAAACTTCCAGAATACAGAGAGTGTAAATTTGATATACAATATGTAGGAAAAGGCAAAGGTAAGGTAGCAGCTTAGCAGTTACTGCCTTAGGGGAGAGGAGTGTTAGAGATTTTACAATAATATGTCAAGCTTATTGAGGGGGAAGTCCGTCTGTCTGTCTGCCTGTCTTTCTGTCTGTCTGCCTGTCTGTCTCCTTGTCTTTCGGTCTGTCTGTCTGTCTGTTTTTCAAGCTCATGTAGAACTTAGACCTTCCTTCACACTCCACCAGATCTTCCTGATGTTTGATTTCACTTATTTTTCTTTTGGCGTCCGACTGGCTAAGCGCCTTCCTGTCGCAGCACAATTACCAGGTTCCGAGATCGCAACCTTGTAGCGTCACATTCCAGTATACCTAGCTGTAAATAGGCGCCTGATTCTAATTGTGAGTTAGGGAATGCACACGCAATGAAGAAGGCAACTGATCACCCAACCTAATTAAAAAAGCTAGACCCAGTATGATGAAGTCTCTAACATTTCACTCCCATGTGGTAATTTCTGATATGGCAGTAACTTTAACATTTATTCTTTTTTTTTGTCTTTAGAATTCTTTCTCTCCTATTTTTTTTTTTCATGTGTATCTGGGACTCCTACCCTCCTCTCTTCCCAGGGGTTCCAAGATACATTCTGCAGGGCTATGCGAGTACAGTTTACCTCACTGTGTGGCCTATCCACTGGCAGCGTCATTTTTCACATGAATTATTCACAACTCCATCCCCCTCAGTTCTATATTTTTTGTGGCTTTTCAAGGATTGACTGCATGTGGTAGTTAAATCCATGCTCAGCCCTCCTTGATGCCTTCTACGATTTACATAGTTGGGCGTGGAGCAACCAGGCTGCAATCCTATATCGGGATATGCAAGATCCACGCGAGCGCGCAAAAATAAATATTATGATATTATGAATGGTTTAGAGAAACTGTGAGGAATAATAAAAAGGTTACACAACACTCTACAGAGTGAAAGAACAGACAAGAAAAAACTGACACACGTATAATCCAGAAAAAACTGACACACGTATAATCCAGAAAAAACTGACACACGTATAATCCAGAAAAAACTGACACACGTATAATCCAGAAAAAGCTTACAACGATGCTGTAACAAATGACGCAATAAACTACTTGTTATTGTTATTGTTGAATAGAATCGACATCATTGCGCTCGCGAAAAACCCATAGGTGCTCAGTCTCGCTCTGCAAATGTTGAAAAGTATGAATGCTAACTGTTCATGTTATGCGCTGGTTGTATACACGACAGACGTCCATCTCTGCAGCCTTACGTTTGATGCCAAGTTCCAGCAATCTTAGCCTTGTTGAGTCGTCTGATGCAATGTCAGGCGATCATTAATATATCTCCGTTTCTCTCCCTTATCTATATCCAATGTCCCCACTTTAGGTGCTTTTGAGGCTAGTCTGTCAACTCTCTCATCACTGCGTACGTTATGGATGAACAGGACAGTAGATTCACACCAGTTCCTGCAGATTCGCAGCTTCTATTGATGTTTTCCATTCATGCCGTAGCCATCCATTTTGAACCTTCCGAAGCATGGACGAGTCTGACACAATAACTACCCCTAGATGACGGAGTCTCAGACAGACACCTCAGAGCTGCAGTTACTGCCTGTATCTCCATTCTCATGCTGGAGGTTGTTGTCATGTAAGCTTCACTCTGTTCTGTAATAAATTGTTAATTAATAATATAAAAAAAAAAGAAAGAATCCTGGGACGCGACATCGATGTGGTTTTAAAAAAGAATACCATGGACAGATAATAAATCGAAAAAAAAAAATGTTCAATGACGTCTGGAAGGAGGCCAGTACTCACATGAAGCTTTTTACTCACATGATAAACGACGCATTCGACTTTCTTAGGGCATGTTATGAGAAGAAGAACGCTGGAATGTATTGCGACAACAGGAAAGATCAAAACAGGAAAGATCAAAACAGGAAAGATCAAAACAGGAAATACTGAAAGAAAACAAGAAAGAGGACGACAAAATAAAAATAAAAGGGGGGGGGGGGGGGGGGGGGGGGGGGAGGGGGGGGGGGGGGGGGGCGGGGGGGGGGGGGGGGGGGGGGGGGGGGGGGGGGGGGGGGGGGGGGGGGGGGGGGGGGGGGGGGGGGGGGGGGGGGGGGGGGGTGGGGGGGTGGGGGGGGGGGGGGGGTGGGGGCGGGGGGGGGGGATGCTGGAAAGTTGAACATTGTGACATGAAAAAGACATCAATAAAATAGATACATACTTAAATACAAAAAATCAACAGAAGAAGTATAGCAAGCATCTAAACATCAGTCTAAAGAAGACAGAGGTCATGACACTCAGTGTGGAAGTCCTGAGCCGATAACAATAAGGAACCAGAAGCTGGAACATACGGACACATTTATATACCTCTGATGCATAGTAACACCAGACGTCGGAACAAGCAAAAACATCAGGAACAGAAAAAATACAGCGAGAACAGCTTTTGCTAGTCTCAAAAACATCTGGAAGTCTTCCCAGTACAGCACAAACACTAAATTAAGATTTTATGAGAGCTGTGTACTTTCTGTGCTTCTCTATGGTGCGGAATGTTGGAGAGTTAACAGAAAAAGAAATGTCGAAATTGTCCTCCTTCCACACTGTGGTGGATTTAGATGTTATGACTTGTTGTTGTTATGTATTTCTATTGTACTGAATGAGGTCAGCTGTGAAGGCCCCTGAATCTAACAATTATTAGGGTGAGTTTTCAGAGTGCCTTTCTGCTACCACCTTATGATCTCATTCAGACTTATTCTTGACTAGTATGTCTGATAGTTACGTATAATGTCTAGGGTAATGTAAGGTGTGTTGTAATAATATGACAACAAATACAACTTAGAACTCTATGAAAAGTATTTAACAACACCCAGAGTTAAGTTTAAATGTGAATTAATTTTTTACAATTTGTTGTTCCAGTATCACAATTTTGTGTATACTGGAATTGAAATTCAAAATGATCAATCAAAATATTTACATCAAAATGATTCAATTTATAACTGTATATATTATTGTTCACAAATTTAATTACATGTGTCAATCTGGGACAATGTCACTGTACTATAGCTCCTATGAATGGGTACTGTTAGGAAGAACGTATAAGTTCATCACAATCTGAATATTTATTAAACACTTGGGAAATGAGAGCAATTTTGGGGTTGATATATCAAATGCCTGTAGACACTGGCTTAACTTTGTGGCTTCTGATGTGCAGGATGAAGTATAGTCACCCCACCAGCTTCCAATAACAAGTCAGGCTTCTGATCTTGAAATAACAAGGAGGCACACAGTTGATACTGCCTCACTTCTTTAGATGCAGAATTATACAGATCTCAGCTGACCTGGGCTCACTTCTAGTCGTGGATGAAACCCTGGAACAATATAAATGCGGCCTACATCACCCTCTGATATACTCTCTCTTTCCCTAACTAAACATTTTAATTCATTCAGATTCAGCATGGTAACTACACAATTAGTTAACGTTCTTAATTGGTTTGTTACCCCATTCATGGTCAAATAAACTTCAAACTACAGTTTGACACTTTCCTTGACAAAGGAAACATTTTAAGTTAATAATATCAAGTCATGTACAAAGACGGTGACTTGCTGAAGAAGATGGCCAGTGGTTTGCCTGGTCTTATGTCACAATACTGTTCAACAATTTCCCCATTACTATTTTATTTTATTTTCTCCCAAAGTGTCAGAAAACCTGTCGGGCTTTTCTACAACCTATTACTATATGTCTTAACAACTCTGTGAAACAACACAATGTTTGATGCTGGCTTCACTCTAGATAATCTTTTCCCCACATAATTTTCATACAAATTCAATAATATATACATAATGATAATAATAATGATAATATAAAGGTTTTCTTTCTTACCGCATCAGAGAAATATTAAACACTAATAGTTTGAATTGAGATAATATGGTCAACTCCAGATCTCTTGCTGGTGCAGAACAGCTAAGCCAAGACAGTACTTTTATCTTGCTTTTAAACAACTTTAGTGTCGAAAATCTCTATCACAAGTGGCCCCGAATACTACTATCCATTAGTTTTATTCTTCCCTTAGTATATTAGGCTACAGCCAATCAGGTACCGTTTGGCGTTTAGCGTCCTTATATTCAAACTCGAACCAAATTTTCAAATCTAGGACTAACTTCACCCTTATCCCCACCACAGGGCAAACTGAGAAAGGTTCAAGTCTGTTCGCCCATCTGTCTTCGTCAATATCTCGGTTAGTTCCTAACAGTTTATAATTCTGACCAATAATTAGTGATCCTGTTGTTACCTGTCACACAGTGATTAAATTTTTATTCTTGTATTCATTATATTCAATATTGTCGTTTTTATTCTTCATTTTCTCAACTAACATATTTTTCTATCTTGCCAATTCAAATTTGTAAACACTAACTCGTAGTACCACCAACTATGCTCTTTCCCTTCCCCGTTCCATACTGTATTTTTTCAAAATATTCCACGTTAATCGTAATTTTTTTCTTTTCTTTAAACTGCCGTTCTCATTCATTACGAGACAACGCTTGTAGTAATACGTCACAAAAGCAACAAAGTGCTGTCTGTACGCTACATTAGCCCTACTTTTACGCTAGAGATACGTGTGAATACGGGTTTTGGGCTGTCTCGCATCCAATCATTGTGGTAATATACATTCGCATCTGCGTTACAGAAAAAGGGGTTTTTCTATCGTATTTTTGAAACAAGCTAAGATATCGGCTTGCACTATCGTCTGCTCGGCTCGTGACGACCAAGCAGAACCAAACGCGTGTCGAAGTGTAGCATTTTCTCTCTCCCTCTTATGCTTCCTTTTATTCTTTCACCGTTTCTGTCTTACTATCTTCTCGGAATAACTAGGCTTTGGTTTTGTGTCAAAATATGTTACGTTAGTGTCCCAAGGTCGAGGCATAAAATCTTAGCACTGACTTGCGGCGTAGGAGATAACGTTCTCCATAACTTCGCTATTTTATTCCTATGTTATTTTTACACTTATAAACACTATATATATATATATTTCGAGCGGTGAAATCTCGGACATCATCACACATCTCCCCACTTGAGAACATGCTTCTGAAACAAGTTCAAGATCCGAGATTCACATAGATCGAATTAACTCATTTGTTCTTATGACTACCCTGAGTTTCTTCCAAGGGATGCCTACTCAAAAAATCCGCTCCCACATTCTGCGAACCGGGTATATATTCGATGGTAAATAAATAAGGTTGAATGAATAAAGACCACCTTAATAGACGCGCATTTTCATGCTTGGCCTGTGATAAGAATACTAGAGGCTGGTGATCTGTTTCCACCACAAATGACCTACCATAGGGATAGATCTGGAACTTTTTTATAGCGCAGATTAGTGCTAAAATTCTTTTTCACTTGTTGAGTAGTTTTGCTCCGCCTTATTCAACTTGCGGCTAGCATAAACAACTGGGTTTAATTCCCCATCAAGTGAAGTGGACCTTTGTAATAATGCGGCCCCTAATCCGACGTTGCTTGCATTCGTTCTCACCACAAATTCTTTACTTAAATCAGGCAATTTCAAGATCGGCTTGCTGGTGAGTTTCTCTTTTAACTCTTGGTATGCCAATTCACACTGCGCTGACCAATTAATTTTATCAGGTTGACCCTTTCTAGTTAAATCTGTCAGCGGTGCACATATACAGTTAAAGTTCTTTATGTATTTCTGATAAAACCCACATAAAGATACGAAAGATCTCACATCCTTTTTTGTTTGTGACCTCGGTGCTCTTTGCAATTTTTCCAGGTTCTTGGGGTCAGGGATCATGCTTCCCTGATATACTGTATGTCCCAAGAATTCCAGCTCTTTACAACCCACACAACATTTGGTTGGTCTAGCAGTCAAATTTGCTTCTCTGAGCCTATCCAATAGCATATTCAGAGAGTTAATGTGGTCTTCGAATGTTTCAATAGCAATAAGAATGTCATCCATGAAATTCGTTATACATGGATTATTCAGTGGATCCAACAATTTTCGCATCATCCTGGAAAACACACTCGGGGCATTTTTCAACCCAAACGGCAACATGTTGAACTCATAATGGCCTTCCGAGGTGCTAAAGGCTAAATAAGGTCGAACCTCAGGCTTTACTGGAATTTGATAATAGCCTTTGCTAAGATCCACCTTAGAAAAATATTTTGCCTTGTTCGGCCTGGCAAACAGCTGATTTGTATCAGGCAATGGATCCACCTGACTTTCTGTGACAGCATTCAGTTTCCTGTAATCTATACACAGACGATGTTCTCCAGAGGGTTTTCTCAGCAAAACCACACTAGAGCTGTAAGGAGATTCACTGTGAGAAATAATTCCTTCCTTCAACAAATAATCTATCTCATCTTTCAAAGCTTTTTCCTTAGCGAACGGAATCGAATAGGCCCTCATACAGATGGGTGTTGGGTCTATTAGCTTCATATCATATTCTAACAGATTTGTGTGCCCCGGCTTATCCGTTAACACGTTTGTATGTTCAATTAGAACCTTTTGAACCTGCTCCCTCTGAGCTTTAGTCAAATGTTTACTAATTTTTACTTGTGCCTGTGTTTCACCTGTTTTTAGGGGGTACTCGTGAGAGGTGAGTGGTTCATTCTTCATCCCCGTTGCTATCGATAAGGCCATTAGATGTGTCTCATCCCGGATTTCCCTATCCAGATACTTCTTTAGGAGATTCACATGATAAATTTTCTCCTTACCTTTTTTGTCAATTTTATAATTAGTTCTAGACACGTTCTCTAATATCGTATATGGACCTTGCCATCCAATTTGCAACTTGTTACTACTGCCGGGTAAGAGAAGCAACACCTTCTCTCCCACAGCTAATTCCCTATCCTTCGCTTTCTTGTTAAAATAATAGCATGTTTTTTCCTGGCTTGTCTGAGATTATCATTTGCCAGTTTCCAGCCAGTTTTGAGACGAGTGGTCAGCTCGTTCACATACTGATATGATGAGGTAACAGTCTCCTCTTCCTTCTCATCTGTCCACGTCCTCAACAGGGCTTCCAGTGGACCTTTTATTGGCCTCCCAAATAACAGGGTTGCCAGTGCCATGCCGGTCGAACTATGGGGAACTTCCCGATACGCAAACAACGCAGCGGGCAAATATTGGTCCCACATATCAGGTTTTTCATGGGCCAGCTTTCGCAGGATATAAATGAGAGTCCCATTGAACCTCTCCACCTGGCCGTTCCCTTGAGGGTGATACGGACTACAATGAAAATGCTTGGCCTGGAAGATCCTGAAAACTTCTTCCGTTAGTCTCTCCTTGAACTGTGAGCCGTTATCAGTCAAGATTTGGTGTGGGGAACCTAAACTCGTGAATATGGTGAGTAATGCCTCTGCCACATGCTTCGAATCGATTGATGAAGGGCTACCGCCTCTCCCCACATAGAACAAGTGTCCACCAGAGTGAGAATGTAGCTGTTCCTCCTCTTGGTACGTGTGAGAGGTCCCACAATATCCACTGCAACCCTCTCAAAAGGGGTTCCCACTATGGGCATCTCCCCTAGAGTTGCAAGAGAAGTCCAATGCTCTGGAGCTACCCTTTGGCACTCTGGACAGGATTTCACATATCGTTTTATATCTTCGGTTATTCCTGGCCAGAAGTAATGACAAGCTATACGCTGTCCTGTTGCGCTGATCCCCATATGACCACTGAACGGGATCGCGTGTCCTAACTCCATCACTTTCTCCCTATATGAAGTGGGAAGAACCAGCTGTCCGTGACCATTGGATCCAGTTCCAGCCTTCCTATAGATCAGTTTATTCTTCATATAGTAGTCTCCTTTGCTTGGAGGTGTATGGCATTTAGGCAATTTCTTAAAGCAAGGCTTGAGTGACATATCCTCCGCCTGTGCCTTCCTCATCTCCTCTGGATGAGTATTTATAGGTTCATCCTCCTCCTTCCTTGACTGTGACCTGGTCTGCACTGTTGCCATGATCACAGGTTTCCTGGGATTCCCCAAGAAAACATATCTACACCCCAATATAAGAGGGTAGATTGGTTCATTTATCACTGCTGCTCTAATCATTCTTCCACATAGCGAGTTTTTACAGTTATCCTTGCAATGGGAAGTGTCATGGTTGCTACGTCCTTGGTTGCGTCTTGAATCTCCACTGTTTCTGTGGTGTATTGATCTGCTCGCACCAGGTGAGAGCTCACGACTGAGTCATAATCTAAACCTGTATCATACAGGCACCTTATGGTGACACCATTACATACAACATCCTCACAAACTGGGGGGTGATAAGGTTCCTGCTGTCCAGTAGGTTTCACCTTTAATCCCTTGTTCCCCGTTTTTATTGCAGCGAAGGAAGAAGGTTTCTTAGTACACACTTTGGTGTCATGAGTATTCCTCTTGCACCATTTACACCATTTATTTCCCTGAGGGAAAGTTTTTCTTTCACTGAATTGCGGGTTTCTATCACGTTGGTCAAAACTTGGCTTATCATAATAAGCTGTACCTTTATTAAATTTGTCCCTATTGTTCAAATTTAGGTTGGTTTTGGTTTTGTGGGACTTTATTATGGTCAATAGGCTTCTTCTTTATGCCTGCCATCTCAGACTGGGCTGCCTGATATCTTTCAGCCACATTTAAGATCTCCCCCAGTCTCTCAGTTCCGTGAGAAATTTTCTCAGGTCTGGAGCCATGGACTCTCTTAACTGCTCAGTCATAATCATTTCCCTTAAATCATGGGTTTTCCCCAGAGTAGTCCATTTCTCCAGGTATGTCTCCAGGCGTGCAGAGAACTGGTGATAAGTCTCCCCAGTCAACAGTTTGGCATTTCGAAACTTTTTCCTATAAAATTCACTGTTCTTCTCATATCTAACTAGAAGAGCTTGCTTAAGAATGAATTCATAGTCGTCTTGGTCATCTTTGCTCAGCTTGGCAAATACCTCATAAGAGGTTCCCCTAAGCCCCTGTGATAACTTCATACTCCATCTTTCTTTTTCTAACCCATACATGGTAGCTAGTGCCTCAAATCTAGAGAGGAATGATTCAATATCATCCTCTTTTTCTACAAAGTGGTCCAAATGAAACCCCATGGCTGATGAGGAGGCTACCTGGCTTGCATCAGAGTCAGAAGTGGATGGGCTAGTTCCATTTTCAGGAGCATGGCCTTGTAATTCTAACTCCCTTAGTCGTAGCTCATGTTCCCTTTGGAGTCTTTTATCTTCAGCCTCCCGTTCTGCAGCCAATCTCTTGTCTTCCCTTTCAGCCTCAAGTCTCCTTTCTTCTTTCTCCCTTTCAGCCTCAAGTCTCCTTTCTTCTTTCTCCCTTTCAGCCTCTAGTCAGTTTTCTTTTTTCTCCCTTTCAGCCTCAAGTCTCTTTCTTCCTACTCCCTTTCAGCCTCAAGTCTCCTTTCTTCTTTCTCAACCTCCAACCTCTTAGCCTCTTTTTCTGCCTCTAATTTCTTCTCCTCTAACTGCAGCCTCTTGATCTCAGCCTCCCTCTCAGCTTCTAATTTCTTAGTCTCCCTAACATCTTCTAACAAAATTCTCTTCTCTTCAACTAACCTCTTTTCTTCTCGGGCAATAAACTTATCACACTCTTCTGTTACATATGCAATCAGACCTTGAACTTCCATCCCCATGTCCCTTGCAGCCTGCACCGCAGCAGATCTGAATTTGGCCAAGTCTGCCATTGTATTTTTAATAATAGTCAATGTTATCAAACTAACTTAACTAATTAACCAACCTAAACACAAAACACTAGGCACTGATATCTCAACCCACTCTCAAATTATTTTAAATATTATATTTTAAAAGTTCTGGACAAACGATACCTCAATATATATTACTAGGGAGAGATTTTAAAATCCATAAGAGCGAGCTATCCAATATATTGTGATAGAGTAAAAATTCCGGACCAGGAGACACCAATACATGTGGTGGATTTAGATGTCTATGACTTGTTGTTGTTTATGTGATTTCTATTGTTACTGAATTGAGGTCTCAGCTAGTGAAAGGCCTCCCTAGAATCTAACAATTTTTAGGGTGAGTTTTTCGGAGTGCCTTTCTGCTACACCTTTATGATCTCATCAGACTTTATTCTTGACTAGTATGTCTGCATAGTACGTTTAATGTCTAGGGTAATGCAGGTGTGTATGTTACATAAAGAGTGACAACAAAATGACAACTTTAGAAC
>JAMPIV010019680.1:0-82083 GCA_024509875.1 Oreohelix idahoensis
ATCATTGTTCCCCTGTTTGACATTTCTGGCTCATAAACTGATGTGTACACGTGATTAACCAAACCACACGGTCTTTTATATTTGGGCATGCACCTTACTGTAACCGACGGACCTTGTGTCTAGGTTGAACGGTGCGCGCCTTGCAAAAAAAAAAAAAACACAAGGCAAATTTCTATTAAAAAGAAAACATTTTTGGCCTATTTTGCGAGTTAAAAGATAAGGGAGATCGTGGCTTTTTAAGATGCTGTAAAATGGTGCAAGGCTTCTTAAGATGCTGTAAAGGCGTGCGAGGCTTCTTAAGCTGCTGTAAAGGGGTGTGAGGTTTCTTGAGCTGCTTTAAAGGGGTACGAAGTTTCTTAAGAAGCTGTACAAAAGGGGATCGAAGTTTCTTAAGATGCCGTAATGGGGTACGAGGCCTCTGAATATGCTGTGTGCGCGACTTCTTAAGATGTTGTTAAGGGGTGTGATGATCTTAAGATTAGGTAAAGGAGTGCGGAAGCAATACCTGCTTCTATCAATTGCCCGTCTGTCTAAACAATACAGCTGGCGTAAAACGGCCGACCAAATGTTGACTCCTTTATCTTTTGTTCTATCTGGTTAGTCGTTGTCTGTTCACAATCGAAGGATAACATGTCCTGTGTGTTCAAGCCTAAAACGTGTGAGCGTGTCGAAGTGTGGCAACCCGATGATAAAATACTATCGGTAGATGGAGGCGTAAAAGTAAGGTAATGACTGGATGAAGAGGAAACAAAGAAATCATCGAATGAATACTGACCGAGAGTGGTATAAAAAGAAATAATTGGATGAACGAATAGAACGTCTTTCGCTACAGGCCCCTTTGATTACTCGGTGAAGGTTACATACTCCCTCTTAGAATAAAAGTCTAAAAGGATAATTGAAAATTGTACATACAAATAATACATTTTATTACAAAGAAAAATGAAACACTTCTTAAATTGTAAAAATCTATTATAATTCTCCGAATAAAAATTTTGGTGTAAATAAAGTTCAAATTTATGTACTCGGACGCAGTAGAACCCGCAAGTGGTCCATTGACCAAAGGTTAAGAGTCCTTGTCTTAGTTTGTGTACAGAAGTGATGGCAAAGGACATTAAATTATTCCATGTTCCGTAGCAGGGCCGTAGACATTTCTATGACATCAGTGCTCAGATATTTTATAGTATCAGGTTTGATACATTTCTTTGATATCACGGCTTTAAAATGTATTTGATATCAGGGCTCAGACATATTTATGATATAGGATCTCAAATATTTCTATGATGTGAGTGCTCATACAAATTCTACAATGTGAGAACACGTTTGATATTAGAGCTGAAAAAGTTGAATGCAAGTGACTTTTCGATAGAAACCAATCCGACTTTCATCACTAAGTTTCTTCACGATTGAAACCAATCCGACTTTCATAACTAAGTTTTTTCACGATAGAAACCAATCCGACTTTCATCACTAAGTTTCTTCACGATAGAAACCTATCCGACTTTCGCCACTAAGTTTCTTCACTATAGAAAGCAATCCGACTTTCATCACTAAGTTTCTTCACGATACAAACCAATCCGACTTTCATTACTAAGTTTCTTCAGGATAGAAACCAATACGACTTTCGCCACCAAGTTTCTTCACGATATAAACCAATCCGACTTTCGCCACTAAGTTTCTTCACTATAGAAACCAATCCGACTTTCATCACTAAGTTTCTTCACTATAGAAACCAATCCGACTTTCGCCACCAAGTTTCTTCACTATAGAAACCAATCCGACTTTCATCACTAAGTTTCTTCACTATAGAAACCAATCCGACTTTCGCCACTAAGTTTCTTCACGATAGAAACCAATCTGACTTTCATCACTAAATTTCTTCACGACAGAAACTAACATGATTTCTATGTTAGATCTCTAATTTTCGTTTCCTGTTGCCAGATCTAAGTCATATTGTGACGTTTTGTATTTACGCATAGAATTCTACCCGATCTGAAGTGCCTGATTCGTGTGCTATCATGCCTACCAGCTCTAAACATAGCCTGGGTTCCCTGTCACTTCTATTGCTTATCTGTTGTGTAATTTTCTACTTCTTTATATCTAGCGCGTGCCTCCAACATACTGATTTCTGTGTAATATTTATTTACTGTTCGCAGGCAAGGGTTTCACTCTTAATTTATAGACTAAGTATTGGCCGCGTTCACACATCCTTCGTTTCTATATATTGGGGATTATATTTCTCTTTCTATCTTAATATGCTTTACCATCGCTATAACGATAATTTCTATCTTTGAAAAGTGTGATTAACTACTTTATTGTGCTTTATGTAATGTTTTGTAACCCATACCAATCCCTTCATCATTCTGTCTTCTTGATATGTGATCTACTTCTTTGCGGAATGCATAATCTTCTCTTCTTGTCTAACATCTATTTGTAAAAACATTATTGTAACATTAGTTTGTTCTTTATTTCTTAGTCAATCTTCTATCCTCCACTTTATGTTATATATTTTTTTCTCATCCAAATGGTCATCCTGACAATCATTGTTTCTTTGTCCTCCGACTTCTATTACCTTCCTCCTCTTTTTATTTTCCTTTTTCATTAATGTATACATTACCTATGGTATTAGCCTTTCCCTCTTCCTTTTATACAGTCTACCACTAGTACCGGAGACGGGTTTCTGTCGCGAGAGGGTTGTTGTTATTTAAAGTATAAGATATCCTGGACAAAAAGATGTATCAGATGATACCAGGATAGTGCCAGATAAGAGACTGGTCTTACAAGAAATACCCGCTTCTCTGAAAAGAGTAAGGGTATATCGACATCAAAGGTAGAATCAAGCTGTATAAACCTCCAGGTATGATGATAGTGTTTGTTCCTGGATGTCTATGGGCTCCCTCTCAAGATCCTCCCTTGAATAATGTTTATTATTATTAAGTGTATTAGCTCTGCTAGGGGATTAATTAATTAATTAAATATGTATCTATATATCAACCAGAACTTTAACTCAATTTAAATAATTCAGAAAGTCTGATGGTACATATTTACAATTTATTTAACCTATACCGTTTATCTTTTTGGTTAGGTAACTTAGAAAGAACTAAACATGGAATATGAGTTATCAAAATGGATCAATATGATGAATTTATCTTTCAAATAACAATTATCTATTACACATATGTTTTGTCACTCTCACTGGACTGTGAAGTTAGTATTCATCAAAATAATGTCCACAATGAGTCATCATACACTAGGTTTTATCTTTGGTATTTTATGTATTAAAGATAGTCTCTGGATAGGCTGACCAGTGGCTTTGCTTTGCCACTTATCTGATATGTAGAGATGAATTACACTCTAGCCATGAACACACAAGATCTGAATCTCCAGGCCGGGAAAGCTGGGTAACTAGCTCTATGAACATCAAGAGCCTTCGCACCACAGAGCCCCACAGAGGTGGATGTCTCGTACAATTATGGTAGTTGCAGGATAAAACCTGGAACAAAATTAAACATAACCTCTATATGGTCCATCACTATCCTATCCTCACATACAATGGACATGACGAACAGTGTCAGACATTGTGCTAACATATGCACAGGACAATTTACCTCAATATCACTCACAGCCAGTTCAATGTGACTACACTTTCCTTATAAATCCTAAGTTAGATCCATTTGTCCATGATCCGCCTCCATACAATGATTTGGTCTAGTATAAAATACTAAGAGACATGGTCCGCAACCAGACGATACGTCAAGGCCTAAAATCCCACCCGCTGCAGACCCAAATAGAACAGTCCCAACTAAGATGGTGATAAGGTCTCTTTTTTGGAAGACAGACGTCATCATCAGTTGATAAACTCTTTTAATACAAGACCCTTGCCCTGAGCAAGAGACATGCTGAAAAATCTGAAGCTCACTCGAACATCACCAGAGTTAAATACTGTGTTGTTGTGTTGCTCGTGGTTTGAGTATGGAATGTCAACTTGACCTACGCAGTGGTGTGTAGACATAGATTGAGTGTATAATATGCGAATGATAAGAAGAGTTCGTGGTGTTGACAAATGTTCTTTTCTCACACTCATGTATGGCTGGAAGTCATCGACACCAACGACTGTGTACCTTTACTACAGTTTAATTGGACGTACACACTCGACAGCACAGATAGTGACAAATCACAGGTTGGCATCATACATCATGGTTCATTCATTCATAACCCTCCACTCCCAAAGGAGCATAGGCCTTCAACAAACACATGCCAAGTCCTCCTGTCCCGTGCCATCATCTCAAGTTCTTTCCATGTTCTCCTCATCATTTTCACCTCTGTTTCCAACTCTCTTCTCCATGTACTTCTTGGTCTTCCTCTGCCTCTCTTGCCCTGGGGGTTCCAGAACAAGGACTGCCTTGTAATGCTATCAACCGGTTTCCTCAGTGTGTGTCCTATCCATCGCCATCGTCTTCTTCTCATCTCTTGTTCCACTGGCACTTGTCTAGTTCTTGTCATCAGTTCCACGTTGGTAACCTTGTCATACCATTTTAATCCCTCTATTCTACGCAAGCACCCATTTATGAAAGTCTGTAGCTTTTTGGTTGTTGTCTTTGTTGTTCTCCATGTCTCCGAGCCATACAATAGGACTGACTTCACATTTGAGTTGAAGATTCTTATTTTCGTGTTGGATCCGATTTCTCTTGATCTCCATATATTTCCCAATGCAATGAAAGCTGCTCTTGCCTTTTGTATTCTTATTTTGATATCGCTGTCTTTCCCTCCAACTTTGTCTATATTACTGCCAAGATATGTGTATGATTCTACATCTTGAATTGGTGTTTCTTCAAGTTCAACCCTGTTATCATTACCTGCATTTATTCTCATTATTTTTGTCTTTTCCCTGTGTATTTTCAGACCCAATTGCTGTGACCTCTCATCGAGTGTTTTCAATTTGTCCTGCATCTGATTACGGTTATGGGACAGAAGAGCCAAGTCATCAGCAAAATCCAGATCATCCAACTGCTTAGTCAGAGTCCACTGGATTCCATTTCTGCTGTGTGTTGTCGATGATCTCATAACCCAATCTATTGCCAGCAAGAAAAGAAATGGAGACAAGAGGCATCCCTGTCGCACTCCTGTTCTTATCCCAAACGGTTCTGTAAGCTGTCCTTCGTGAAGAACTCTGCATGTCATGTCTTCATATGTTTTCTTTATTAAATTAATGATCTTCAGGGGAACTCCATAATGCCTCATCAATTTCCAAAGTGATTCTCTGTCTACACTGTCAAATGCCTTTTCGTAGTCCACAAATCCGATGTATAGTGGTGAATTCCATTCCAGACTTTGTTCAACTATTATTCTCAAAGTGGCTATCTGGTCTGTACATGATCTGTTTTGTCGAAAACCTGCTTGTTCATCTCTCAGTTTCTTGTCTATGGACTCTTTTAATCTCTCAAGGATAATCCTGTTTAATACTTTTCCTGGCACTGATAGTAACATTATTCCTCTATAATTTGTGCACTCTTGTAAATTTCCCTTCTTAGGCAACTTAACCAGATATCCTTCCTTCCATTCTGCTGGTATCTCTTCCTTTTCCCAGACTTTACCAAGTAATTTATATAACATCTCTGTAGCCGTGTCGATATCTGCTTTGATGGCCTCTGCTGGAATGCCATCAGGTCCAGACGCTTTTCCCTCTCTTAGAAGCTTTATGGCTTTCTTTATTTCTTCCTTCGTTGGTCTTTCACCGTTAATTTGTAGCTCTTCTTCTGCTGGCTGGATGTCCGGCGGGTTTTGTGGAGCTGGTCTATTGAGAAGGTCCCCAAAATATTCTGTCCACCTCTTCATTTGCTCTTGTATATTGCTGAGCAGTTTCCCATTCTTGTCTTTTATGAGGCAACTTGTTTGCTTGTATTTTCCTGTTAGCTTCTTTGTGCTGCTATACAGTTCTCTCATATTTCCTTTGGCTGCAGCATCTTCTGCCTCTCTTGCCAACTCCTCAATATACTTCCTCTTGTCTCTTTTGATACTTCTTTTTACTTCTTGGTTTGCTTCTGTGTACACTTCTTGAGCCTTGGCTTTGGAGCTTCATGGTACAGTGGATAAATGGTCTTGCAATGTTACATGGGCACTCATGTAGAATAATAATATAATGGACTGTCAGTAGCCAAGCACTCAGTATTGCCCATATATATATATATCAACTGAGTTTACTGACAAAGCACGTCAGATTATAAATAATATCCCAGATGGCTTCTAGACCTAACCTCGTCTAGCGAAGATTCCTTAACATAATGTCCAGCACAGATTTTTCCATATAATCATATTGAACCGCTAGCAATGGGTTCTCATGTGTAGCAGTGATCTCTGGACTAATCAAGCGATAATACGGGGTATCCCTTTCTCTTCTTGAAAGTCACAAAATGTTTAGTTACAAGATGGCTTCTCTCGTGAGCTGTCACTCACGTTTGGATACAGATAATGAATCTGTCTTAAAGTTAGTCATTCATTAAACATTTCATTGCTCTGTAGATTTTATCATGAACAATTGACTGCATTCTACAGGATATAGTGCTGCTAGGAATCAGAGTCGTTTTTCATCTAGTTAAATGTATCCTCTCAGACGTACAAATCGTACCTATCGAAAAACGGTGGCTTCGTACGAGAGTTCAAAAGAGTATCTTTCATTACCTTGGTATCAGAAATATGATTCTGCCATTCCTTGGCAATAAGAATGAACACTGGGGTAAAGCATACACGATAGGTCTAGACGACTATCACTTTCCCCATAAATATAGAGATCACTTTTTCCGGCGACAAGCCGACATAGAAAAACACAGCCCATCAGCCCGAAGCCAAATCACACCTCTCTCGCGACACATCCGCCGAACAGTCTTTGACCTCTCTAGAGACAAAAGAACATATAGTTCGACTTAGATATGTAAAGATATACAGATATAAGACAGACTCGTCCTACTCCGACAAACAATACACATAAATTCAGGCCATAGATATTCTGAAGCAAGAACAATCTATTACTACCCAAACAAAGAATAAATCGCAGTAAAACTGGATTCATCCGCGGAGTTCGATCGAAAGAGACGACACAACTTTCAAGGGAAGTAACTCAATAATGACTTTTCCTTAAGCACTAAAAAGTATCTATTTTGTTTACAAAATATTTGCGAACATAACAAGTATACCAATGTATAATATTGTAAGATATCAAAGACTGCACGTAACAGTCTTACCACACCTCCCGGGAAAAAAAATGGAACATTTTTTTTTTGGAAATACATATAGGAGCAACGTACAATAGGCTGACAACGCATGAATAATGCGCAGAAGAAAATTATCGGGAATAAATATAACGCCTAATATGAGGCTAAGTCGACTTATGGAGCGACTGGTGAGAATGTGTCTCATAAACTGAGAGAAATTATTTCTCTACAAGTAAATTTTTCCAGGAAGGTGTCATCAAAGTATAATACAATTCTGGCAATTACACGATGCCTAAAAAATTCATACCATAATTTCGTATTAGATATCTTACATTTATGATTTATGAAGAAAAATCATCAAAGCACAGCGGTGAATAAACATCAATGAACCGCTATGTAGTGATACAATCATTATATTATTAAATTACAAATGTGTATCTATCATGATATAGAAAAGGAACTACTATAGAACTAGACATATCAAGAATTCTAAGCCCTAATAGTTATGTGGAATCATGTGGGCATCTTGACAGAATGTCTGCCATCACATTATCTGATCCACGAATAGCCCGCACAGAGAAATGAAAAGGTTGAAGAGCAATTGCATATCGAGTAGACCTCGAGCTCTTCAAATTCTTACTCTGTATAGCAGTAAGAGCTTTTTGGTCGGTTTCTACTATGAAATGTGCGCCTAGAAGGAATCTCTCTGGTTTGAGGATCGACCAAACCATAGCTAATAGCTCACGGTCTAAAACCGAATAATTCCTTTCTGCCGCATTAAGTTTTCTGGAAATATACATTACAGGATGCAGAGTTCCAGAGTACTCTTGCATTAGTGCCGCTCCAATCCCAGTGGATGAAGCGTCACTACGAAGAACGAATGTCTTATCTTTAGTAGGTAGCACTAAAATAGGTGGTGTTGAAAACAATGTTTTAATCTTATCCAGAGAGCATTGGCATTCCTGAGACCAGTGGACCATATTAGGCGAACCTTTCTTTAGAAGTGTTGAAAGAGGTGCCATGATAGAGGATAGATTCTGAATGAATCTGCCATAAAATTGAATAAGACCTAACAGACTTCTCACCTGTTTCTTAGTCTTAGGGATCGAGATGTTAAGTATCTTACTAGTATTATGGTCCTCTGTCTTTAGGAAACCATGACCAACTCGGTGGCCTAGGAAAGAAATTTCGCTAAAACCAATATAGGCTTTAGAGGGTTTCGCTGTCAGGTTGTGCTCGCGCAAAGTAGACAGCAATTCACCTAACCCTGAATAGTGATCTTCCCAAGTATCGCTGAAAAGACAGATGTCGTCTAGATATGCAATGACATCTGACCGATAAGATAGGATTCGGCGCATCATGCGTACGAATGTAGCTGGTGCGTTCATAAGACCGAAAGGCATAAAATTCCATTGGAACAAACCTCTAGGTGTTGAAAAAGCCGTGAGAGGTTTGGCGCGTTCAGATAAAGGAACTTGCCAATATCCTTTAGACAAATCAAGTTTAGTGAAAAAATGAGATTTGGAAAGTCGAGTAAGTAGCTCTTCCAGTAAAGGCATAGGTTCGGCATCGAACTTCCTTACTTGATTCAATTTTCGATAGTCAACGCAAAGACGTATGTTATTGTCTTTTTTACGAACAATAACCATCGGCGAAGAATATGCAGAGGTGGATGGTTCGATTATTTTCAAATCTATCATCTCATCACACTCTTTCTCAACCTGTGCTTGAAAATGTATAGGTATAGGATAAGGTCTAACCCTAATAGGAGTATGGTCAGTTAGAACAATGTCATGTTCAATGACATGCGTTTGTCCAGGGATGTCAGTGAGTACATCCTGAAATGTTTGCAACATAGTTGAAACTTGTCGCTGTTCTCCTAGAGACAAATCAGGAGAGACAGTAACGTTCTTCCATGATTCACTAGAATGAAGTGGGATCATTGGAAGAGGAAGATTTACATCTGAAAAACTTGTTTCCTCATCCTGTATCACGGACAGTGATGAGTAATGACCATGTTGTACTGGAGAATTGTCCGTTGCTTGGAAAATGGGTTGCAAATAATCCGGACGTTCATGGAATTCAGTAAGCATATTGATGTGGAAGGTTTTATGCTTCCCATCAATATTGACAATATAGTCGACATCGGAAATTTTCGATATTATATCGTACGGACCTTTCCAAGAAATAAGTAGTCTGTTTTCCCTACAAGGTAGTAATACAAATGCTTTGTCACCAGGACAAAGTTGTCGTAAGCATCTCTTCTTATTGGCAAATTGCCCTGCCTTCTGTTTCGCAAATTCAGAAGAAGAAGTTGCTAATTTGCATGCTTCGATAATCTTTTGTCTCAACGCGATGACATATTCGTAGGATGACTTTGTGTCATCGTCAATATTGTCAGCTGTTATGAGATCATGAAGCAACGACATAGGGCCACGCGGACGCGCGCCAAAGACGAGTTCAAAGGGAGAAAATCCTGTATGTTCATTGGGTACCTCTCTGTAAGCGAAGAGGGCCGCAGGTAAAACTCTGTCCCAGTCCTGAGGATGATCCTCAGTTATCTTCCCCAGTAAGTTTTTAAGTGTTCTATTAAGGCGTTCGACCATACCATTAGACATTGGATGGTAGATACTACTTAAAGATCTATCTATCTGCAGAGTAGACATTACTTGAGACATGGTATCTGATATTAGTTGGGTGCCATGGTCTGACAATATCTCTCCGGGGAACCCCAGACGAGAAAATATAAGCCAAAGAGCATCTGCAATATCAGCAGTAGTAATGCTCTTCAGAGGAATAGCCTCTGGCCAACTTGTGCACATATCAACACACGTCAAGATAAACTGATGTCCTCTGGCAGACTTGATCTTAAATGGACCAATAATGTCTATGGCCATTTTTTGAAACGGCCGAATAGGAATGTTCGCCGCCTGAATGGGTGCAGCATGCCGTGGACCTTTGGATTTAACTTCCTGACATACTTTACAAGATCGACAATAAATCCGTATGTCCTTGTTTACCAATGGCCAAAAGAAAGCCGCAAGGACTCTTGACTTAGTACGGGAAAAACCCATGTGTCCAGCACACTGAGAGTCGTGAGCGTGCTGCAAAATTTTAACTCTCAAATTCTTGGGAACCAGGATTTGAGAATGACTTGACGTAATGGAGTCTTGAACCATACGTACAAGTACGCCATTCTTCTTTGTAATCCACGATTTACGACTTGTGTTTTTATTCGGATCACCTTTAGTTGCAAGAATGAAGAATTTCTTCAGAGTGGGATCGTCTTCTTGCTGTTTTATAAACGAGTCACGAGAAATTACCAAGGGATCATCTTGGTTATGCACTTCATTATCTTCAGTAGATGAAGTTTGAGGCATATTAAGAGCCTGAGCTCTAGTGACTACAGCGTTAGCAATCTGCATGTTTTGCCTTTCCCACGCGGAAATTTGTTGCGGAGTGCATTCTTTGACTCCATGAATGCGACCGATGATGAGGTCAGCGATCGGATTCGGAAGAAGACATGCGTGTACATCTCCTGTAAAGAAAGGAGTAGCAATCCTAATGATAGCAGTAGAGTATTTCTCTAATGTGCCGCCAAATGTTACACATTTGACTACTTGTCCAGTGGCACGGGAAGGATCTACGAGTGACTGCCTAACACCAATTGTGGTGCATCCAGAATCAAATAGCACAGAGACTGGATTGTTATTTACTAAACCCTTATGTAAGACAAGAGAACCTCTTCCATCATGCGCGACTGATGCCGGAAGAGCAGGAAGAGGATGGCCACAGCTTAAAGTAGACACTGTGGTTGGCTCAAATAATGTTTTGCATTGGGGGCACTGAGATGCTCTCCCAAAATCAAAAGCGGCACATGCCATATTACTAGCATCATTATTATCTTTACTCTGTTTATAGGCTTCATGGGACTCTTGTTGTGCAGAGTTTGCCTGAAAATGTGGTTTATGTCTTTTGTTTTGAGATCTACCTCGGTTATTATCACCTCTGTAGTTATTGTTACCTCTATTGTAACCCCTATTTGGGTTTGAGTCATAGTTCCCTTGGTTACCATTATCATATTCATTATAATGAGTATCTCTGTAATTATGATCTTGTTGACTCCAAGACGGATAACCCGGATAGTTTCTATAATTACTTCCTCTACGGAAATTCCTATAATTATGACCACCCCTGTGTCGAGAGCTATCAGCTCGTCTCCAGTTCTTTGAAGAAGAACCCTGAAATGATTGGTTACCTTGGTTTTGATAACTATTATGGTTACCTTTTTTATCAAATCTGTTTTGAGGTCCCTGAAATCTGTGTGAATAATTGGGATTGTATGGTGTTTCTGAAGCAACTGGCATACTCTCCTTAATCTTAGTGTTGCCAAAAGTCACGTCGGGGTGTGCAGTGACATATTGGGAACAATATTCTTCCATTTCCTTTAGAGATTTGGGTTTACGCTCATGTATAAATTCAAGGAATGGTTTGTTCACACATGACATAATCTTATCTCTGAGCAACAAATCCATAAGTCCTTCATACGTTTTTTCTGTTTTGGAAAGCTCAATCCAACGATCAAATGTGAGACGTGCCTTTGCAGTGAATTCTGAGAATTCTACACCTGTCTCAGGCACCATCGTCTTAAACAAAAGGCGATAGCCTTCCTCACTTAGCTGGTATTTTTTTTATCAAAGCCGCCCTAATGACATCATAATTATCCTTATCTGCTTCTCCTACAAGGCATAATCTAGTCAAAGATTCACCTTTCAAGTTTTCTGCTAATTGATTAGCGTATTGTGATTTATCCACATTATGTGTACGACAAGAACGTTCAAATCTATCCAGCCAGAATGTAATATCGTCACTGGACTGATTGAACGGTGGAACCTTAACCTTGTAAGTAGAAGGTTTACCATTACCACTAGATGCCTGATTAACATTACTCATACTTGTCAATCTCAATTTCTCTAACTCGAATTCATGTTCTCTTATTGCTTTTTTTTCTTCAGCTTCTCTGTCTAATCTTTTTTGTTCAGCATCTCTGTCTAATCTTTTTTGTTCAGCTTCCCTGTCTAATCTTTTTTGTTCAGCATCACTGTCTAATCTTTTTTGTTCAGCTTCCCTGTCTAATCTTTTTTGTTCAGCATCAAATCTCCTTTGCTCCACCTGCATCTGCAATTTCTTTTGTTCAGCAGCAGCCTCAGCTTCTCTTTCTAATCGTTTCTCTTCAGCCGGAGCTTTTCTCTCTTCTGCAGCAGCTTTTCTCTCTTCTGCAGCTAATGCTTTGTCATATTGAGCAACCGCCCATTCTTCTAATTGTTGACCAGTTTTATCAAGGGATTTCCCTTGTGTAATGAAGTACTCTAATGTAGACATGATGTCTAACAATAATACTAATCACTTGAAACAATAATAATACCACAAGTTCTTAATGACTTGATTAATCAGTACACTATCCCAATATCTGTGGGTCACAAGCCTTAATAAGGTCTTGTATAACAGTAATAATAATCAAGTACTGGTTTATACCATAATCCAAGTGCAGTGCACAAGCAATAGTGTCTTATGAAATATACCTATATAAAACATATGTCAACCAACAGAATACATAAAGTACAAATAGGACTGACAATACGAAAACGTTTGCAGAAATCAAATAAATCAAATAGGGAAATCAATGAAAATAATCACTGAATCTGCAAGGGATAACAACACAAATGACGTCACAGTATATGAATATAAATTGTGAATAGAACTGAAAGATAGAAAAGGGTAGACCAACAAATTACAAACAAACCAAAACAAAACTAAAGAACAAAGAAATATTACAAAAATAACACTAATTACAGTCTTCACAGCTAACACTAATAGCAACCAGTTGTCGCAGCAAATTTCCAATTAAGGAAATTGCACCTATAGAAAACGCCCACAACGGACCCTCTATGACGTGGGATATTCTGTTGTGAGGACTCCGCCCAACCTAAACACAACCCGCTGACATAGAAACTAACATACTATACAAACAAATAACATGTAAACATAAATATATAAATTCTGTGGATGATAGTATGTGTTGCAAAATAGGCTCAGTTTTACAGTAATGGCAAAGTTATTTTTATGAAAATAAACACACTGCCACTTTATTCAATTAAACATTCTGGCCTTAAATATTAAAGTTCATATATAGAAAACAAGAAGATCCATCGATGAAAATAGGACTTCTTAGTTCAATAATACTGTCTTCCTGTTAATATTGACAAGAATTGATCCAACTGTTCTGTGAAACTCTGTAATGTCTAATGTAAAAATGTCAACAACGCTGACCTACATACTGCATTCACTTGACAGGTCACGTGACGAAGTGTTGACAAAGAGCAAACCAATACTGCAAGTGTGTCGTATCAGCCACAGGAAACGGTCTGGTATCGGTAGTCTGTTGACTTCTGAACCTCTGCGAGGTCAAACCCAGAAAGCTGGTCCACCAGTTGATAAGGTCTCTTTTTTGGAAGACAGACGTCATCATCAGTTGATAAACTCTTTTAATACAAGACCCTTGCCCTGAGCAAGAGACATGCTGAAAAATCTGAAGCTCACTCGAACATCACCAGAGTTAAATACTGTGTTGTTATGTTGCTCGTGGTTTGAGTATGGAATGTCAACTTGACCTACGCAGTGGTGTGTAGACATAGATTGAGTGTATAATATGCGAATGATAAGAAGAGTTCGTGGTGTTGACAAATGTTCTTTTCTCACACTCATGTATGGCTGGAAGTCATCGACACCAACGACTGTGTACCTTTACTACAGTTTAATTGGACGTACACACTCGACAGCACAGATAGTGACAAATCACAGGTTGGCATCATACATCATGGTACAGTGGATAAATGGTCTTGCAATGTTACATGGGCACTCATGTAGAATAATAATATAATGGACTGTCAGTAGCCAAGCACTCAGTATTGCCCATATATATATATATATATATATATATATATATATATATATATATATATATATATATATATATATATATATATATATATATATATATCAACTGAGTTTACTGACAAAGCACGTCAGATTATAAATAATATCCCAGATGGCTTCTAGACCTAACCTCGTCTAGCGAAGATTCCTTAACATAATGTCCAGCACAGATTTTTCCATATAATCATATTGAACCGCTAGCAATGGGTTCTCATGTGTAGCAGTGATCTCTGGACTAATCAAGCGATAATACGGGGTATCCCTTTCTCTTCTTGAAAGTCACAAAATGTTTAGTTACAAGATGGCTTCTCTCGTGAGCTGTCACTCACGTTTGGATACAGATAATGAATCTGTCTTAAAGTTAGTCATTCATTAAACATTTCATTGCTCTGTAGATTTTATCATGAACAATTGACTGCATTCTACAGGATATAGTGCTGCTAGGAATCAGAGTCGTTTTTCATCTAGTTAAATGTATCCTCTCAGACGTACAAATCGTACCTATCGAAAAACGGTGGCTTCGTACGAGAGTTCAAAAGAGTATCTTTCATTACCTTGGTATCAGAAATATGATTCTGCCATTCCTTGGCAATAAGAATGAACACTGGGGTAAAGCATACACGATAGGTCTAGACGACTATCACTTTCCCCATAAATATAGAGATCACTTTTTCCGGCGACAAGCCGACATAGAAAAACACAGCCCATCAGCCCGAAGCCAAATCACACCTCTCTCGCGACACATCCGCCGAACAGTCTTTGACCTCTCTAGAGACAAAAGAACATATAGTTCGACTTAGATATGTAAAGATATACAGATATAAGACAGACTCGTCCTACTCCGACAAACAATACACATAAATTCAGGCCATAGATATTCTGAAGCAAGAACAATCTATTACTACCCAAACAAAGAATAAATCGCAGTAAAACTGGATTCATCCGCGGAGTTCGATCGAAAGAGACGACACAACTTTCAAGGGAAGTAACTCAATAATGACTTTTCCTTAAGCACTAAAAAGTATCTATTTTGTTTACAAAATATTTGCGAACATAACAAGTATACCAATGTATAATATTGTAAGATATCAAAGACTGCACGTAACAGATGGTTTGGCCATATCTGCAGAATGGGAGAAGATCGGCTACCACGACAAGCATGGGAAACAAAGAGCCAGGGATCCAGACCTCCAGGACGACCCAGAGTCCGCTGGGAGGACAATATTAGACAATCTTTGAAGGACCGAGGACTAGAATGGAACCAGGCCAGGAAGAAGACAGCCGCTAGGATAGTCTGGCGCTCTCTCTTCCAAACCTCCACACCTCACGGTAGAAGAGGAACGACTAAGTAAGTAAGTATAAAATACTAAGTAATACCTTGATTAATACATTTTAACAATTCCTGTCATCCTTCCTTATGTTCCTGATACGTGTGTCGTTCCTTTAAGAAATACTCCTTTAAATACTTTATCAAACTTACAGGCGTACTTTGGCCATCATTCTCAATTATTCTACACATTTACAAGGCTGGCTTTTCCTCTAACTGTATACAGATGCTGGTAGTTGCCACCTGCAACACACTCGTCCTGTAATTTTTCTTAACACATACTACACACTTTCTAACGCACAAGTGGATTAATCACAGGAAATTACATAATTACATATATATATATTCTTTCTTACTCTCAGGCAATACACACAAGCTGTAACAGTCTGTTAATGGGCATCTAGGTCTGCTAGGCAGATGCGGTGGCAAAGTTATATGAGTTTTACACTTTTACTGCTATCTTCTGTTCTCAGCTGTCTTTTCAAATTGTGTGGCCTCAATTCAGCCAAGTTCAAGGACTTATATACTACCACATCCCCCGTCTCGGAGTGCATGGGGCAAAAACGGTGTTAAAAATCTAAAATTGAGGCGTATTTTTGCCTTCTGTTCAATTAGCAAAATCTTTAATATTCATTATCTTTCTTGATTCTGGGCCGATTTTAGTCATCTAAAGCTTGAATTATTCTGTGAATTTTTCTCTACCGATGTTTAGGTAGCAAAATGCATTTAAATCTATGCATACTTTAACTAGCTAAATTGGGGACTACCCTGATGTATAGATGTCATTTCACACGATCTTTCTCTCTTAATAAACTACTATTGGAAGAAGTCTTTGCACCTACCTCTGAAGTAACATTCCCGTTGTTGAAATATATACTCCTTCCCGTTTAAACTTCTTTAGTCCTTATGAAATTAAATAGTTTCGTACTATAAGTTGCACACAATGGGCCTCCATGTTAAGCATAAAATGTTTCATTAGACACACCAAGAAGGGAGCGTTTTTATTGGCTATGTATCAGACAGTTTTCCCACAGTATGGCGTGCGGTATAACCGTGTTGTGAGACAGACTAAATCACGACAGTTTCTACGCCCAACATTGCATTACATTCGCACAGCCGTTTCATACACATACACACACATACATATACACACAGATACACACACACACACATATATATATATATATAAAGCATCTGCCTTTTCTTTTTCGCTCCTTTAGTTTCTAATGTAAACAGGATCATGTCATACACAGCCAACCTTGCTCCATTTATTCACAAATCATAAAATTGCCCAGCCCCTGCAGAACCTAATGGAACAGTCCCAGTTTCGATGGTTTGGCGACGTCTGCAGAAAGGGAGAAGATCAGCTAGCACGAGAAATATGGGAAACCAAGCGCCAGTGATCCAGATCTCCAGGACCACCAAGAGTTTGCTGGAAGGACTTCTTCTTCGTTCGTCCTGATAAGGACGTTGGTTGCGTTGTGTCCGTTTACAGCGAAGCTGCGATATTTGTGTCTTTCGGCCGAAACATCCGACTTCAGCACGGCATTTTTGGGGCCGGGTTAGCCTTACCTCTTCGATCCCTACTCTCTCAGCCAGACTGCAGTGATGCAGCCTGTTTCCAGGACCACCACTTGGAGGTGGAGTAGGGTCTTGGTCAGCTCTGGTTCGCTGACCCTGACGCAAGCAGTCCAGCTATGGGTCGCTTACTGCATTCCTGACTGTTGACGCGTCTTAGATCCCGCTGGGAGGACAACATTAGACAATCTGTGAAGGACTGAGGACTAGACTGGAACCAGGTTTGGAGGAAGATTGCCTATAGGATAGTATAGCGCTCTCTCTGGTTAAGCTCTGTACCCCAGGGTAGAAGAAGGACGACTAAGTAAGTGTCATAATATTGAACAAAATCAAGTATTTCAACGAAACTCGTGCTGTTGCTGTATGTATGTGGACATCTTAAAACGTCAGATATGCCAGTCAAATCTGTGAATAGTTCAATGACACATAATTCAATTAAAAGCTGTTATCATTATCATCACCATCATCATTATCATCATCATTATCATCACCATCATCATTATCATCACCATCATCATTTTCCTCACCATCATCATTTTCATCATCATCATTACACTTCAGCTCCCTAAGGATCATAGGCCTTAAACAAAGTTATAGCAAGTCGTTCTGTCACGTGACATCATCTTAACGTCTTCCCATGTCTTCTCCAAGTATCCCTGTGTCTCTCTCTACCTCTCTTACCCTGTGTCTCTCTCTACCTCTCTTACCCTGTGTCTCTCTCTACCTCTCTTACCCTGTGTCTCTCTCTACCTCTCTTACCTTGTGTCTCTACCTCTCTTACCTTGTGTCTCTACCTCTCTTACCGTGTCTCTCTCTACCTCTCTTACCTTGTGTCTCTCTCTACCTCTCTTACCCTGTGTCTCTACCTCTCTTACCTTGTGTCTCTACCTCTCTTACCTTGTGTCTCTCTCTACCTCTCTTACCTTGTGTCTCTACCTCTCTTACCCTGTGTCTCTCTCTACCTCTCTTACCTTGTGTCTCTCTCTACCTCTCTTACCTTGTGTCTCTCTACCTCTCTTACCCTGTGTCTCTCTCTACCTCTCTTACCTTGTGTCTCTCTCTACCTCTCTTACCTTGTGTCTCTCTCTCCCTCTCTTACCTTGTGTCTCTCTCTACCTCTCTTACCTTGTGTCTCTCTCTACCTCTCTTACCTTGTGTCTCTCTCTACCTCTCTTACCTTGTGTCTCTCTCTACCTCTCTTACCTTGTGTCTCTCTCTACCTCTCTTACCTTGTGTCTCTCTCTACCTCTCTTACCCTGTGTCTCTCTCTACCTCTCTTACCCTGTGTCTCTCTCTACCTCTCTTACCTTGTGTCTCTCTCTACCTCTCTTACCCTGTGTCTCTCTCTACCTCTCTTACCTTGTGTCTCTCTCTACCTCTCTTACCCTGTGTCTCTCTCTACCTCTCTTACCCTGTGTCTCTCTCTACCTCTCTTACCCTGTGTCTCTCTCTACCTCTCTTACCCTGTGTCTCTCTCTACCTCTCTTACCTTGTGTCTCTACCTCTCTTACCTTGTGTCTCTACCTCTCTTACCCTGTGTCTCTACCTCTCTTACCTTGTGTCTCTACCTCTCTTACCTTGTGTCTCTCTCTACCTCTCTTACCTTGTGTCTCTACCTCTCTTACCCTGTGTCTCTCTCTACCTCTCTTACCTTGTGTCTCTCTACCTCTCTTACATTGTGTCTCTCTCTACCTCTCTTACCTTGTGTCTCTATCTACCTCTCTTACCTTGTGTCTCTCTCTACCTCTCTTACCTTGTGTCTCTACCTCTCTTACCATGTGTCTCTCTCTACCTCTCTTACCCTGTGTCTCTCTACCTCTCTTACCTTGTGTCTCTCTCTACCTCTCTTACCCTGTGTCTCTCTCTACCTCTCTTACCTTGTGTCTCTCTCTACCTCTCTTACCTTGTGTCTCTCTCTACCTCTCTTACCCTGTATCTCTCTCTACCTCTCTTACCTTGTGTCTCTCTACCTCTCTTACCCTGTGTGTCTCTCGACCTCTCTTACCCTGTGTCTCTCTACCTCTCTTACCCTGTGTGTCTCTCTACCTCTCTTACCCTGTGTGTCTCTCTACTTCTCTTACCCTGTGTCTCTCTACCTCTCTTACCCTGTATGTCTCTCTACCTCTCCTACCCAGTGTCTCTCTACATCTCTTACCCTGTGTGTCTCTCTACCTCTCTTACCCTGTATCTCTCTCTACCTCACTTACCCTGTGTCTCTCTCTACCTCTCTTACCCTGTGTCTCTCTCTACCTCTCTTACCCTGTGTCTCTCTACCTCTCTTACCCTGTGTCTCTCTCTACCTCTCTTACCCTGTGTCTCTCTACCTCTCTTACCTTGTGTCTCTCTCTACCTCTCTTACCCTGTGTCTCTCTACCTCTCTTACCCTGTGTCTCTCTCTACCTCTCTTACCATGTGTCTCTCTCTACCTCTCTTACCCTGTGTCTCTCTACCTCTCTTACCCTGTGTCACTCTACCTCTCTTACCCTGTGTCACTCTACCTCACTTACCCTGTGTCTCTACCTCTCTTACCCTGTGTCTCTACCTCTCTTACCCTGTGTCTCTACCTCTCTTACCCTGTGTCTCTCTCTACCTCTCTTACCCTGTGTCACTCTACCTCTCTTACCCTGTGTCTCTCTCTACCTCACTTACCCTGTGTCTCTCTCTACCTCTCTTACCCTGTGTCTCTCTCTACCTCTCTTACCCTGTGTCTCTCTCTACCTCTCTTACCCTGTGTCTCTCTCTACCTCTCTTACCCTGTGTCTCTCTCTCTCTCTCTTACCCTGTGTCTCTTACCTTACCTTCTTACCCTGTGTGTCTCTCTACCTCTCTTACCCTGTGTCTCTACCTCTCTTACCCTGTGTCTCTCTCTACCTCTCTTACCCTGTGTCTCTCTCTACCTCTCTTACCCTGTGTAACTCTACCTCTCTTACCCTGTGTCACTCTACCTCTCTTACCCTGTGTCACTCTACCTCACTTACCCTGTGTCTCTCTCTACCTCTCTTACCCTGTGTCTCTCTCTACCTCTCTTACCCTGTCTCTCTCTACCTCTCTTACCCTGTGTCTCTCTCTACCTCTCTTACCCTGTGTCTCTCTCTACCTCACTTACCCTGTGTCTCTACCTCTCTTACCCTGTGCCTCTCTCTACCTCTCTTACCTTGTGTCTCTCTCTACCTCTCTTACCCTGTGTCTCTCTCTACCTCTCTTACCCTGTGTCTCTCTCTACCTCTCTTACCCAGTGTCTCTCTACCTCTCTTACCTTGTGTCTCTCTCTACCTCTCTTACCCTGTGTCTCTCTCTACCTCTCTTACCCTGTGTCTCTCTCTTACCCTGTCTCTCTCTCTACCTCTCTTACCCAGTCTCTCTCTACCTCTCTTATCTTGTGTCTCTCTCTCTCCCTCTCTTACCCTGTGTCTCTCTCTTCCTCTCTTACCCTGTGTCTCTCTCTACCTCTCTTACCCAGTGTCTCTCTCTACCTCTCTTACCCTGTGTCTCTCTCTACCTCTCTTACCCTGTGTCTCTCTCTACCTCTCTTACCCTGTGTCTCTCTCTCTACCTCTCTTACCCTGTGTCTCTCTCTACCTCTCTTACCCTGTGTCTCTCTCTACCTCTCTTACCCTCTCTCTCTCTACCCTCTCTACCTTTTGTCTACTCCTCTCTCTACCTCTCTTACCCTCTCTCTCTCTCTCCCTCTCTTCCCCTGTCTCTCTCCCTCTCTTACCCTGTGTCTCTCTCTCCCTCTCTTACCCAGTGTCTACCTCTCTTACCCTGTGTGTCTCTACCTCTCTTACCCTGTGTCTCTCTCTACCTCTCTTACCCTGTGTCTCTCTCTACCTCTTACCCTGTTCTCTCTCTACCTCTTCTTTTCTTTCTTTGTCTCTCTCTCTACCTCTCTTACCCTTGTGTCTCTCTCTCTTCTCTCTTTACTCTTCTTGTCTCTCTCTCTCCCTCTCTCCCCCTGTCTCTCTCTCCCTCTCTTACCCTGTGTCTCTCTCTACCTCTCTTACCCTGTGTCTCTCTCTACCTCTCTTACCCTGTGTCTCTCTCTACCTCTCTTACCCTGTGTCTCTACCTCTCTTACCCTGTGTCTCTCTCTACCTCTCTTACCCATTGTCTCTCTCTATACCTCTCTTACCCTGTGTCTCTCTCTCCCTCTCTTACACTGTGTCTCTCTACCTCTCTCTTTTACCCTGTTTCTCTTACCTCTCTTACCCTTACCTCTTTTCTCTCTTACTCTTTTTCTCTTACTCCTGTGTCTCTCTCTCTACCTCTCTTTTTTGTCTTCTCTCTCTACCTCTCTTACTTTCTTTGTCTCTCTCTACTTTTCTCTCCCTGTTCTCTCTCCACCTCTCTTACCCTGTGTCTCTCTCTACCTTTTACCCTCTTCCTCTCTCTACCTCTCTAACCCTTTTCTCTCTACTCTCTCTACTTCTCTCTACCTCTTCTCTCTCTCTCTCTACCTCTCTTTACCTCTTTCTCTCTCTCTACCTCTCTTACCTGTCTGTTCTCTCTCTTTCTTCTCTTCTTTCTTTCTCTTGTCTTTGTGTCTCTCTTACCTCTTTACCCTTTCTCTCTCCTCTCTTACCTCTCTTCTCTCTCTCTTACCCTTTACTCTCTCTCTCTCTCTCTTACCTTGTCTCTCTCTACCTCTCTTACCCTCTCCTCTCTCTTTACCTCTTTTACCCTGTTCTCTCTTTCTTCTTCTCTCTCTTCCTTTTACCTGTGTCTTCTTTACTCTCTCTTTTACTCTGTCTCTCTCTCTCTCTCTTTCTTATTGTGTCTCTCTCTACCTCTCTTACCCTGTTTCTCTCTCTCTTTTTCTCTTACCCATGTCTCTCTCTTACCTCTCTTACCCTTTGTCTCTCTTCCTCTCTTTCTTTTGACTCTCTCTCTACCTCTCTTTACCTTCTTTGTCTCTCTTTACCTCTCTCTTACCTCTTGTGTCTCTCTCTACCTTTCTCTTACCCTTGTCTGTCTCTCTACCTCTCTTCCCTTCTTTTCTCTCTTCTTCCTTCTCTCTTACCTCTCTTACCTACTGTCTCTACCTCTCTCTTCCCTTTCTTCTTCTCTCTCTCTTCTTCTCTCTACTTCTTGTTCCTTTTTCTTCTTGTCTCTCTCTACCTCTCTTACCCCTTTTTCTTCTCTCTACCTCTCTTACCCTTTGTCTTTTACTCTTCTTTTCCTCTCTCTTACCTTTTGTCTCTCTCTCTTTTACCTTTTTTCTTCTTACTTTTCTCTTACTCTTTGTCTCTCTCTCTTTCTACTTCCTTTCTCTCTCTCCTCTCCCTTCTCTTGTTTCTCTCTCTACCTCTCTTACCCTGTCTTCTCTCTCTACCTCTCTTTCTTCTCTGTGTCTCCCCCCTCTTCTCTTTCTTCAGTTCTTCTCTCTTCTTCTCTTACCCTGTCTCTCTCTACCTCTCTTACCCTCTTTTCTTCTCTACCTCTCTTACTTTCTGTGTCTTCTCTCTTACCTCTCTTACCCTTGTTCTCTACTTCTCTCTTACCTTTTTCTCTCTACCTCTCTTACTTTCTCTCTCTCTTCTCTCTCTTACCTTTCCTCTCTCTACCTTTTTTTCCTTGTTTCTCTCTCTTCTCTTCTTCTGTCTCTTCTTCTCTCTTTTCTTGTCTCTCTCCTCTCTCTCTTTTACCCTCTTTCTTTTCTCTACCTCTCTTACTTCTTTCTCCTGTCTCTCTTTTTACCTCTCTTTCTTCTCTCTCTTTCTTCTCTCTTACCCTGTTTTTCTCTTTCTCTTTCTACTCTCTCTCACCCTGTGTCTCTCTTCTACCTCTCTTACCCTGTGTCTCTCTCCTCTCTTCTCTCTTACTCTTCTTTCTCTCTACCCTTTTTACCCTCTTTCTCTTTTACCCTGTCTCTTTTCTCTCTCTTTTCTTTCTCTCTTTCTCTCTCTTACCCTTTTGTCTCTCTACTCTCTCTTACCTTGTCTCTCTCTCTACCTCTCTTACCCTTCTTTACTTCTCTCTACCTTTCTTCCTTTTTACCCTGTCTCTCTCTCTACCTCTCTTACCCCCTTTCTCTTTTCCTCTCTCTCTCTTCTCTTTCTTCTTTTCCTTTCTTTCTTCTCTTCTCCCTTCTCTCTTACCCTTTACTTTCTCTACCTTTTCTTACCCTGTTCTCTCTCTTTCTTCTTACCCTTGTCTCTCTCTACCTCTCTTACCCTCTCTGTCTTCTCTCTTCTCTTACCCTTTCTCTCTCTACCCTCTCTTCCTTCTTTCTCTCTTTTTTTCTCTTCTTACCCCTGTCCCTTCTCTACCTCTCTTTCCTTCTTGTGTCTCTCTTTTTACCTCTCTTACCCTGTTCTCTCTCTCTACCTCTCTTACCTTTGTCTTTCTCTTTTCTACCTCTCTTACCCTTTTCTTTCCTCTACCTTTCTTACCCTTTGTCTTCTTTCTTCTTTCTTCTCTCTCTCTCTCTCTTTCTTTACCTCCCTTTTCTTTTCTTTACCTCTCTTACTCTTCTCTCTTTCTCTACTTCTCTTACCTCTTCTTGTCTCTCTTTCCTCTCTTTACTTTTCTCTCTCTACCTCTCTTACCCTTTCTCTCTCTACCTCTCTCTACTTTGTGTCTCTCCTCTCTACCTCTCTTACCTTTCTCTTCTCTCTCTCTACCTCTCTTACCCTGTGTCTCTCTCACCTCTCTTCCCCTTTTCTTCTTCCCTTCTTCTTGTTCTCTCTCTCCTCTTCAACTTTCTCTTCTTCTCTACCTCTCTTACCTTTCTCTCTTACCTCTCTTACCCTTCTTCTTTCTCTCCTCTCTTTACCCTTGTCTCTTCTCTCCCTTCTTACCCTGTGTCTCTCTCTCTCTCTTACCTTGTCTCTCTTTTTCTCTCTTTCTCTTTTCTTTCTCCTGTCTCTTCTCTACCTCTTGTTCTTTTTCTTTTCTCTCTTTTTCTCTTCCCTGTCTTTTCTCTCTCTACTCTCTCTTACCTCTTTCATCTCTCTCTACCTTCTTACTTTGTGTCTCTCTCTTTCTTCTCTACCTTGTCTCTCTCTACCTCTCTTCCCCTCTCTCTACCTCTCTTAACTCTTTCTCTCTCTACCTCTCTTTCTGTCTCTCTCTCTACCTCTCTTACCCTGTTTTTCTCTTTTACCTCTCTTTCTCTCCTGTCTTCTCACTCTCTCTTACCCTGTGTCTCTCTCTACCTCTCTTTCCCTGTGTCTCTCTTCTCTTCCTTTCTTCTCTCTCTCTTCTTCCTGGGTTCTCTCTCTACCTCTCTTTCTCTTTCTCTCTCTACTACCCTCTTTTTCCCTTCTCTACCCTTCTCGCAACTCTTCCTTCGTCTCTTTTTCCTCTCTTACTCTCTTTCTTCCTCTCTCTCTCTTTTCTCTTTTCCCTGTGTCTCTCTCTTTTCTCTCTCTTACCTGTCCCTTCTCTCTCTACCTCTTTTCCCTTCTTTTCTGTCCTCTCTTCCTCTCTTCTCTTTTTCTCTCTCTACCTCTCTTTTCTTTTCTCTCTCTCTCTCTCTCTCTCTCTCTCTCTTTCTTTTCTTTCTCTACTTCTCTTTCCCTCTTGTCTCTCTCTACTCTCTTCTTCTTTTTTCTCTCTCTCTACCTTTCTTTACCCTGTGTTCTACTACTTCTCTTACCTTGTTTCTTTTCTTTCTTCTCTCTTACCCCTTTCTCTCTTACCTCTCTTTCTCTTTCTTTTTTCTCTTCTTCTTTCTTCTCTTACCTCTGTTTCTCTCTTACCTTGTCTTACCTTTCTCTCTTACCTCTCTTTCTGCTCTTCTCTCTCTCCTCTCTCTACTCCTTCTCTCTCTCTCTTTCTTTTCTGTCCTTCTTCTCTCTCTCTCTTTCTCTCTTACTTTTCTTCTCTCTCTCTGACCTCTCTTACCCTTGTCTTTCTCTCCTCTTTCTCTTACCCTGTGTCTCTCTCTTACCCTGTTCTCTCTCTACTTCTCTTACCCTTTGTCTTCTCTACCTCTCTTACCCTCTCTTCTTCTCTCTCTTCTCTTTCCCTCTGTCTTCTCTTACCTCTCTTTCTCTCTTCTCTCTCTACCTCTCTTTTCCCCTGTGTCTCTCTCTACCTCTCTTACCCTTTGTCTCTCTCTACCTCTTTTCTTTTCTCTCTCTCTTCTCTTCTTTCTTCTTCTCTCTTCTTTACCTTTCTTCTCTCTCTACCTCTCTTTTTCCCTTTTTCTCTCTCTACTTTTCTTTCTTTCTTTTTTTTCTTTCTCTCTCTACCTCTCTTTCTCTGTTTCTCTCTCTCTCTTACCCTTGTGTCTCTCTACCTCTCTTACTCTTTCTCTCTCTTCCTCTCTTCTTCTTTTTTTCTCTCCTCTCTACCTTCTCTTTTTTCTTGTCTCTCTACCTCTCTTACCCTGTGTCTCTCTTTTCCTCTCTCTTACCCTGTGTCTCTCTTCTCTCTCTCTTACCCTGTTTCTCTCTCTACCTCTTTTACCTTTTCTCTCTCTCTCTTTTTGTCTTCTCTCTCTACCTCTCTTCCCTGTCTCTCTCTCTACCTTCTCTCTTACCCTGTTCTCTACCACTCTTCCCCCCCTGTGTCTCTCTTACTCTTCTTACCCCTGTCTCTCTTCTCTCTTACCCTGTGTCTCTTTTCCCTTGCTTCTCTCTTCCTTTCTCTTCCTCTTCTCTCTACCCTTTTCTCTCTCCTTCACTCTTACCCTGTGCCTCTCTCTACCTCTCTTCTTTCTGTCCTCTCTCTCTCTCTTACCCTTTTTCTCTCTACCTTTCTTACCTCTGTTCTCTCTCTTTCTCTCTTACCCTTCTCCTTCTCTCTACTCTCTCTTCTCTGTTTACCCTCTCTCTCTACCTCTCTTTTCCTTCTTCTCTCTTTTCTACCTCTCTTCTCTTTCTCTCTCTGTTTCTCTTTCTCTCTCTTCTTTTTGTCTCTCTCTACCTCTCTTACCCTGTCTTCTCTCTCTCTCCTCTCTTACCCTGTCTCTCTCTCTACCTTCTCTTACCCTGTTCTCTCTCTCTACCTCTCTTACCCTGTGTCTCTCTCTACCTCTCTTACCCTGTCTTCTCTCTCTACTCTCTTTCTTACCCTCTGTGTCTCTCTCTCCCTCTCTCACCCTGTGTCTCTCTCTACTTCTTTCTCTTTACCTTGTGTCTCTCTCTACCTCTCTTACCCTGTGTCTCTCTCTCTCTTACCTCTCTTCTCTTCTTCTCTTTCTCTTACCTTCTCTAAAAACTGTGTCTCTCTCTACCCTCTCTTACCCTTGTCTCTCTCTACCTCTCTTACCCTGTGGGTTCCTCTCTACCTCTCTTACTTCTGTTCTTCTCTCTCTCTCTTACCTGTTCTCTCTCTCTAAACCTTTACTCTTTTCTGTTCTCTCTACCTCTCTCCCTGTTCTCTCTCTCTCTCTTTCTCTCTTCTACTTCTCTTACTCTTTCTGTCTTTCTCTACCTCTCTTACTCTGTGTCTCTCTCTACCTCTCTTACCCTCTCTTACCCTGTGTCTTTCTCTACCATTCTTACTCTGTGTCTCTCTCTACCTCTCTTACCCTGTGTCTCTCTACCTCTCTTACCCTGTGTCTCCCTCTACCTCTCTTACCCTGTGTCTTTCTCTACCTCTCTTACCCTGTGTCTCTCTCTACCTCTCTTACCCTGTTTTTCTCTCTACCTCTTTTACCCTGTGTCTCTCTCTCTCTACCTCACTTACCCTGTGTCTCTCTCTACCTCTCTTACTCTGTGTCTTCCTCTACCTCTCTTACTCTGTGTCTTCCTCTACCTCTCTTACTCTGTGTCTCTCTACCTCTCTTACCCTGTGTCTCTCTCTACCTCTCTTACCCTGTGTCTCTCTCTACCTCTCTTACTCTGTGTCTTCCTCTACCTCTCTTACCCTGTGTCTCTCTCTACCTCTCTTACCCTGTGTCTTCCTCTACCTCTCTTACCCTGTGTCTTCCTCTACCTCTCTTACCCTGTGTCTTTCTCTTCTCTTCCCCTTGTCTCTCTCTCTTTTACCCTTTCTCTCTCTACCTCTCTTACCTTTTCTCTCTCCTCTCTCTTTTGTTTCTCTCTACCTCTCTTACCCTTTCTCCTCTTTCTCTTCTCTCTCTTACCCTTTCCTTTCTCTTTCTTCTTCTCTTCTCTTCTTCTTACCCTGTGTCCTCTCTACCTCTCTTCTTCTTCTCTCCTCTCTTGTCTCTCTCTACCTCTCTTACCCTAGTTTTTTTCTCTCTCTACCTCTCTTACCCTTGTCTTCTCTCTCTACCTCTCTTACCCTGTTCTCTCTCTACTTTTCTCTACCCTTACGTCTGTGTCTCTCTCTACCTCTCTTACCCTGTGTCTCTCTCTACCTCTTACTCTCTACCTCTCTTTACCTGTGTCTCTCTCTACCACTCTTACCATGTGTCTCTTCTTCTCTTACCCTGTGTCTCTCTCTACTTCTCTTACCTTGTGTTTCTCTCTACCTCTCTTACCCTTCTGTCTCTCTCTTCTTCCTCTCTCTCTTCTTTCTCTTTACCCTGTTTCTCTCTCTACCTCTCTTACCTGTGTTCTCTCTCTACCTCTCTTACCCTTCTTCCTCTCTCTCTACCTCTCTTACCCTTTCTCTCTCTACCTCTCTTACCCCTGTTCTCTCTCTACCTCTCTTACCCTGTCTTCTCTCTCTTTCCTTCTCTTTTCTTCTCTTACCTTGTGTCTCTCTCTACCTCTCTTACCCTGTGTCTCTCTCTACCTCTCTTACCCTGTGCCTCTACCTCTCTTACCCAGTGTCTCTCTCTACCTCTCTTACCTTGTGTCTCTCTCTACCTCTCTTACCCTTTTTCTTTCTCCTCTCTTACCCTTGTCTCTCTCTCTACTCTTCTCTTACCCAGTTCTCTCTCTTACTTCTCTTACCCTCTGTGTCTCTCTCTACTCTCTTACCTTTTGTCTCTCTCTCCTCTCTTACCTGTGTCTCTCTCTACCTCTCTTACCTGTGTCTCTCTCTCTCTCTTTTTACCTTTTTTCTCTCTACCTCTCTTACCTTCTGTCTCTCTCTCTCTCTCTTACCCTGTGTCTTTTTCTCTCTACCCTTCTCTTACTCTGTGTCTCTCTCTCTTACCCCTCTTACCCTCTTCTTCTCTACCTCTCTTACCCTGTGTCTCTCTCTCTCTACCTCTCTCTACCTCTTTGTGTGTCTCTCTACCTCTCTTACCTTGTTCTCTCTCTCTCTACCTCTCTTACCCTTTCACCCTTCTCTACCTCTCTTACCCTTCTCTCTACTATCTCTCTTACCCTTGTGTCTTCTTTCTCTCTCTACCTCTCTTACCCCTGTGTCTCTCTCTACTCCTTCTTACCCTGTTTTTCTCTCTCTACCCTCTTACCCTGTGTCTCTCTCTACCTCTCTTACCCTTTCTTCTCTCTCTCTCTCTTCTTCCTCTCTACCTCTCTTACCCTGTGTCTCTCTCTACCTCTCTTACACTGTGTCTCTCTCTACCTTTCTTACCCTGTGTCTCTCTCTACCTCTCTTACCCAGTCTCTCTCTACCTCTCTTATCTTGTCTCTCTCTCTACCTCTCTTACCCTGTGTCTCTACCTCTCTTACCCTGTGTCTCTCTCTACCTCTCTTCCCCTGTGTCTCCCTCTACCCCTCTTACCCTGTGTTTCTCTCTACCTCTCTTACCTTGTGTCTCTCTCTCTCTCTCTACCTCTACTCTCTCTACCTCTTACCCTGTGTCTCTCTCTACCTCTCTTACCCTGTGTCTCTCTTCTACCTCTCTTACCCTGTTCTCTTCTTCTCTCTCTCTCTCTCTACTCTTCTTCTCCCTCTTCTCTCTCTACCCTCTCTCTCTCTCTCTACCTCTCTTACCCTCTCTCTCTCTCTTACCCTGTTCCTCTCTCTACCTCTCTTACCCTGTGTCTCTCTCTACCTCTCTTTCTCTCTCTCTCTACCTCTCTTACCCTGTGTCTCTCTCTACCTCTCTTACTCTGTGTCTCTCCCTCTCTACCTGTTTTCTCTTCTCTTACCATGTGTCTCTACCTCTCTTACCCTGTGTCTCTCTCTACCTCTCTTACCCTGTGTCTCTCTCTACCTCTCTTACCCTGTGTCTCTCTCTACCTCTCTTACCCTGTGTCTCTCTCTACCTCTCTTACCCTGTGTCTCTCTCTCCCTCTTACCCTCTTACCTCTCTTCTTTTCCTGTCTCTCTCTCTACCTCTCTTTTACCCTGTGTCTACCTCTCTTACCCTGTGTCTCTCTCTACCTCTCTTACCCTGTGTCTCTCTCTACCTCTCTTACTCTGTGTCTCTCTCTACCTCTCTTACCCTGTGTCTCTCTCTACCTCTCTTACCCTGTGTCTCTCTCTACCTCTCTTACCCTGTGTCTCTCTCTACCTCTCTTACCCTGTGTCTCTCTCTACCTCTCTTACTCTGTGTCTCTCTCTACCTCTCTTACCCTGTGTCTCTCTCTACCTCTCTTACCCTGTGTCTCTCTCTACCTCTCTTACCCTGTGTCTCTCTCTACCTCTCTTACCTTGTGTCTCTCTCTACCTCTCTTACTCTGTGTCTTCCTCTACCTCTCTTACCCTGTGTCTCTCTCTACCTCTCTTACCCTGTGTCTCTCTACCTCTCTTACCCTGTGTCTCTCTACCTCTCTTACCCTGTGTCTCTCTCTACCTCTCTTACCCTGTGTCTCTCTCTACCTCTCTTACCCTGTGTCTCTCTCTCCCTCTCTCTACCTCTCTTACCCTGTGTCTCTCTCTACCTCTCTTACCCTGTGTCTCTTTCTACCTCTCTTACCCAGTGTCTCTCTACCTCTCTTACCTTGTGTCTCTCTACCTCTTTTACCCAGTGTCTCTCTACCTCTCTTACCTTGTGTCTCTCTCTACCTCTCTTACCCAGTGCCTCTCTCTACCTCTCTTACCCTGTATCTCTCTCTACCTCTCTTACCCTGTGTCTCTCTCTACCTCTCTTACCCAGTGTCTCTCTACCTCTCTTACCCTGTGTCTCTCTCTACCTCTCTTACCCTGTGTCTCTCTACCTCTCTTACCCTGTGTCTCTCTCTACCTCTCTTACCTTGTGTCTCTCTCTACCTCACTTACCTTGTGTCTCTCTCTACCTCTCTTACCCTGTGTCTCTCTCTACCTCTCTTACCCTGTGTCTCTCTCTACCTCTCTTACCCTGTGTCTCTCTCTACCTCTCTTACCCTGTGTCTCTCTCTACCTCTCTTACCTTGTGTCTCTCTACCTCTCTTACCCTGTGTCTCTCTCTACCTCTCTTACCCTGTGTCTCTCTCTACCTCTCTTACCTTGTGTCTCTCTACCTCTCTTACCCTGTGTCTCTCTCTACCTCTCTTACCCTGTGTCTCTACCTCTCTTACCCTGTGTCTCTACCTCTCTTACCCTGTGTCTCTCTCTACCTCTCTTACCCTGTGTCTCTCTCTACCTCTCTTACCTTGTGTCTCTCTCTACCTCTCTTACCCTGTGTCTCTCTCTTATCCTGTGTCTCTCTCTACCTCTCTTACCCTGTTCTCTACCTCACTTACCCTGTGTCTCTCTCTACCTCTCTTACCCTGTGTCTCTCTCTACCTCTCTTACCCTGTGTCTCTCTCTACCTCTCTTACCCTGTGTCTCTCTCTACCTCTCTTACCCTGTGCCTCTCTCTTACCCTGTGTCTCTACCTCTTTTACCCTGTGTCTCTCTCTACCTCTCTTACCCTGTGTCTCTCTCTACCTCTTACCCTGTGTCTCTCTCTACCTCTCTTACCTTGTGTCTCTCTCTACCTGTCTTACCCTGTGTCTCTACCTATCTTACCCTGTGTCTCTACCTCTCTTACCCAGTGTCTCTCTCTACCTCTCTTACCTTGTGTCTCTACCTCTCTTACCCTGTGTCTCTCTACCTCTCTTACCCTGTGTCTCTACCTCTCTTACCCAGTGTCTCTCTACCTCTCTTACCCTGTGTGTCTCTCTACCTCTCTTACCCTGTGTCTCTCTCTACCTCTCTTACCCAGTGTCTCTCTCTACCTCTCTTACCCTGTGTCTCTCTCTACCTCTCTTACCCTGTGTCTCTCTACCTCTCTTACCCTGTGTCTCTCTCTACCTCTCTTACCCTGTGTCTCTCTCTACCTCTCTTACCCTGTGTCTCTACCTCTCTTACCCTGTGTCTCTTTCTACCTCTCTTACCCAGTGTCTCTCTACCTCTCTTACCTTGTGTCTCTCTACCTCTCTTACCCAGTGTCTCTCTACCTCTCTTACCCTGTGTCTCTCTCTACCTCTCTTACCCAGTGTCTCTCTCTACCTCTCTTACCCTGTGTCTCTCTCTACCTCTCTTACCCTGTGTCTCTCTCTACCTCTCTTACCCTGTGTCTCTCTCTACCTCTCTTACCCTGTGTCTCTCTCTACCTCTCTTACCCTGTGTCTCTCTCTACCTCTCTTACCTTGTGTCTCTCTCTACCTCACTTACCTTGTATCTCTCTCTACCTCTTTTACCCTGTGTCTCTCTCTACCTCTCTTACCCTGTGTCTCTCTCTACCTCACTTACCTTGTGTCTCTCTCTACCTCACTTACCTTGTGTCTCTCTCTACCTCTCTTACCCTGTGTCTCTCTCTACCTCACTTACCCTGTGTCTCTCTCTACCTCTCTTACCTTGTGTCTCTCTCTACCTCTCTTACCCTGTGTCTCTACCTCACTTACCCTGTGTCTCTCTCTACCTCTCTTACCTTGTGTCTTTCTCTACCTCACTTACCTTGTGTCTCTCTCTACCTCTCTTACCCTGTGTCTCTCTCTACCTCTCTTACCCTGTGTCTCTCTCTACCTCACTTACCCTGTGTCTCTCTCTACCTCTCTTACCTTGTGTCTCTACCTCACTTACCTTGTGTCTCTCTCTACCTCACTTACCCTGTGTCTCTCTCTACCTCTCTTACCCTGTGTCTCTCTCTACCTCACTTACCCTGTGTCTCTACCTCTCTTACCCTGTGTCTCTCTCTACCTCTCTTACCCTGTGTCTCTCTCTACCTCTCTTACCCTGTGTCTCTCTCTCTACCTCTCTTACCTTGTGTCTCTACCTCACTTACCTTGTGTCTCTCTCTACCTCACTTACCCTGTGTCTCTACCTCACTTACCTTGTGTCTCTCTCTACCTCACTTACCCTGTGTCTCTCTCTACCTCTCTTACCTTGTGTCTCTACCTCACTTACATTGTGTCTCTCTCTACCTCACTTACCCTGTGTCTCTACCTCACTTACCTGTGTCTCTCTCTACCTCACTTACCCTGTGTCTCTCTCTACCTCTCTTACCCTGTGTCTCTCTCTACCTCACTTACCCTGTGTCTCTCTCTACCTCTCTTACCTTGTGTCTCTACCTCACTTACCTTGTGTCTCTCTCTACCTCACTTACCCTGTGTCTCTACCCATCTTACCTTGTGTCTCTCTCTACCTCTCTTACCTTGTGTCTCTACCTCTCTTACCCTGTGTCTCTACCTCTCTTACCCTGTGTCTCTCTCTACCTCTCTTACCCTGTGTCTCTCTCTACCTCACTTACCCTGTGTCTCTACCTCTCTTACCCTGTGTCTCTTTCTACCTCTCTTACCCTGTGTCTCTCTCTACCTCTCTTACCCTGTGTCTCTCTCTACCTCTCTTACCCTGTGTCTCTCTCTACCTCTCTTTCTTTGTGTCTCTCTCTACCTCTCTTACCCTGTGTCTCTCTCTTACCCTGTGTCTCTCTCTACCTCTCTTACCCTGTGTCTCTACCTCTCTTACCCTGTGTCTCTCTCTACCTCTCTTACCCTGTGTCTCTCTCTACCTCTCTTACCCTGTGTCTCTCTACCTCTCTTACCCTGTGTCTCTCTCTACCTCTCTTACCCTGTGTCTCTCTCTTACCCTGTGTCTCTACCTCTTTTACCCTGTCTCTCTCTCTACCTCTCTTACCCTGTGTTCTCTCTACCTCACTTACCCTGTGTCTCTCTCTACCTCTCTTACCCTGTGTCTCTCTCTCTTACCCTGTGTCTCTCTCTACCTCTCTTACCCTGTGTCTCTCTCTACCTCACTTACCCTGTGTCTCTCTCTACCTCTCTTACCCTGTGTATCTATCTCTCTTACCCTGTGTCTCTCTCTACCTCTCTTACCCTGTGTCTCTCTCTACCTCTCTTACCCTGTGTCTCTCTCTTACCCTGTGTCTCTCTCTACCTCTTTTACCCTGTGTCTCTCTCTACCTCTCTTACCCTGTGTCTCTCTCTACCTATCTTACCCTGTGTCTTTCTCTACCTCTCTTACCTTGTGTCTCTCTCTACCTCTCTTACCCTGGGCATTCCAGAACAAGGACAGCCTTGTAATGTTATGAACATGTTTACTTAATGTCTGTCTTATCCATCTCCAGCGCCTTTATATAATCTCCGGTTCCACTGGCTCTTGTCTGGTTCTTGTCTGCTTCTTGTCTGGTTCTTGTCTGGTTCTTGTCTGGTTCTTATCTAGTTCTTTCTTGTCTGGTTCTTGTCTCGTTCTTGTCTGGGTCTTGTCTGGCTCTATCTTGTCTGGTTCTTGTCTGGTTCTTCTCTGGCTCTTGTCTGATTCTTTCTTGTCTGGTTCTTGTCTGGTTCTTGTCTGGCTCTTGTCTGGTTCTTGTCTTGTTCTTGTCTGGTTCTTTTTTGTCTGGTTCTTGTCTGGTTCTTCTCTGGCTCTTGTCTGGTTCTTTCTTGTCTGGTTCTTGTCTGGTTCTTGTCTGGTTCTTGTCTGGTTCTTTCTTGTCTGGTTCTTGTCTGGCTCTTGTCTGGTTCTCTCTTGTCTGGTTCTTGTCTGTTTCTTGTCTGGTTCTTGTCTCGTTCTTGTCTAGTTCTTGTCTAGTTTTTTCTTGTCTGGTTCTTGTCTCGTTCTTGTCTGGGTCTTGTCTGGCTCTTGTCTGGTTCTTTCTTGTCTGGTTCTTGTCTGGCTCTTGTCTGGTTCTCTCTTGTCTGGTTCTTGTCTGGTTCTTGTCTGTTTCTTGTCTGGCTCTTGTCTAGTTCTCTCTTGTCTGGTTCTTGTCTGGTTCTTGTCTGGTTCTTGTCTGGTTCTTGTCTGGTTCGTGTGTCATCAGTTCTACATTAGTGATCTTGTCATACCACTTCAATCCTTTGTTTCTACGTGAGCATTCATTAAAAGTTATGACAATTTAAAACTGGAATAAAACTTCTGTCCTACTCTGTGCTATCATACACAAGCAAGCAAACTCTTAAACTCTCGGTTCCTTCAAGACATGCTTGTGTTACTGAACATTACATATCCGCTTCCTTCCTGAATAAACTCACGCTACGCCCCTGTTCTAATATTCAATGATACACAGAGATAACACCAATACAATTAACATATATCTACAATGGCGCGATTGGAGACCGATAACAAATCATGACGTTGGCTTACACCTAACGATTACTACAAACACACACACATGCCCCCAGTCAAACATGCATTCAATCCCACATTCTCACATTCAATCCGGCATCTAAATACACGTACACGCACTTACAGTCGCGCCAAAGTTAGCACTTTTGGCACTTTATCTTAAATTCTCGCGAGCTTGATATAAAGCAGCGTCAGCGAGCCAGTTTTTATGTAGTACCCAGACAGATTATCACTGCAATCTGAAATTACGGTCTACGATCGAGTCCAGATATCCCAGCTCTGCCGGTGTGGCATTCATTTGTATGTCTACGAAATATCATGTTAAATTTCTTTTCTCATGCGGCACATTAAATGTTGAATTTAACAGTACTTCTGAATTATTTAGAATCTGTGGGTTCCTTTACAAGCCTCCAAATTTTCCGGATCCCCCCACCCTCCTCCTCCTATCTGTCACGAATAGAGTATTCTTTGCCAATCGTCTTAACCTTCTTTCTTATTGTTGGTCACAATGGACCTCTCTTATTGTTGGTCACAATGGACCTCTCTTATTGTTGATCACAATGGACCTATCTTATTGTTGATCACAATGGACCTATCTTATTGTTGGTCACAATGAACCTCTCTTATTGTTGGTCACAATGGACCTATCTTATTGTTGATCACAATGGACCTATCTTATTGTTGATCACAATGGACCTCTCTTATTGTTGATCACAATGGACCTATCTTATTGTTGATCACAATGGACCTCTCTTATTGTTGATCACAATGGACCTATCTTATTGTTGGTCACAATGGACCTCTCTTATTGTTGATCACAATGGACCTCTCTTATTGTTGATCACAATGGACCTCTCTTATTGTTGATCACAATGGACCTATCTTATTGGTGATCACAATGGACCTCTCTTATTGGTGATCACAATGGACCTCTCTTATTGTTGGTCACAATGAACCTCTCTTATTGTTGATCACAATGGACCTCTCTTATTGGTGATCACAATGGACCTCTCTTATTGTTGGTCACAATGGACCTCTCTTATTGGTGATCACAATGGACCTCTCTTATTGTTGGTCACAATGGACCTCTCTTATTGTTGGTGTTGCCGTCATTTTTGACGGTGGAAAAAACGCCAACCTAATGTATGTTTGGTTTAACGTGATCAAAGAGAGATAAATGTTGATTATCTTTCTGTGACAGATTTGAATGGTGATTATCTTCTCCTGTCTTATGTTGTCCTGTCTCAGGCAATGTCTTATAGTTGACATGTCTTAAGTCTATTTATAGGATCATATACGGAGTATCTTTATCACCCGTTTGGGCGGAAACGCCTGGTCTGGGTTTGCCTCGATCTGGTCCATGCTCTTTGGGCATGCGCGTGTCTTGGCGGCAAAAGCCGGGAGACTGATTCAGAGAGAGTGTACCTGAGGCTTAGAACGGATGTACCGATCCGTAGATTTCTCTCTGCCAAGTTTTCGATAGGGATTGGAAATTCTGGAAATGACAGTTTAGTCATTCTTCCGTCCCTGAGTGTTTCTTTATGCCAGTATTGGCTGTGTTGTGTTACCTTAGAGTGTAAGGATTCTTTAAGAAGGTAACTGAAACATTATTCGATCTTTTCGTCTCGTTTAGATCTTACAGGTACATTTATCGCTGATGGCGACATAGTGAGCGAAGCTCACAAGGAGTTATTATACTGTACTCCAGTATGGCTTCATATATGAAAGACTAGGTCTAAGTTGACCTGTTACATACATAAGCCTAGGAATCATCTTTATGGATCCGCAATGCAGGCGGAATATGGTTTGGCAGAAAATATATTTAATCTCAGAAGCTTGTGTAAACTGAGAGTGACCTGATTATCGAGGCCCGCGACCTGCGGCCTGATTTCGTTGTCATCATATTGGTCCGTGTTTACGGCCAATATTCTTCACCAGAATGAAGTATCTGGCATGTGAGGCCAGTCTGAAGTTTGTTTGCTAATTGTAGGACAATGGCATTGACTTTGTTTAAATAATTGATATCGCCCGTACTAAGCAATATATTTGCTAGGGCTTACCTGACGGGGCTCAGTCAGGGATTAGAGCTATTGCATAAACAGTAAATAGTGGTTAAGACATTGTTACATGTCTGGGATCTGTGATGCCTGAAGCTGACCTTTGTAACTACACATATTATGTACACGATCTTATACTATTGACTGTTTCATCATCGTCATCGTATTATCGTACGTCATGAATAAATATTGTAAATGTCAGCAGCATTCCCTACTTCACTGACTTCTACTTGTGGTTGTGTGAGTTAATGTAAAGACGTCTAAGAGCATATACGGCCTTCGTGTTATCAGCAGTGTTATTTATTCACCTACACAATCAACCACATTGTCATACAAGTACTACACGTCTGAAGCTACATGGATACTGACATGATGTGTGTGTCTACTATACCCTGGCGGCACCTCACGCTAGTGACCTAATTCCTCGCTACTACTTTGTGCTGTCCAGGACAACACGACACGCTCAACGTACTAACTTTCATGACACAGAAGACAGTACGTTACATCTGGGCATTTACACTGAACAACCTTTTACATCTCCGTACAAACAGACTTTTACAGTTGGTCACAATCGACCTCTCTTATTGTTGGTCACAATGGACCTCCTTGAACTTCGAACAAACCCATAAGTACTCATTCTCCCTCAGCAATTTTGTTAATGTAGAAGGGTATCCATGCTTATCGTTCCTGTTGCGCGCAAGTTGTATATGCGCCTGATATACGTCCATTCCTGTTAGTCTTACGTTTGACGTCAAATGTCAGCAATCTTAGCCTTGATGATTCATCGAAGATTGTAGTGTCATTCTCTAACAGACGATCATTAATTGTTCTCAGTATCTCATCCTTATCCATACCCTGTACGCCTACTGTAGGTACACGTGAAGCTAGTCTGTCAGCTCTTAGGTTGTAACGTACCCTGCATGACCAAGGCATTAGATCCAACACATTCCAGAAGATTCAACGCTTCTTTGGAGGTTATCCATTCTTGCCGAACTCATCCAATTTGGACATTCCGAAGAATGGACTGACTGAGAGTCTGACACAATAATTGCTTTTGTTAATGAAGTATCAGACAGCCCCACCTTAGAGCTGGAGTAGCTGCCTCAACTTTAGTTAATGAAGTATCAGACAGCCCCACCTTAGAGCTGGAGTAGCTGCCTCAACTTTAGTTAATGAAGTATCAGACAGCCCCACCTTAGAGCTGGAGTAGCTGCCTCAACTTTAGTTAATGAAGTATCAGACAGCCCCACCTTAGAGCTGGAGTAGCTGCCTCAACTTTAGTTAATGAAGTATCAGACAGCCCCACCTTAGACCTGCAGTAGCTGCCTCAACTTTAGTTAATGAAGTATCAGACAGCCCCACCTTAGAGCTGGAGTAGCTGCCACAACTTTAGTTAATGAAGTATCAGACAGCCCCACCTTAGAGCTGGAGTAGCTGCCTCAACTTTAGTTAATGAAGTATCAGACAGCCCCACCTTAGACCTGCAGTAGCTGCCTCAACTTTAGTTAATGAAGTATCAGACAGCCCCACCTTAGAGCTGGAGTAGCTGCCACAACTTTAGTTAATGAAGTATCAGACAGCCCCACCTTAGAGCAGGAGTAGCTGCCTCAACTTGTTTTTGCTCTTAAAGAAACATGTGGACCACCACTCCTGCTGTCCCCTTTAAGGGAAGTAGAGACAACGTAATTTATGTGCTGACGCTGAAATGTTTTCTCTATCAATTTGTTTATTAGCCTCACTCAGAGACAACGTAATTTATGTGCTGACGCTGAAGTGTTTTCTCTGGCAATTTGTTTATTAGCCTCACTCACAATCATCCTTAGGCGCCTTTTAGGTCATCTGGTTTTACACAGAATGTTTTGTTCTTTGCTACCCAGTATTGTATTCCAGGAGCAGTAGAATATGCATGAACTACGATAAAGTTATAGGGAAATTCGTCAATACGCGGCCACGCACATAAGGCTCTTTATCAATATTACATACACTGTTTTGACCTTTCACGCGGACTATGGGATCCCGTTGGTGTCTGGGACCACCAAATGTGGAAACAAAAATGCACCAGAGCACTATTGATATATGAGGAAAACTGGTGTTATCGAAGTAATTTAACTTATCGTTGGCGTTCAAGCACTAACAGGCCGATTTCATTGTATGCTTGTTTATGTCTTAATATACCTACATGTGCTGTATTTATATTATTACAGCTGCGTCCCTGCAGGAAGCCACCACCAAGCAGTCACATGATCTGGCAGCTGGTGATGTCTATGTCAATTTGTCTTACATGATGAGGTTGCCAGTGCCTATCATATATCCCATCCCAACTACCATAATTACCGATGTTTGTTACGTCGGTCGGTCACACTCAAAATAGTAACTCGCGCCAGAAATAAAATGTGCGCAACTTGCGCGGTGTGGGTGTTATATAAAACAAATACTTTGGTTTTATTTATTTATTATTTTTTTATTCTTTCACGAAATTAGTAGCGCTCGACAAAGAAAAAGTGCGTAAAAATTGGCGTGCATGAGCCCTAACCTGATGTATAAATCATGAAAACTTAAAAGTTTTTGTTAAAACCACTTATTTTCAGGGAACACTCTTTGAAAACAATCCACGCACTTTCACACAAAATGTTGTCATCAAAGAACTTTTAAATTGAATCTAAAATAACATAATTCTCGCCGTGTGTACGTTGGTTACAGCTGAGGAATGCAAACGTGTTTAAAATTTGTATTATTTGCATTATATATACTCTCCCGAAAATAGTTACAATCAACAAAGTAAAACGTTCAAATGACGGTGTTCATGAACAGTTTGATTACATTGTATAATGGACAGAAATCAAAAACACTCTAAGAATGTACTTCTGTCTGCTCATCCGGGAACGGAAACAGCACATTATAATTAAAAACCCGTCACATTTGACGGGTTATTGCTAGCAATAGTATAAAACAGTCATACTTGTCTTATCACATGTCTCATAAAATGACCTCAGCAAATAATGCCCTTTTTTGGGTGGGTGCTAAATTGGCTGCGCGTCATTTCACGATGTATATATTTTCACGGCAAGCCGATGGCGCCGTTTGGTTGGTACTAGGTTCGATTCCCGGTAAGCCTATCACTTATATTTTCTTTCCTGTTGTCTGGTGTCATCCTTTATGTCCAACGAGTACCTGTTAATTACCTTTATTTATTTATTTACTAATTTACATAAAAATCGAATGTATCTTCCGGCTACGCTTTATGGTAAACTGTGGAAGATACTGATAAATATTTATCACGGATTGCCTCCCATTAGCTCTGCAGTAGTGTTCCAACAGTGGCCAAAACTCAAGAGTATCCAATATGGGTCTTTAAAGGTGTCTACCTTCGCACACTATTACTCTTGGCAGAGTTGTATATAGAAGGATAATGACGCTTATGTCTCAGGGGTGTCAAGAACAATGCTGCATAGGGCAGAGCACTATTAACTTATATCTGATCCGTCGCCTTTTGTGAAGAATTAAGCAATGGGTTTAGCCCGTTCAAGCCCCCAGCTGGTGTAAGACAGCGAAATTCTTTTATTTGTATTTGCTCTATAGATGTAAATATAATTCGAGATGTATATATATTAAAGATTCTTGCTCATACGTATGCTTTCATAAATATAATAACTGAATGAACAATTATTGTTTTACTATAAAATAATGTTACGGTTGGGGTTATCCTCTTGCAGTAAATTAATTGAACATAGAACGAAGATCATCTAAGGTACATGCATCGTACTTATAACACGACTGGAGACGCGTGAGATTATACATTACATCAATCGTTGAAGACCAGAAGTCGTATGGTGGATGGGTCCACATAATATCCTTACATTTAATGTACATCAAGATTACAACGTCATAGAAATGGCATGGCAAATGGTACTTGCATATCATCGGGTCCCTCAACAGTCTCGTCTTAACCATACATTTCTGGCCGCTATACTAAAGATGAAATCCACCCAAGTAACGTGGGTCAGACAATGTGGACGTAAAATATAGTTGAATACTTCTGTAGTGTCACAGCGTTATTGCGCAGTGCATCTTATGTCTTGTGGTCGGCGATTAACCAGTCGGAAAGGCCGAGGTTAGCCGAACTGGTGGGTCATGTGACTAGCGGAAGTCGGGGGGAGCAAGGATGCAAAATTAGAGAGTGAGAACTAGCCTTCGTCCAGGAATGTCGGATTTTCTCTTATGCCAGCGAAATCGCTGTGTGGTATATATTGTGGACTGTAAACTTAGTGCCTGCCATATTTTCGGACCTTGGTGATAAATACGTTGTAATTCTAGAGCAGTTTAGAGTCTCGATCGTATTATCTACAAGCCTTAGTTTAATAAGGTGTCGATGATTTGAGTGTGTCATTGTCCTAGTTTTTGCCGCTCAGGTGAGCGATATTCATAGCAGTGATTTTTGGTATAATTCGTACCTTCGTGTATGAAGGTGATAGTTTAAGCTGCTAAGGCAAGTTTACAGTGGTTTTTTCATTATTGTATTTGATGCGTTTGATGGCCGTGTGAGGCCTTATTGTGTGTGTAGATTATTAAAAGGAAGTATCTGTTGAAGGTGTTTATTACTTATGTCAGCCATTGTTGTGTGGTCATATTCTTGGAAGAACGAGCCTATATTTGTTATTATAAATCCACACCGCAGTATTATAGCATTATAGATTGTCCTATTTGCTGTTTTCCCTTTTGTTCGCCATTAGTATTTATTCCTTACTGCTAGTGTTTCACTGTTTGTCAATATTCTTTTCTTATGCTATTGTTTTACATATAATTTTCTTTTTCTTGCACTATATTTTTTTTCTTCTTCACTACATTGATATTACATAACTTGTATTGCTGTTATTGCTATAAACTACTTATCAAGTACAGACATGTTACATTTGAAAAATAAATGTTTACACTTACACCAAAGTTACTTTTTGGAACACAGTCTCCTGGCACAGTTTAGAATGAACACAGCAACTTAGGTTAGATGCTTTCGAACCACTTGGTCTGGGAAATTTTAGTATTCCTCTTATGACGGGTGATCTGATTCCTTAGGTCTCCAGTCTTTATATTTAAAAATGCGGATTTACTTGTTAGTTTCAAAGTTGCCCAAATACTTCGATCTGTCACTTATAATTTTGGAATCCTTTGTCCGACCCTTCTCTCAGGCTCTGGTGAATAGCTAGTTTGACGTGGCGATGCAGTCTGATTTGTGTCTTCGATTTCGCTAGATTATATTTCCATTTCTCAGTTCAAATCCCAGATTGTACATCCGTCGAATTTGCCAATGAAAGTCAAAGTCTATTTCGGCTCTCAAATTAAGCCAATGGTAAGCTCTTTATAACTAAATGAGTCGGGGTGTTAAATCAAAATATCCCCCGCGTTTATTAAAATATCAAATTTTAAAATTCCAACGCGTGACATCTTTCTAATAAGGCAGTAATACTTCCGATTGCCTCTTTATTCAAACTCACAAACAAATCCGTGAACTTATTTCCTGTCTAGATGCTTTTCCATTATATTGTCTCCCCAGGCAGATTATCGGTATATTGATACAAAGATGTCCAGCGGAAACGATTATCTAATTATCACCTGTGTCTTCGCACACCCGAGACGGCTTTCTCAGACAGACGACGAACCCAGGTAGTCACTTGCCTGTTTGTCGCTGGCCCCGGAAATGAGTTACGTCACATTCGCTATTCCTCTTCACGTTTACTGTCTGCATCAAAGGTGGCTAGACGACTTAGGTGATAAACGTATATACCGCTGACCTGTCAAACTAAACTTGTCATACGACGATTCACCGGGCGAAACGTAAACAAGTCTGGGAGCGGCTAGAGCAGAATTTAGGTGCATAAAATATGTCAAAGAATAGGACATTCGGTGAATAAAATGAAGAAATTAAGTGATACTGCCGGAGAGGATGAATGTTATAAAAGTGTACAACTGATTCGTCACAATCTTAATGATAATTTTAGTTGATCTTTGAATGCAGCTTGAGTAAAAGCTTGAATAACCTTGTCAACCCTGCGTGACTATCAAATAATATTGCACTTTGTGAAGGATCACAATATTTAAGCACCATGTTCTTCATTGTGTGACATATCAAACGTCAAACGCCAGCGCCTATTCTCTTATGCTGATTGGCTGCGATCATAACTGAACGTCACCTACGACACAGATGTAATGATTTGCACTAAGTCTAATCACCAGATGCCACAGAGATTTGGTTTTACAGAAGAATAATATCGCCAAGGACAGTTAAAAGAGAGTAATGAGATTGTCCTGAAAAAGCGCAAAGATAGCCTATACTTCATTTTATAATGAAGCAATTCACTTTCGTTGGCTGTGTTATGAGAAAACGAAAGTTAGAATAAATGGTGGCAACGAGTAAGATTGAAGGAAAAAGATATAGAAGACGACAAAGAGAAATGATACTGGACAGTTTGACATCGTGGCATGGACAGAAGTCAAAAACAGAAATGATCAATTGTACTAGAGACATGAAGTTGTGGACAGTTGACTATGCCACCAGGATTGGTACTTCAAGAAAAAGGTAAAGGTGAAGGTGAAGGTAGTTTCAGACTCCACCAAAGTGGGTCAACTTTATTTAATGAAGTAGTGGTGACCAGTTCACTTTTACCTTCCCTACATCAACAGCAGATTCAGGCACCCATTTACAGCTGGGTCGACTGGAGCGTGACGCTACTCGTTTTTGATCCTGTAACCTGATAACTTCGCCGCGACAAGAAAATGCTCTAACGACTTAGCTAATCGGATTATAATAAGAATAAGTCTAAGCCCGTTGCTGTTTCTTTTCGGCGGCGTCAGAACAGATTGCTTTTTTTATTCAGCCGAGAACCTGAAAAAGTAATTGGCCAAAATTTTGGAGAAATGCTGTGCGAGACCTGTAAACTTCATCATCGTGTCAAGTACATTAAACACCATAAACCATACCAGGTATGAGATACGCTCATGAGCTTAAGAATGTCAGGGGTCAGGAATCGTTATTTCTGCATTATGACAGCAAATAGCTAGTGGAATGGCACGCGGAATCCCCGACGTAATAAATTAATTGTTTTCTCTTCTTTTTAATTTTTTTTGTTGGAAAGATGAGCGCTTATTGGTGAATTGGTATTGAGTTAAATACGCGTAAAAGGCGACGCAACTGTATTCGCACATTATGTGAAAAGATTCAGCACAAAAACAAAGAAACAGTGAACACAATAAATCAGGAACAACATAGAAAAATACCGAAAATAAAATCTGACTACGGTGTTACTTCTTCTCTAGTTATGTCGTCTGTCTCCAACAGATAGTGAAGTAATAAACATTTTATATGTGAGCACTAGCAGTATGGTAATACATATCATATAGCAACAAACTTGTTAACGTTAAGGTTTCACCCTGTCCCTTTCCATCCTACAACATTGCATATATTACCTTCTCGCTCCGCACGCTGTTTTATTATGTTAGTCCACTGGGAAACTTCATTGTCTGGTCAGGAATATATATATATATATATATATATATATATATATATATATATATATATATATATATATATATATATATATATATATATATATATATATATATATATATATATATATATATACCATCATAATTGCCTAACGGTTCTCCTAGAAGTATAGCCCTTCAACACTCATGCTAAGTCCTCCTGCACCATGTCATCAGCAGAAAGTATTCCGCGTCTTTTTCATCCCTGTCATTTCTGTCGTCAGGTCTGTTACTCCACATGTTTCTCAGTCTTCCTCCACCAGGATTTCAGAACAAATAATGTCTTGTAAAACTGTTAAGAGGTTTTCTAAATGTGAGCTATATCCATCACCAGCCCCGTCTTCTCATCTATTGTTCCACTGGCACGTGTCTGGTTTTTATCAGTTCTGCATTGTCGACTTTGAGCAATATAAATCTTCCTGTTCTACACAACTACCTATTTATGATAGTCTGTAGCTTCTTGATTGTTGTTTTTGTTGTTGTCCATGTTTCACAGCAATACAGTATGACTGACTTGACATTTTACACGACGGTTCTGCTTGCTGTGTAGGACTTGATATCATGTGATCCCTAATCCAATAAATCCTCTTCTTGGCTTGTACATTTATATTTTAATATCACTGTCTTTCCCTCCAAATTTTCGAATGGAGATATTTATCCATCCCTCTCTCTACACATACACACACATACACACGCACGCACGCACGCACGCACGCACACGCACACACACATATATATATATATATATATATATCTTTCTTCTTCTTCTTTGGTCCATAACCACCAACCGTCAAAGCAGTCAGCGGCCATCACGCCTGGTGGCGTCTTGTAGGGCAGCAACAAATTGATTCCACTTTGCTTGGTCGGCGGCCATTCTTCGTACAGTGCCCCAACTGTGGTTCAATCTTTGCATCTCAGCTTCCACAGTTCTCCGCCAAGTTGTTTTTGGTCGGCCTCTCTTTCGCTTTCCCTCGGGGGTCCATAGCATAGCTGTTCTTGTGATGGTATCAGGGTCCCTTCTGAGGACGTGGCCAACCCAACTCCAGCGTCTGCCAGCTATGATAGTGTACATGTCCTCCTGATTACTCCGAATTAGTAGTTCTTGGTTGCTGATGGTGTTTGGCCAAAAGATTCGGAGAATTTTACTTAGGCAGATTGTGTGGAAGGAGGACAGTTTCGACATTTCCTTCTCTGTTACTCTCCAACATTCCGCACCACAGAGAAGCACAGAAAGTACACAGCTCTCATACAGTCTTAATTTGGTGTTTGTGCTGTACTGGGAAGACTTCCAAATGTTGTTGAGAACAGCAAAGGCTGTTCTCGCCTTATTCATTCTGTTGTTAATGTCCTTGCTTGTTCCGCCGTCAGGTGTTACTATGCTTCCTAGGTAAGTAAACGTGATATATATATATATATATATATATATATATATATATATATATATATAAGGTTTACTGCTTCCATTAGAACACTACAAGAGGTGCTAAGATTGCAATCCCGACCTCTAAAGGACGACTCATTAATGTTTCGTTATGATAAACGATTGCAACTTTTCAACGTGTTTTTGGTCATGTTCTTGAAAACAACAAACATGCTCCCATTTTCCTAAGTAATCATATTTTTGTTATTTTTTCCCACAGATGACATGATTGTGGCTGAGCGTTTAACGACAAAACAAGAGCTCATTTAAGAAACTAAAATAGCCAAAAGTGCGGCAAGAAAGGGAAATGACATAAAGAAGTGAGAAAATATATCAAGGTAAAGAACCGTTTGTCTTCATTAACTTGTCATTCATCAATACTCGTCACGTGACAAAGTGAGAGTACGCAGAAAGAAAAAATTCTCACCCAGTTATAACTGATGGGTTTATAGACAGAGTAGAACACAGACAGTTATAACTGATGGGTTTATAGACAGAGTAGAGCAGAGACAGTTATAACTGATGGGTTTATAGATAGAGTAGAACACAGACAGTTATAACTGATGGGTTTATAGATATAGTAGAACACAGACAGTTATAACTGATGGGTATATAGATAGAGTAGAACACAGACAGTTATAACTGATGGGTTTGTGGATAGAGTAGAACACAGACAGTTATAACTGATGGGTTTATAGATAAAGTAGAACACAGACAGTTATAACTGATGGGTTTGTGGATAGAGTAGAACACAGACAGTTATAACTGATGGGTTTATAGATAAAGTAGAACACAGACAGTTATAACTGATGGGTTTAGAGATAAAGTAGAACACAGACAGTTATAACTGATGGGTTTAGAGATAGAGTAGAACACAGACAGTTATAACTGATGGGTTTATAGATAGAGTAGAACACAGACAGTTATAACTGATGGGTTTATAGATAGAGTAGAACACAGACAGTTATAACTGATGGGTTTGTGGATAGAGTAGAACACAGACAGTTATAACTGATGGGTTTATAGATAAAGTAGAACACAGACAGTTATAACTGATGGGTTTAGAGATAGAGTAGAACACAGACAGTTATAACTGATGGGTTTATAGATAGAGTAGAACACAGACAGTTATAACTGATGGGTTTATAGATAGAGTAGAACACAGACAGTTATAACTGATGGGTTTGTGGATAGAGTAGAACACAGACAGTTATAACTGATGGGTTTATAGATAAAGTAGAACACAGACAGTTATAACTGATGGGTTTGTGGATAGAGTAGAACACAGACTGTTATAACTGATGGGTTTATAGATAGAGTAGAACACAGACAGTTATAACTGATGGGTTTATAGATAGAGTAGAACACAGACAGTTATAACTGATGGGTTTAGAGATAGAGTAGAACACAGACAGTTATAACTGATGGGTTTAGAGATAGAGTAGAACACAGACAGTTATAAATGATGGGTTTATAGATAGAGTAGAACATAGACAGTTATAACTGATGGGTTTATAGATAGAGTAGAACAGAGACAGTTTAGTAGATTGTTTTGGTTTAAGGACCATCTTCATTGCACACGGACAACTCCATCAATGCCCCGATCTCATTCCTTAGACTACACAAGAAGGATCTCAGCACAGTGCACGAGCTCTGTAGCACCAGCGAGGATCCCAATGTGTGTATACAGAAATCACACATTCTATAAATATTTTTGAGCTGTGAAGATTTCCTAACTTTTAAATTTTGCCTGGTCAGCTGTCGTATGGCCTACGTTTTATGATTTCCAATTCGCGAGGGATTTTTAACGTGCACAACTTGCACTCAGGACCTCCTATTTTTGCCCTCATCCGAGAGGGCTAAGCATCCGATCTCACTACCCATGAGATCAGGAGAGAGTATGACATCATTAGGAATCACTAAGTCTAAAAAACATGTACATCAATTATACTCGTATTACCTGCACTGGGATCGGAACCCGGCACCTTTAGAATTAGGGGCGGACGCCATACCTCTTACCCCCTGCGACGAGCATCTTTTGCACACCACATGTGAGTTTTATATTTGAAATGAATGTAGTGCTCACGTATGTTTGCACATCCTTTGTCGCTATGTGTAAGTCGCATATGACGTGCCTATGTTTCACCTAGCGACAGGAGCAATTCCGCTGTGTTTATTCGAGGTGTATGCACGAATGTTTTTCAGCGTGGAATATGTTCCCATTGAAACTTATAGATAAATAAGTGAAATATATAGTTTGTGTCTTGATATGGACTAAGTTGTGGAAGATTGGATCATTAATACAAATTGTTTTAAAGAAGCATTCAATGTGTAGAATACTGATGTTTGTGATGAATCATAATAAACTGTCTTTGTGGAGAGAGGAACTTATGCACTGGATGCCGTTGCCACAGATGGCCAATTATATCGTTTGATATTATTTTGAGATAACATCATCAATGACTCGGGCCATCTGTAATGAATCATACCTCACCTCAAAGTTCCGTCACAGTCACCCAGTTTGCGCTTTTCCCTATACCTCATTTTGACCGTTACTCTATATCTTCCATTTTGCGCCTTTATCCATATCTCCAATTCTACACTTTTCTCTGTATATCTAATTCTGCACTTTTCTCTATATATCTAATTCTGCCCTTTTCTCTATATATCTAATTCTGCAATTTTTTCTATATCTCCCGTTGTGTCTTTGATTTAGTTTCAAGTTATCTCTCAACTTTTGGTTCCACGTACCTTTAGGTCAACTTTTCTACCATCTATTCTAACACATGTGGAGTATAGTCGACATCATGTTTTAGGCAACTCTTTTCACGCGTAGTACGCGGTCGCTCCATTGCCAGCTCCTTCTTTTGATCTCTAGATTCATGTCTGTCTTCATGTATGTATGCCCGAGTGGTTATAAGGAGTGCCTATAAACAAAGACATTAGAGCCCTCCCGCTCCCCCCCTCTCGGTTTTCACGGTCATGTTGCAAGAGGCGATAAATATGAAGTTGAGCGTCTAAAAGAATTTGTTATACGAACCACTACTGCAAAAGCGCATATAATGTTAAAAAGGAAATAGTATGGAATAAGTTTGACAACTTGATGGTACATTAGAAACACGGGACGTCAACCACTGTTACACCCACTGTTACAACCACTGTTACAACCACTGTTACAAACACTGTTACAACCACTTTTACAACCACTGTTACAACCACTGTTACAAACACTGTTACAACCACTGTTACAATCACTGTTACAACCACTGTTACAATCACTGTTACAAACACTGTTACAACCACTGTTACAACCACTGTTACAAATACTGTTACAACCACTGTTACAACCACTGTTACAAACACTGTTACAACCACTTTTACAACCACTGTTACAACCACTGTTACAACCACTGTTACAAACACTGTTACAATCACTGTTACAACCACTGTTACAAACACTGTTACAACCACTGTTACAACCACTGTTACAACCACTGTTACAACTACAGTTACAACTACAGTTACAACCACTGTTAAACCACTGTTACAACCACTGTTACAAACACTGTTACAACGACTGTTACAACCACTGTTACAACCACTGTTACATCCAAACACTATTACAACGACTGTTACAACCACTGTTACAACTACTGTTACAACCACTGTTACAACCACTGTTACAACCACTGTTACAACCACGGTTACAACCAAACACTATTACAACCACTGTTACAACCCCTGTTACAACTACTGTTACAACCACTGTTACAACTACTGTTACAACCACTGTCACAAACACTGTTACAAACACTGTTACAACCACTGTTACAACCACTGTTACAACCACTGTTACAAACACTGTTACAACCACTGTTACAACCACTGTCACAAACACTGTTACAACCACTGTTACAACCACTGTTACAACCACTGTTACAGACAGGCGACAAAGGCAAGAAAAATAGGCAGGGCAAAATAAAAAGAAATGCAGTATTTTAGAGCCATTGGCAGTGAAAGCCCCCACACGTGTCCCAACATGTGAGACATGAGGCGTTCTTACCTTTGGATTTTCGTATTTCTTAGCCTGTCTTCTCATGTCACTCGTAATATTATTTATTATTGATATGGGACAAAAACAAAATACACGAAAGAAACAAATGCAGCAACAACAAAACTGGTTAAACAAATAAAAATTAAAAACGGATCTCTGAAAAAGCCAACGAACTATTTACTTTCAGAAATAACGAAACGTGGCATATAATAATGGGACACAGCTGGAGAACCGCATAAAACCTCCAAACATTAACTCTCATAAATATGACGAGAAGATAAACATAATGCAAACAGATGCTGTTAAGTTTAGACAAACAAATGCCTTGTAGACAGCAACATAGATAATAGGAAAGTCGTGAAGTCAAATAAATACATATGCAGTTTTTTTTAAAAATTCGTGAGGAAACACTTGGCAGATAAACAGGAAAGCGAATAAACAGGAAAACGAATAAACAGGAAAACGAAAAAAAACAGGAAAACGAATAAACAGCTTGAGTAATTTAAGTTAAAAGTTGGTACCGCCCTGGCGCGTGCCCGTTCCTGTGCGTCTCTATGGAAACAAAGAAGGAACAGGAGTACTGCATCCTCCAAGATGTCGCACTAGACGACTCTTATGAGGTTATTCATGGTGGGTTGACAACAACCTCAGACTGCTACAGATAGCAGTAAATACCGCAATAGAAATCATGATGATGATGATGATGATGGCACCATCGCATACAAACTGACATGTAATTGAAAAAAAAAAAAAAAAATTCTTTCGTAACGTTTTTATAGCTTTACATTTGTACAGGATGACGCAGCCGTCCTTATGCCTAACCCTCCTTAGTTACCTTTTACGACATGTCTCGTATGGTACAGCATTCCTATTCTGTGCTCAACGATCTGAACTACGGTAACACTGGAAAGTAGCAAGTTACCAGTAGTATATTCAAACCAACGTGATGCTATAAAAGTAAGGCATGGATAAAGTACAGATGAAAAAGGTGTATGTTTGGGAAATTACTTATCTCCGAGGATAAGCTAACAACACACAACAAGAAATGAAACGCAATAACAAGAAATGTTAAAAGAAGGCTGATGGAGATCACAATTTAAACAGATTAAAATAATAAAATAAAATAAAACGGGGCGAATACTTTCAATATGGTCAGTATAAGACAACAAGAGATGAGATGACACTTGCCTTGAACAGAATGCGCATTAAGAAAATCTGTTGCTAGCTTTACAAGACAGTCCTTGGTCATGATTAATATGGGTAAGAGAAAGGTAAAGGTAGGCCCATAGCAGATATTGCCGTAGAGGAGTGTTAGAGGTTTCATCATACTGGATCCAGCATCGAGAAGCGGGCAGGTAAGTTACCTTCTTCGCTGTCTTTTCCTTCCCTTACACAAGAGCAAAGTCAGGAATCTATTTACAGCTGGATAAACTGGAGCGTGTCGATACCATGAATCGAACCTGGAACCTTTGCCGCGACAGACCAACACTCTAACTACTCTCCAAGAGACAGAGAGGGAGATCTAAAACACAGAGAGGGAGATCTAAAACACAGAGAGGGAGATCTAAAACACAGAGAGGAAGATCTAAACACAGAGAAATGAATTGGAAACAAACTTTCAAAGGATTGGAAAAAAGACATGGAGGCATTAAATGGATGGCACAGAATAGGAAAGCGTGGCTTGGATGTGTTGAAGTGTGACCTATAGGGAGCTGATGTGTAGTGAACAGTTAGAACGTGACTGATAATCACATGACCCGAATATTCCTACATGCTAGAATAGAAGACTTCAGGGGGTAAGGACAGAAGAAGAAACATGAATCGATGGAACGACTGTCGTGTGCAACAGATAGTTTGACTTGCACACACGCTAAACAATCCTAGCCAATCACTGAATCTTCCTTCAGCGATAGTCTACACATGAAGAAGAAATAAGATATTTCTTTTTATAGTTATATTGATTTTGTGGAATGATGATGTTATAATTATCAAGCCTAATACTTAAATCTGATCACTATTAACAAAAACAGTAACATAATCTTATTGGTCTGAACAAATCACGCACATACGTCAAGCCATAATACCTTGCTGAAGACCGTAATGGAAGGAAGAGATGAAGGCAAACGTGCAAGAAGAACACAGCAATGTAAGCGGGAAGATAACATGAACAGATGGACAGGAAAGAGTCTGTCAGAGTGTACCATCGAGAAAATAGACAGAAGACGTTGGAGATACGTTAGGTCAAGACTTAACACGTTATTTAAGACTGTAATGGAACGAAGAGTTGAATGCAAATGTGCAAGAGAAAGACAGCGCGTTATAAGCGAGAAGATAACCCCAAGAGATAGGCAAGAAAGAGTCTGTCAGAGTGTAGCACAAGATAAGAGACAGAACACGCTGGAAAATCATTTTGTATCTGACCTTCGATGAAGAAATGTCAGCTGATGATGTTGGTGTTAAGCACGCCATGAGCACAGGTTTTTTTTCCCTTTTTTTCTTTTCTCTAACCAGCGGCACTCGAGCTTTCCAGCCCTTTTGGCCCAATGACATGTCATTGCGAGGCTGGGGGGTCAGTGGACTTTCCTTCCAACCCGGTCAGGAGCTTCGCTCCTTCCCATCCACAGGGGGTTTATGTGCAGGAGCCGTTAAAGGTTATTCAGTTAAATTCCCGGTCGTAAACATTCCTTCAAACGCTGACTCCCGGGCTTGAACCTTGAAAACCTGGTCGCCAGTACAACGTTGTAGCCATTACACCAGCGCGGCTCCCGAGCACAGGTTTTAACAGATATCATAATTCAAATTTTTGCAAAGATGTCATAAATTATTCTCTCAGAATGTGATTAAACAACCAGTTAGAGATGATGACAACCGAAACATCAGTTGTCTGAAACACTCCGCTACTCCGTCAATTATCTCTTTCTGGAATCTGTAAACTAAAATTGATTGCATTATTTTTTGTATGAATTGAGATAAGAAGTTTCACGTTGGAATAGATTACCTGTCAGTCTATTGTTAACGTAGTAATAGAAAAGTCTGCAGAACATTACAACAGGAGGTAATCTAATCATCAGAAGCAGCCCCTCCTCATTCTTTTCCTACAAGTATTTTAGCTATTAATTTTGTTTTTCGACAAACTAGGATCCGACCCACTTTGGTTAAGACTTACAAGTGTCATTCTCCTGAGATTCCTCCTCCTGTTGTTCTTCTTTGTTTGTTGTTTTTAATTTTTGCTCTACCCTCACTGGGAAATAATCTGCTCTACCTTGTTCACAATTCTACCTGTCAGAAGCGATTAGAGAAAGAAGATGTGTTATATGTCAGCTTACTGTCTTTAATTCAGTATCACCCTTCGTCAGCCACAGTTACAACCAGGCAACAAGGACAAGAGATATAGACAGGTTAAAGAAAAATACTATAGTTACTGCAAACTCGTAACAGGATGAGAAATAGAGATCAGAAGGGCGACAACAAATATACATCAAATATAACAACACAGGTGAAGAGAAATAATAAAGCAAGACAAATACAAACCATCAAATAAAATTATCAGTTCAAGAAGTTCAATAATCAACGAAAATGAAAAGGAGAAAATGAAATAACAAGAGAAGAAGCTTTGCTATGATAATCAGCCATACAAGATCTGGAGAAGCTATTAATGCTATCACTTTACTGTCATTGAGTAAGAATGAAAGTGACGTCATTAAAAAAAACCCACAAATAGGACACGAAACGAAACACAAACTTCATAAAAGACAAATCTTGAAAAAGCGAAAAGCAACGGATGAAATAAAGAACTCTGAAATAGAGAAAAGCCAATGAATAAGGAAGTCAAACAAAATAATGTTGGTCACTTAGACCATTAGGAGAAAGGCAACCCATTATTTACTGACTTATTTATTTATCTACCTACCCTGCTGACTTGCATTAACGGTGATGAGAGGGGGATACACACAAAAGAATAGTCTAATAAGTTGGCCACAATAAACAGACCCACCCAAACACACAACACCATTACCCATTTTTATTGGATTAACGATATTTTTATTGGATTAACGCTATTTTTATTGGATTAACGCAATTTTTAATGGATTAACGATATTTTTATTGGATTAACGATATTTTTATTGGATTGACGCTATTTTTATTGGATTAACGCTATTTTTATTAAAGAGCGCTGGTCTCTCGCGGCAGTGGTGCCGGGCTCGAAGCACGGTGGCGTCACCCTCCAGTCTTTCTAGCTGTAAATTGGTACATGACTCTGTGTTGCGTGCGTTGTTGCGCTTACTATGTGTGTTCGGGTTGAGAACAGTGGTAGAGCAATAGTGCTGAGTTGTTATAGAATGACGTGAGTGTCAAACACAAACACTGTCTTTAAATTGAATAAGGTTCACGACGCTTTTCCTAGTTCGGTCCATAAATCACTTACATTTTATTGACGTATATCATATGAGTTCATGGCATATAATTCAATACATAGTTCAAGCAGTCTCCTACAGTAATAATGTATCGTCGCATGACAGCCTATATACTAGCAAAGTCGACAAGGCGAAGCAGTGAATTAGCGAAAACTGTCAGCTGGCGATAAAATATATTTAATATAATACTCCCTGTATTTCCTTCTCCATAAGGAATTTACTCATCAATATAGGATGCTCAGATACTGCATCAGAATAATACTGTGGCGACCCTTCGTTAATTCTTAGCCACGTAGGAAGAATGTATAATTCAATCATGTTGGGAGTAATGATAATTCACGTCTTACTTGGACGAGTGTACACGACGAAAGGTCAAGAAGGACCGTTGCCTGCCCATAGCAGCGCTGTTACGTGCAGTCTTTGATATCTTACAATATACTTGTTATGTTCGCAAATATTTTGTAAACAAAATAGATACTTTTTAGTGCTTAAGGAAAAGTCATTATTGAGTTACTTCCCTTGAAAGTTGTGTCGTCACTTTCGATCGAACTCCGCGGATGAATCCAGTTTTACTGCGATTTATTCTTTGTTTGGGTAGTAATAGATTGTTCTTGCTTCAGAATATCTATGGCCTGAATTTATGTGTATTGTTTGTCTGAGTAGGACGAGTCTGTCTTATATCTGTATATCTTTACATATCTAAGTCGAACTATATGTTCTTTTGTCTCTAGAGAGGTCAAAGGCTGTTCGGCGGATGTGTCTATAGAGAGGTGTGATTTGGCTTCGCCCTGATGGGCTGTGTTTTTCTATGTCGGCTTGTCGCCGGAAAAAGTGATCTCTATATTTATGGGGAAAGTGATAGTCGTCTAGACCTATCGTGTATGCTTTACTCCAGTGTTCATTCTTATTGCCAAGGAATGGCAGAATCATATTTCTGATACCAAGGTAATGAAAGATACTCTTTTGAACTCTCGTACGAAGCCACCGTTTTTCGATAGGTACGATTTGTACGTCTGAGAGGATACATTTAACTAGATGAAAAACGACTCTGATTCCTAGCAGCACTATATCCTGTAGAATGCAGTCAATTGTTCATGATAAAATCTACAGAGCAATGAAATGTTTAATGAATGACTAACTTTAAGACAGATTCATTATCTGTATCCAAACGTGAGTGACAGCTCACGAGAGAAGCCATCTTGTAACTAAACATTTTGTGACTTTCAAGAAGAGAAAGGGATACCCCGTATTATCGCTTGATTAGTCCAGAGATCACTGCTACACATGAGAACCCATTGCTAGCGGTTCAATATGATTATATGGAAAAATCTGTGCTGGACATTATGTTAAGGAATCTTCGCTAGACGAGATTAGGTCTAGAAGCCATCTTGGATATTGTTTATAATCTGACGTGCTTTGTCAGTAAACTCAGTTGATATATATATATATGGGCAATAATGAGTGCTTGGCTACTGACAGTCCATTATATTATTATTCTACATGAGTGCCCATGTAACATTGCAAGACCATTTATCCACTGTACCATGATGTATTATGCCAACCTGTGATTTGTCACTATCTGTGCTGTCGAGTGTGTACGTCGAATTAAACTGTAGTAAAGGTACACAGTCGTTGGTGTCGATGACTTCCAGCCATACATGAGTGTGAGAAAAGAACATTTGTCAACACCACGAACTCTTCTTATCATTCGCATATTATACACTCAATCTATGTCTACACACCACTGCGTAGGTCAAGTTGACATTCCATACTCAAACCACGAGCAACACAACAACACAGTATTTAACTCTGGTGATGTTCGAGTGAGCTTCAGATTTTTCAGCATGTCTCTTGCTCAGGGCAAGGGTCTTGTGTTAAAAGAGTTTATCAACTGATGATGACCTTCGTCTTCCAGCACACACCCATCATTAACACCATGTACTTATCAACTGGTGGACCAGCTTTCTGGGTTTGACCTCGCAGAAGTTCAGAAGTCAACAGACTACCGATACCAGACCGTTTCCTGTGGCTGATACGACACACTTGCAGTATTTGTTTGCTCTTTGTCAACACTTCGTCACGTGACCTGTCAAGTGAATGCAGTATGTAGGTCAGCGTTGTTGACATTTTTACATTAGACATTACAGAGTTTCACAGAACAGTTGGATCAATTCTTGTCAATATTAACAGGAAGACAGTATTATTGAACTAAGAAGTCCTATTTTCATCGATGGATCTTCTTGTTTTCTATATATGAACTTTAATATTTAAGGCCAGAATGTTTAATTGAATAAAGTGGCAGTTTGTTTATTTTCATAAAAATAACTTTGCCATTACTGTAAAACTGAGCCTATTTTGCAACACATACTATCATCCACATAATTTATATATTTATGTTTACATGTTATTTGTTTGTATAGTATGTTAGTTTCTATGTCAGCGGGTTGTGTTTAGGTTGGGCGGAGTCCTCACAACAGAATATCCCACGTCATAGAGGGTCCGTTGTGGGCGTTTTCTATAGGTGCAATTTCCTTAATTGGAAATTTGCTGCGACAACTGTTGCTACTAGTGTTAGCTGTGAAGACTGTAATTAGTGTTATTTTTGTAATATTTCTTTGTTCTTTAGTTTTGTTTTGATTTGTTTGTAATTTGTTGGTCTACCCTTTTCTATCTTTCAGTTCTATTCACAATTTATATTCATATACTGTGACGTCATTTGTGTTGTTATCCCTTGCAGATTCAGTGATTATTTTCATTGATTTCCCTATTTGATTTATTTGATTTCTGCAAACGTTTTCGCATTGTCAGTCCTATTTGTACTTTATGTATTCTGTTGGTTGACATATGTTTTATATAGGTATATTTCATAAGACACTATTGCTTGTGCACTGCACTTGGATTATGGTATAAACCAGTACTTGATTATTATTACTGTTATACAAGACCTTATTAAGGCTTGTGACCTACAGATATTGGGATAGTGTACTGATTAATCAAGTCATTAAGAACTTGTGGTATTATTATTGTTTCAAGTGATTAGTATTATTGTTAGACATCATGTCTACATTAGAGTACTTCATTACACAAGGGAAATCCCTTGATAAAACTGGTCAACAATTAGAAGAATGGGTGGTTGCTCAATATGACAAAGCATTAGCTGCAGAAGAGAGAAAAGCTGCTGCAGAAGAGAGAAAAGCTGCTGCAGAAGAGAGAAAAGCTCTGGCTGAAGAGAAAAGATTAGAAAGAGAAGCTGAGGCTGCTGCTGAACTAAAGAAATTGCAGATGCAGGTGGAGGAAAGGAGATTTGAAGCTGAACAAAAAAAATTAGAAAGAGAAGCTGCTGCTGAACAAAAAAGATTAGACAGTGATGCTGAACAAAAAAGATTAGACAGGGAAGCTGAACAAAAAAGATTAGACAGAGATGCTGAACAAAAAAGATTAGACAGAGAAGCTGAAGAAAAAAAAGCAATAAGAGAACATGAATTTGAGTTAGAGAAATTGAGATTGACAAGTATGAGTAATGTTAATCAGGCATCTAGTGGTAATGGTAAACCTTCTACTTACAAGGTTAAGGTTCCACCGTTCAATCAGTCCAGTGACGATATTACATTCTGGCTGGATAGATTTGAACGTTCTTGTCGTACACATAATGTGGATAAATCACAATACGCTAATCAATTAGCAGAAAACTTGAAAGGTGAATCTTTGACTAGATTATGCCTTGTAGGAGAAGCAGATAAGGATAATTATGATGTCATTAGGGCGGCTTTGATAAAAAAAATACCAGCTAAGTGAGGAAGGCTATCGCCTTTTGTTTAAGACGATGGTGCCTGAGACAGGTGTAGAATTCTCAGAATTCACTGCAAAGGCACTTCTCACAGTTGATCGTTGGATTGAGCTTTCCAAAACAGAAAAAACGTATGAAGGACTTATGGATTTGTTGCTCAGAGATAAGATTATGTCATGTGTGAACAAACCATTCCTTGAATTTATACATGAGCGTAAACCAAAATCTCTAAAGGAAATGGAAGAATATTGTTCCCAATATGTCACTGCACACCCCGACGTGACTTTTGGCAACACTAAGATTAAGGAGAGTATGCCAGTTGCTTCAGCAACACCATACAATCCCAATTATTCACACAGATTTCAGGGACCTCAAAACAGATTTGATAAAAAAGGTAACCATAATAGTTATCAAAACCAAGGTAACCAATCATTTCAGGGTTCTTCTTCAAAGAACTGGAGACGAGCTGATAGCTGTCGACACAGGGGTGGTCATAATTATAGGAATTTCCGTAGAGGAAGTAATTATAGAAACTATCCGGGTTATCCGTCTTGGAGTCAACAAGATCATAATTACAGAGATACTCATTATAATGAATATGATAATGGTAACCAAGGGAACTATGACTCAAACCCAAATAGGGGTTACAATAGAGGTAACAATAACTACAGAGGTGATAATAACCGAGGTAGATCTCAAAACAAAAGACATAAACCACATTTTCAGGCAAAATCTGCACAACAAGAGTCCCATGAAGCCTATAAACAGAGTAAAGATAATAATGATGCTAGTAATATGGCATGTGCCGCTTTTGATTTTGGGAGAGCATCTCAGTGCCCCCAATGCAAAACATTATTTGAGCCAACCACAGTGTCTACTTTAAGCTGTGGCCATCCTCTTCCTGCTCTTCCGGCATCAGTCGCGCATGATGGAAGAGGTTCTCTTGTCTTACATAAGGGTTTAGTAAATAACAATCCAGTCTCTGTGCTATTTGATTCTGGATGCACCACAATTGGTGTTAGGCAGTCACTCGTAGATCCTTCCCGTGCCACTGGACAAGTAGTCAAATGTGTAACATTTGGCGGCACATTAGAGAAATACTCTACTGCTATCATTAGGATTGCTACTCCTTTCTTTACAGGAGATGTACACGCATGTCTTCTTCCGAATCCGATCGCTGACCTCATCATCGGTCGCATTCATGGAGTCAAAGAATGCACTCCGCAACAAATTTCCGCGTGGGAAAGGCAAAACATGCAGATTGCTAACGCTGTAGTCACTAGAGCTCAGGCTCTTAATATGCCTCAAACTTCATCTACTGAAGATAATGAAGTGCATAACCAAGATGATCCCTTGGTAATTTCTCGTGACTCGTTTATAAAACAGCAAGAAGACGATCCCACTCTGAAGAAATTCTTCATTCTTGCAACTAAAGGTGATCCGAATAAAAACACAAGTCGTAAATCGTGGATTACAAAGAAGAATGGCGTACTTGTACGTATGGTTCAAGACTCCATTACGTCAAGTCATTCTCAAATCCTGGTTCCCAAGAATTTGAGAGTTAAAATTTTGCAGCACGCTCACGACTCTCAGTGTGCTGGACACATGGGTTTTTCCCGTACTAAGTCAAGAGTCCTTGCGGCTTTCTTTTGGCCATTGGTAAACAAGGACATACGGATTTATTGTCGATCTTGTAAAGTATGTCAGGAAGTTAAATCCAAAGGTCCACGGCATGCTGCACCCATTCAGGCGGCGAACATTCCTATTCGGCCGTTTCAAAAAATGGCCATATACATTATTGGTCCATTTAAGATCAAGTCTGCCAGAGGACATCAGTTTATCTTAACGTGTGTTGATATGTGCACACGTTGGCCAGAGGCTATTCCTCTGAAGAGCATTACTACTGCTGATATTGCAGATGCTCTTTGGCTTATATTTTCTCGTCTGGGGTTCCCCGGAGAGATATTGTCAGACCATGGCACTTAACTAATATCAGATACCATGTCTCAAGTAATGTCTACTCTGCAGATAGATAGATCTTTAAGTAGTATCTACCATCCAATGTCTAATGGTATGGTCGAACGCCTTAATAGAACACTTAAAAACTTACTAGGGAAGATAACTGAGGATCATCCTCAAGACTGGGACAGAGTTTTACCTGCGGCCCTCTTCGCTTACAGAGAGGTACCCAATGAACATACAGGATTTTCTCCCTTTGAACTCGTCTTTGGCGCGCGTCCGCGTGGCCCTATGTCGTTGCTTCATGATCTCATAACAGCTGACAATATTGACGATGACACAAAGTCATCCTACGAATATGTCATCGCGTTGAGACAAAAGATTATCGAAGCATGCAAATTAGCAACTTCTTCTTCTGAATTTGCGAAACAGAAGGCAAGGCAATTTGCCAATAAGAAGAGATGCTTACGACAACTTTGTCCTGGTGACAAAGCATTTGTATTACTACCTTGTAGGGAAAACAGACTACTTATTTCTTGGAAAGGTCCGTACGATATAATGTCGAAAATTTCCGATGTCGACTATATTGTCGATATTGATGGGAAGCATAAAACCTTCCACATCAATATGCTTACTGAATTCCATGAACGTCCGGATTATTTGCAACCCATTTTCCAAGCAACGGACAATTCTCCAGTACAACATGGTCATTACTCATCACTGTCCGTGATACAGGATGAGGAAACAAGTTTTTCAGATGTAAATCCTCCTCTTCCAATGATCCCACTTCATTCTAGTGAATCATGGAAGAACGTTACTGTCTCTCCTGATTTGTCTCTAGGAGAACAGCGACAAGTTTCAACTATGTTGCAAACATTTCAGGATGTACTCACTGACATCCCTGGACAAACGCATGTCATTGAACATGACATTGTTCTAACTGACCATACTCCTATTAGGGTTAGACCTTATCCTATACCTATACATTTTCAAGCACAGGTTGAGAAAGAGTTGGATGAGATGATAGATTTGAAAATAATCGAACCATCCACCTCTGCATATTCTTCGCCGATGGTTATTGTTCGAAAAAAAGACAATAACATACGTCTTTGCGTTGACTATCGAAAATTGAATCAAGTAACGAAGTTCGATGCCGAACCTATGCCTTTACTGGAAGAGCTACTTACTCGACTCTCCAAATCTCATTTTTTCACTAAACTTGATTTGTCTAAAGGATATTGGCAAGTTCCTTTATCTGAACGCGCCAAACCTCTCACGGCTTTTTCAACACCTAGAGGTTTGTTCCAATGGAATTTTATGCCTTTCGGTCTTATGAACGCACCAGCTACATTCGTACGCATGATGCGCCGAATCCTATCTTATCGGTCAGATGTCATTGCATATCTAGACGACATCTGTCTTTTCAGCGATACTTGGGAAGATCACTATTCAGGGTTAGATGAATTGCTGTCTACTTTGCGCGAGCACAACCTGACAGCGAAACCCTCTAAAGCCTATATTGGTTTTAGCGAAATTTCTTTCCTAGGCCACCGAGTTGGTCATGGTTTCCTAAAGACAGAGGACCATAATACTAGTAAGATACTTAACATCTCAATCCCTAAGACTACAAAACAGGTGAGAAGTCTGTTAGGTCTCATTCAATTTTATGGCAGATTCATTCAGAATCTATCCTCTATCATGGCACCTCTTTCAACACTTCTAAAGAAAGGTTCGCCTAATATGGTCCACTGGTCTCAGGAATGCCAATGCTCTCTGGATAAGATTAAAACATTGTTTTCAACACCACCTATTTTAGTGCTACCTACTAAAGATAAGACATTCGTTCTTCGTAGTGACGCTTCATCCACTGGGATTGGAGCGGCACTAATGCAAGAGTACTCTGGAACTCTGCATCCTGTAATGTATATTTCCAGAAAACTTAATGCGGCAGAAAGGAATTATTCGGGTTTAGACCGTGAGCTATTAGCTATGGTTTGGTCGATCCTCAAACTACAGAGATTCCTTCTAGGCGCACATTTCATAGTAGAAACCGACCAAAAAGCTCTTACTGCTATACAGAGTAAGAATTTGAAGAGCTCGAGGTCTACTCGATATGCAATTGCTCTTCAACCTTTTCATTTCTCTGTGCGGGCTATTCGTGGATCAGATAATGTGATGGCAGACATTCTGTCAAGATGCCCACATGATTCCACATAACTATTAGGGCTTAGACTTCTTGATATGTCTAGTTCTATAGTAGTTCCTTTTCTATATCATGATAGATACACATTTGTAATTTAATAATATAATGATTGTATCACTACATAGCGGTTCATTGATGTTTATTCACCGCTGTGCTTTGATGATTTTTCTTCATAAATCATAAATGTAAGATATCTAATACGAAATTATGGTATGAATTTTTTAGGCATCGTGTAATTGCCAGAATTGTATTATACTTTGATGACACCTTCCTGGAAAAATTTACTTGTAGAGAAATAATTTCTCTCAGTTTATGAGACACATTCTCACCAGTCGCTCCATAAGTCGACTTAGCCTCATATTAGGCGTTATATTTATTCCTGATATTTTCATCTGCGCATTATTCATGCGTTGTGAGCCTATTGTACGTTGCTCCTAGATGTATTTCAAAAAAAAAAAAAAAAAAGTTCCATTTTTTTTCCCGGGAGGTGTGGTAAGACTGTTACGTGCAGTCTTTGATATCTTACAATATTATACATTGGTATACTTGTTATGTTCGCAAATATTTTGTAAACAAAATAGATACTTTTTAGTGCTTAAGGAAAAGTCATTATTGAGTTACTTCCCTTGAAAGTTGTGTCGTCACTTTCGATCGAACTCCGCGGATGAATCCAGTTTTACTGCGATTTATTCTTTGTTTGGGTAGTAATAGATTGTTCTTGCTTCAGAATATCTATGGCCTGAATTTATGTGTATTGTTTGTCTGAGTAGGACGAGACTGTCTTATATCTGTATATCTTTACATATCTAAGTCGAACTATATGTTCTTTTGTCTCTAGAGAGGTCAAAGGCTGTTCGGCGGATGTGTCTATAGAGAGGTGTGATTTGGCTTCGCCCTGATGGGCTGTGTTTTTCTATGTCGGCTTGTCGCCGGAAAAAGTGATCTCTATATTTATGGGGAAAGTGATAGTCGTCTAGACCTATCGTGTATGCTTTACCCCAGTGTTCATTCTCATTGCCAAGGAATGGCAGAATCATATTTCTGATACCAAGGTAATGAAAGATACTCTTTTGAACTCTCGTACGAAGCCACCGTTTTTTCGATAGGTACGATTTGTACGTCTGAGAGGATACATTTAACTAGATGAAAAACGACTCTGATTCCTAGCAGCTCTATATCCTGTAGAATGCAGTCAATTGTTCATGATAAAATCTACAGAGCAATGAAATGTTTAATGAATGACTAACTTTAAGACAGATTCATTATCTGTATCCAAACGTGAGTGACAGCTCACGAGAGAAGCCATCTTGTAACTAAACATTTTGTGACTTTCAAGAAGAGAAAGGGATACCCCGTATTATCGCTTGATTAGTCCAGAGATCACTGCTACACATGAGAACCCATTGCTAGCGGTTCAATATGATTATATGGAAAAATCTGTGCTGGACATTATGTTAAGGAATCTTCGCTAGACGAGATTAGGTCTAGAAGCCATCTTGGATATTGTTTATAATCTGACGTGCTTTGTCAGTAAACTCACTTGATATATATATATGGGCAATACTGAGTGCTTGGCTACTGACAGTCCATTATATTATTATTCTACATGAGTGCCCATGTAACATTGCAAGACCATTTATCCACTGTACCATGATGTATTATGCCAACCTGTGATTTGTCACTATCTGTGCTGTCGAGTGTGTACGTCCAATTAAACTGTAGTAAAGGTACACAGTCGTTGGTGTCGATGACTTCCAGCCATACATGAGTGTGAGAAAAGAACATTTGTCAACACCACGAACTCTTCTTATCATTCGCATATTATACACTCAATCTATGTCTACACACCACTGCGTAGGTCAAGTTGACATTCCATACTCAAACCACGAGCAACACAACAACACAGTATTTAACTCTGGTGATGTTCGAGTGAGCTTCAGATTTTTCAGCATGTCTCTTGCTCAGGGCAAGGGTCTTGTATTAAAAGAGTTTATCAACTGATGATGACCTTCGTCTTCCAGCACACACCCATCATTAACACCATGTATTTATCAAGCGCCTTACTACGTCACCCTATTATAGTGACGTCTACACATAATCGCGTTCACTAACTATACTTTATAGTGTACAATATATCATGTTGACTTAAGATAAATATTTATTATTATTATTATTATTCCTTTGGCCATAGACCGCCTAAGCAGTCCACAGCCACAACACCTTGCGGCGCCATAGGGCAACAAGAAATTGTCCGTTGTTCCGTCACATAAGATAAATATGCTAGCGTATAATTTTAAAGTGGTACGAAATCTAAACGAGGGCCAATGTGTAATATACCTAAATATACCTTAACACTCTGCTCTTGGGTTAGGGAAGAAAAAGGCAGCGAGAAGGTAACTGGTCACTTCTCCTCTCGTTGCTGAAACTAGTATATTGAAGTCTCTAACACTTCACTCCCTACGGGATTATATGTTTTGGAGCTTTGTTTACCTTTATATTTTAATGTAAACATTAATTTCTCGCCTTATTTATGTTACACAACATTTATACATACAACCACCTGTGTATGTTAATAATGTTGTAATAGAATACATAAAACAACAGAGATGTCACCAACATGTCACCAACAGATACTTGATTTCTCTTGTTCTCCATACGTTTCTCAATGCAATGAAAGCTCCTCTTGCTTTTTGTATTCATATTTTGATATCCTTGTCTGTCCCTCCAACTTTGTCTATATTACTGCCACAATATGTGTACGATTCTACATCCTTTAGTGGTGTTTCTTCAAGTTTAACCTTGTTATCATTTCTTGCATTTATTCTCATAATCTTTGTCTTTTCCCCGTGTATTTTCAGGCCCGCTTGTTGTGACCTCTCATCGAGAATTTTCATTTTTACTTGCATCTGATTATGGTTATGGGACAGAAGAGCCAAGTCATCTGCAAAATTCACATCATCACTGGATTCCATTTCTATTTCTCTGATATCGATGTTTTCATAACCCAATCTATTGCTAGTAAGAAAAGAAATGAAGACAAGAGGCACCACTGTCTCACTCCCGTTCTTATCCCAAACGGTTCTGTAAGCTGTCCTTCATGAAGAACTCTGTATGTCATGTCTTCATAGGTCTTCCTTATTAAGTTAATGATCCAGGGGAACTCCATAATGCCTCATTAATTTCGAAAGTGATTCTCTGTCTACACTGCCAAATGCCTTTTCATAGTCCACAAATCCGATGTATAGTGGTGAATTCCATTCCAGACTTTGTTCAACTATTATTCTCAATGTGGCTATCTGGTCTGTACAGGATCTGTTTTGTCGAAAATCTGCTTGTTCATCTCTCAGTTGCTTGTCTATGGACTCTTTTAATCTCTCAAGGATGATTCTGTTTAATACTTTTCCTGGCACTGATAGTAACATTATTCCTCTATAATTTGTGCACTCTTGTAAATTTCCTCTCTTGGGCAACTTGACCAGATAACCTTCCTTCCATTCTGCTGGTATTTCCTGTCTCTCCCAGACTTTGCCAAGTAGTTTGTATAATATCTCTGTAGATGATTAAATATCTGTTTTGATGGCCTCTGCTGGAATGCAATCTGGACCAGCTGCTCTTCCATCTTTCAGAAGCTTTATGGCTTTCTTTATTTCTTCTCTACTTATTCGTTCACAGCTGATTTGTAGCTCCTCTTCTGCTGGCTGGATGTCTGATGGATTAGTTGCAGCTGGTCTATTTAGACGTTCTTCAAAATGTTCTGTTCGTCTCTTCATTTGTTCTTGTATATTATTAAGCAATTTTCCATTCTTGTCTTTTATCAGGCCATTTTGTTGCTTATATTTCCCTGTTAGCTTCTTTGTGTTGTTGTACAGGTCCTTCGTATTTCTTTTGGCTGCAGCTTCCTCTGCTTCCCTTGCCAACTCTTCAATATACTTCCTTTTGTCTTTTCTTGTGTTTCTTCTTACTTCTTTGTTTGCTTCTATGTACACTTCATGCGCCTTGGCTTTAGAGCTTCTGGTTTTGCTTCTGTTTAAATCTGCTTTCTTGTTTTTCCTGTCTTCTATCTTACTAATGGTTTCTGTTGTTATCCATGCTTTGTGCTGATGTTCTCTTTTTCTCAGTACTTCTTCACATCTCTCGTTCCATATATTTTTTACTTGTTGCCAGTGGTCTTCCGTATCTGCTTCATCTTCCAGCTGTTGGAGTACTTGGGATTTTTTGGATACTGTGATTGAAAATTGTTCTCTTATTTCCTGATTTCTTAGATATCCCACATTATACTGTTGACTTTAGCTATATACTGTTGTAAATGTCTTTAGTTTTAACTTTGTTTTAGCCAACAGAAGATGGTGATCTGATACCACATCTGATGCTCTGTTCTGGCAGGTAATAATTCAACACCACTTTTAAATCTATCTTCATCTACAAGAGTTTGCGCCTATAATGTGAAACCTTTGCTGATTCTTAAGGTTTACATGTCTCTTCATTGTACTGTAGCATTAGCTTAATTGTATCGTAGCGTTACCAAACTTGATTATGTTGTAGCGTTACTAAAACCTGATTATGTTGTAGCGTTACTAAAACTTGACTGTGTTGTAGCGTTACTAAAACTTGACTGTATTGTAGCGTTACAAAAACTTTACTGTGTTGTAGCGTTACTAGAACTTGATTCTGTTGGAGCATTACTAACACTGGATCCGGTTATAGCGTTACTTAAACTTGATTGTGTTGTAGCGTTACTAAAACTTGATTCTGTTGTAGCGTTACCAAAACTTGACTGTGTTGGAGCGTTATCCAAAAATTTATTGAGTTGAAACGTTACTGAAACTTGATTGTGTTTTAGCGTTACCAAAACTTGATTCTGTTGTAGCGTTACCAAAACTTCATTGTGTTGTTGCGCTACCAAGACTTCATTGTGTTGTAGCGTTACCAAAACATGACTGCGTTGTAGCGTTACCAAAACTTTACTGTGTTGTCTTCTTCTTCTTTGATCCTTACCCGCCGACCGTCAAAGCAGTCAGTGGCCATCACGCCTGGTGGCGTCTTGTAGGGCAACAACAAATTGTTTCCAGTTTGCTTGGTCGGCGGCCATCCTTCGTACAGTGCCCCAACTCTGGTTCATTCTTTGCATCTCAGCTTCCACAGTCCTCCGCCAAGTTGTTTTTGGTCGGCCTCTCTTTCGTTTTCCATCAGGGGTCCATAGCAAAGCTGTTCTTTTGATGGCATCGAGGTCTCTTCTGTGTTGTAGCGTTTCCAAAACTTGATTGTATTGTAGCGTTACCAAAACTTGATTGTGTTGTAGTGTTACCAAAACATGATTGTGTTGTAGCGTTACCAAAACTTGATTGTGTTGTAGAATACTGTTTACAGATGAAATAGCAAATGAAGTCCACATGCCCGATTGACATTATCGTTTGAAGCCCACATTGCATCGTGATAAATCTGGTAAAAAACACATATGAAGGCATCGTGATAAATCTGGTAAAAACACATATGGTCATCCAAATCAAACATTGGCCAGGGGAAAACGTCTCATGCTGTAATGGTGTTATCTTTAGTCGGCCGCGGTCCAGACAAGCGTTGGTTTACCACATTGGACGCCCATCTTGGTCAGGTGAACAATAAACAATCAGAGGTCAAACTACACCCACGTTTGGACTGACAGGGGACAAGAGCGATCCTGTGAATGAGTGACCAGGGGGGCCATTAATGATTGGTTGGTATGAGCTGTACAAGAAACCCATATTGGACTTCCAGAAATATATAATACCGCATAATCTACTAGAGTGGGGCAGTCAAGTTTTTTACCTTGTGAGGAAGAGATTAAACCCAAAAACGCATAGCCTAATACACGTGTTTATTCAGAGTGGATGATAATTCAGTTCTGTGATTAATTGTGTTCATAAAGGATTTTGCGAAGGGAAAAGAAGGTTAGTAGATCTTATACTTATTAATACTTTTTCTTATTTTTGTTTATTTTAACCTCACAGCTAAAATGTGCGAAAGATAAAGTTTCAAATAATTCTTGGCATAACTGATTAATAAAATCAGAAGATTTTCCTAGAAGATGATAGGATGATAGGAGGTAATTAATATTTCATATTTCACCGTTATCATCATCACAGTCTCCCATGCGCACACACTCTCATGCACAAGATATTTAACATCATTAGAATTGAACTCAGAGAGAGAGAGAGAGAGATGAATAATGAGCAGTAGTTTAAATGAAAGTCAACCAGTGATGTTAAATGTGAAAACTTACGAAGACTTTTGTGTGTCTTCAGTTCATCAGAAGTCTGAGTCTACACGCAACGTGTCTGACGTCTAACCAGAAATAAGTTATTAAAAACGGACATTTGGCTAGCAGAATTCGCCATAGGACATCTTTCATTCCTCAATTAAGAAGGAATATTGTCTCACCCACAAGTCAGAAGGTGGACGCAGCATTTTTCGTCACCATATACTGCAAGTTTTTGCTCACAAGTTCAATACATCGTTATCACAAGTTCAATACAGAGTCATCATAAATTCAAATCACTCGAAAGATCATTATTATCTGAAGTCAAGCAAAAGAGCTCAAAAGAGGAATCGCATATTTATACCACGTGCAACACACTCTTAAGCGCATTTTATGAAGCAGACTCGAAAGTATATGAATCACGACTACATACGCAAGATTATGAGTCTACATATCACTAACATTTCGTGAAGATATCCAGTCTGACCAGTACCGTCGGGAGATTAGACAACAGACTTTTTGTTCATATGACAACTATTAACTGTTGATCAACACTACAGAGATATACTCAAACAGTGAAGGAATATACATAGATATCTCGTCAGCGTTCTCCGTACGACAACAGTATTCATCAGAACGTCCTCAGCTTAGAGATACCCCATTCGACATAACGTATAACAACTTGGGACATTTTATGCATACATGTGAATCCTCATATCTAGGAGAAGCATTTAGAGACACATGGACTGTGTAGAGTACTCACCATTTTGGTAACACGTATCATATCACATCATCATTTCACTTTACACCAGTTCATTCTCAATTAACTATTACTTAATTAACTGTAATTTTATTATCTCATCTGTGTGTTTTGTGTGAATCGTCTTTCACCATCATCACGTTCTAACCATTACTAACCCTATATGTGTGGATATTTCATTAATAAACCCAACGATCGGTTGATCATTATCAAGAGTTTGTTAATGTATCACTCGTGCTGTCGGTGTTACATATTCACCTATAGGAACCTTTCTCTACTCAGATGAGGTTGGGGGCTTTTTCTTTACGGGATCTAAGGGCAGAAGCTAAGGTCGTGGGGAAACAGAACTCTTTCCATAATTAATTAGAAAACACTGTCTAGTGGAAAGCATTCGCATTCCTGTCTTCTTGTCCCTATCTCGAATAGGTCTTTATTATTTCTTAACGAGCCAATTTCTAGAGACCTTATATCTATATCTCATAGACTATTCCTGGCAAAAACTACTCTAGTAGTTGCCCCAGTGACTCGCCACACGACAATTGTGGGCTCGTCTTGGGATTAGTGAACCCGGACTTAGAAGGGTGATAAATCACATTTTCATCCCTGCTATACAGTTGCGATAATTGCAAAATTTGTTGGCATTTTGAGGGATTACCTTCTAGACTGACTCTTACTATAATTTGTCTATTTCATATGGGGGATAATTTATATCTCTAAAGCACGAGTGATACATTTTAAATTGAGTATCAAACGGACAGAGAAAGCACTTTTTGAGAACAAAGGATACTGTAGGGAACTGAAAATTTTTTTTTTTCAGTAACTGCTGGAGAAATTTTTATCATAAATATTTAGCAAATTTTTCATAGAAAACTTCGAGATAATCTGTTATATAATTTTCAGAATATGCTGAGTGAGTGATTATTTTTAAAGAACTTTTTGAACTTGATTGCTAATTTAAACCTAGAAGGTTTTAAGAGATAATTACTTGTGCGAGTCAAACAATTTGCTTGGAGGTCACTGCCAATTTTTCCCTTCGTGAACCCATACTGCCTATCATGGCAGATGCCGCAAAAATTAGGACTAGTTTAATGGAGGCAGGGCGTGAATACGGGTTAAGTGGAAAAGATCTGATGAAATTTGTGAGTGAGGAGACTGATAAACTCCATGCAAGAGAGATGGAAGTGCAGAAACTTGCAATGGAGAAGGAGAAAGCCGCAGCAGAAGCAGCGGAGCGGAAAGCCGCAGCAGAAGCAGCGGAGCGGAAAGCCGCAGCAGAAGCAGCAGAGCGGAAAGCCGCAGCAGAAGCAGCGGAGCGGAAAGAAGCAGCAGAGCATGCACTTAACATGAAGCAACTGGAAATCCAGGGACAGACCAATCAGATAGAGCTGGCAAAAAGTGCAGCGGCTTCCAACTTTGATGGAGGGCACTCACCCCGCTCAGATGGTGTGCCTACTTCGCAACCGGCACCACCCAATGCCATGAACTTTCCGCTGGAACCTTTTTCAGAAAGGAACGATACCATGGACGCCTTTTTAGACCGCTTCGAACGCTTTGCAACAGGGTTTGGACTTGAAGAACGGAAGTGGAACTTGAAACTTTCCCAGGGCCTAAGAGGAGCCGCCTACGAAGTTTTTAATAAACTTCCGGCCGGAGAGCAAGATGACTATCAGGCATTGAAAAAAGCTCTCTTGGTGAGGTACGAGCTTCATTCAGAGGCGTACCGAAAAAAATTTCGAGGTTCTAGGAAGGAGGCCAGAGAGACTTTCTCACAGTTCGCAGCCCGTATTGAAGACTACCTAGTGAAGTGGTGTACTCTGGGAAACTTTACCGAGAACTATGACGGGTTTAAAGAGCTGATTGTGATAGAGCAACTAAAAGAGTCTATGTCGGTGGAAATGCGTAGATTTCTCACTGAAAACGGCGCTGACCGGTTAGAAAATATTCTTACACTGGCAGAGCGATTCCAAAATGCTCTCATGGAGTCTCAATGAGCCAGAAAGAAGTTTTCGGATCAGGCGCCAAAGCAACCTGCTCGCTCCCAACCAGACCAACAAGGCAAAGGACCACACATCTCGCATAAACAGCACGCAAAACAAGATAACTACAAAGAGCAAAACAAGAAAAATGCTGCGCCACACCAGAGACAGGGAGATAAATGGTGCAAGTACTGTCGCTTGAACAATCACAACACTAATGAGTGCAGCGCAGACCTCCTCCCCAACATGCTGCCTGTCTGCAGACAAAATCGTCACCCCGGAAGGAGCAGAGGACCGGAAACGTTTCTCATCCTCCTGTCATCGAATCAGTCCTCGTAAACGGACAATCTGTGGAGTGCCTTTATGACACAGGACTTGCTTTCGATGCGGTGGTCAGGGCATCTCTTGTCACCCCTGACCAGATAACAGAAGAGAGTGTCGACATCCAAGGTCCGACGAAGGATGTTGCACCCATGACACTGCCAATTGCACTTATCAGAGTGGAATCTCGTTATGTGACAGGAGAGATTCGTGCAGCTATAATGGAAAAACCAATCTACTCTTTAATCTTGGGATGTAGATATGTGTTCCTTGGAGAACCTACTCAACCACTAGTCATGGCGGCCGTACAGACTAGAGGACAGTCAAAAAAAGACGCAGAGCAGGAAACTCCTACCAATATCCTCCCCGAGGAAATGAAGAGGGCCCAAATGGAAGATTCCACACTGGCGCCCTGTTTTTAAAAAATTACCTAGGACACACAACCCACCTACCAAGGGAGACTTCTTTATGAAAAATGGATTGATGTATCGCCGAGCTGGAAATGAAGGACAGGAACACAACCAATTAGTAGTTCCTGCAACCTATAGGAACCAGGTGCTTGAGATGGGCCACTCTATCCCATTTAGTGGACACATGGGAATGAGCGCCACGACTCAAAGGATCGCCTGCCACTATTATTGGCCAGGGATCACCGGCGACATTGAACGTTTCGTCAAGTCTTGTCCTCAGTGCCAGAAAGTTGCACCAAAACACTGGACGGCACCCGCGACCCTTGGGGAGATGCCAATCTTGGGCACCCCATTTGAAAGAGTGGCCGTGGATATAATTGGACCTCTGCTGAGAACTAAGAAGAGGAACTCCCATATCCTTACCTTAGTGGACACCTGTTCCATGTGGGGCGAAGCCATAGCCATGCCAGCATGCGACTCAGTGCATGTAGCTGACGCTTTACTGAATATCTTTACTAGATTGGGCTTCCCGCATGAAATTCTCACAGACAACGGGTCACAATTTAGAGGCAAGTTGACAGAGGAGGTGCTTAGAATATTTAAGACTAGGCATATCCATACTTCGCCCTATCACCCCCAAAGTAACGGGCAAGTAGAGCGGTTTAACGGGACGCTCACCTCTATTCTTCGAAAGTTGGCACAGGAGAAGCCAGAAACTTGGGATCAGTATCTTCCTGCCGCATTATTTGCTTATAGGGAAGTACCGCATGCGTCAACTGGAGTTCCTACGGCCACATTACTCTTCGGAAGACCTATTAAAGGTCCATTAGAAGCATTACTAAGAACATGGACAGATTCCAAGGCAGACGACACTGTCACATCAGCCTTCCAGTACGTCACAGACTTGAAACAACGCCTGAAGACTGGCTGGGAATTAGCCACAGCGAAAGTACGGGAGGCTAGGCGGAAACATGCCAAATATTACAATCGCAATCCGAAGGACCGAGAACTAGCAGTAGGAGAGAAGGTGCTACTTCTTCTGCCAAGTAGCAGTAATAAATTGCAGATTTGCTGGAGGGGACCCTACAAAGTGGTGGAAAAGATTTCTCGCACCAACTATAAAATCGCCGTGAACGGAAAGCAGAAAATTTACCACTTAAATCTGCTTAAGAAGTTTTACGAGCGAGCCCCTGCCGAACCAGCGCACCTCATGACTATGGCCATTGCTATGCAAATGGAAGAAGAGCCATTATCATCCGTAGAGTACCCGGTGATACAGGAGGAATCACATTTAGATGTGAAAATAAGCTCCACCTTAACGGAAGCCCAGCAAGAAAAAGTAAGGAGATTGATGGAAAACCACGCCGACTCTCTGACAGACAAACCGGGCCGGACAAACCTGATGGAGTTTGACATGGAAGTCACGGATCCTACGCCCGTCCGAATGAGAACATATCCGATTCCGTATGCCAAGGCGACGGCATTAAAACAAGAAATTGATTACTTACTTAAGGAAGGCATAATTTCGAAGTCGGAGTCCCCTTACAGTGCGGGAGTGGTGCTGTTACGCAAACCCAGTGGAGAACACCGCCTGTGCATCGACTACCGACAGCTGAATGCGTTAACACAGTTCCAGCCAGAACCGTTACCGGACCAGAACCAGCTATTTACTAAGCTGAGCAGGGCTCGCTATTTTTCAAAGATCGACCTCAGTAAAGGGTACTATCAAATACCGGTAAAAGCTGAGGTGAGGAACCTGTTAGCCTTCAGTACTCCAGATGGACACTTCGAGTTTAATGTGATGCCATTTGGACTGAACAATGCTCCTAGTGTCTTCACAAGGATGATGCGAAAGTTATTGGATCCTTTGAATCATCCCGCCATCAGCAATTTTATGGATGATATCCTAGTAGCTACTGAATCGTTTGAAGAACATATATCAGCGCTATCCTTGCTGTTTAACAGACTCAGAGAAGCGGGACTAACCGCCCGCCCAACCAAATGTCAAATTGGGTGTGAACAGCTAGAGTTCCTAGGACATACTATATCCCATGGGACCATGTTCCCCGAGACTCAAAACGTTGAGAAGCTGAGAAATGCACCGAGACCGTCCACTAAAAGGGATGTCCGGTCATTTGTATCTCTCTGTGGATTCTACCAGAGATATATAAAGGATTTTAATAGCCTCTGTGCACCGCTTACATCGCTAAACAAGAAAGGAAACCCAGATAAAGTGACATGGTCAGCAGAATGTGAACATGCATATGCACTCTTAAAAGAGAAACTCACCACAAAACCTATTTTACGGCTTCCGGATTTAACTAGAAAATTCATCTTGCGCACAGATGCCAGTAACATTGGAATCGGGGCTACATTACTACAGCCAGACGACAGAAGCCCACCTAATCTATTTCCGGTCGCATATGCGAGTCGGAAGTTAAACCGAGCAGAACAAAACTATTCCACAATCGAAAAGGAATGTTTGTCCCTCGTGTGGGGAATACAAAAATTTCAAGCATACCTGTACGGAAGGAAATTTACAATCCAGAGTGATCACCAACCTCTGACCTTCCTCGCCAATTCAAAGAATTTGAATGATAGACTGATGAGGTGGTCGCTTGTTCTACAACCTTACACGTTCCAAGTGGACTACATCCAAGGAAAACATAACGTAGGAGCGGATTTTTTAAGCCGTCATCCTATGAGGCAGGACGGAGAGCACAAACAAGTAGAGGAAAGGGTGGAAACCGAAGAGAATAAACGAAGATGAGGAAAATGATAAAAGAATCCCGAGCAAGAAGGCTTAGCTCTCCTGAGTACGATTGACATCACACTTGAGGAGGGGCTATTGTGATAAACGAGCGCAAAGGCCTTATTGCTCTATCTTTTCCTACATCTTTCGTATTGTATTTTCTCCGACATTTGCTCTTTCATGCAACCTTTGCGATCCACATTTGTTATTTCATCGTTGTGATTACTCGAGACCAGTATCTAGAGAACCACATTTGTTCTTTCATCGGGGGAAATAAAATCCTTTGATTGAGTCCACATGCCCGACATTATCGTTTGAAGCCCACATTGCATCGTGATAAATCTGGTAAAAACACATATGGTCATCCGAATCAAACATTGGCCAGGGGAAAACGTCTCATGCTGTAATGGTGTTATCTTTAGTCGGCCGCGGTCCAGACAAGCGTTGGTTTACCACATTGGACGCCCATCTTGGTCAGGTGAACAATAAACAATCAGAGGTCAAACTACACCCACGTTTGGACTGACAGGGGACAAGAGCGATCCTGTGAATGAGTGACCAGGGGGGGCCATTAATGATTGGTTGGTATGAGCTGTACAAGAAACCCATATTGGACTTCCAGAAATATATAATACCGCATAATCTACTAGAGTGGGGCAGTCAAGTTTTTTACCTTGTGAGGAAGAGATTAAACCCAAAAACGCATAGCCTAATACACGTGTTTATTCAGAGTGGATGATAATTCAGTTCTGTGATTAATTGTGTTCATAAAGGATTTTGCGAAGGGAAAAGAAGGTTAGTAGATCTTATACTTATAAATACATTTTCTTATTTTTGTTTATTTTAACCTCACAGCTAAAATGTGCGAAAGATAAAGTTTCAAATAATTCTTGGCATAACTGATTAATAAAATCAGAAGATTTTCCTAGAAGATGATAGGATGATAGGAGGTAATTAATATTTCATATTTCACCGTTATCATCATCACAGTCTCCCATGCGCACACACTCTCATGCACAAGATATTTAACATCATTAGAATTGAACTCAGAGAGAGAGAGAGATGAATAATGAGCAGTAGTTTAAATGAAAGTCAACCAGTGATGTTAAATGTGAAAACTTACGAAGACTTTTGTGTGTCTTCAGTTCATCAGAAGTCTGAGTCTACACGCAACGTGTCTGACGTCTAACCAAAAATAAGTTATTAAAAACGGACATTTGGCTAGCAGAATTCGCCATAGGACATCTTTCATTCCTCAATTAAGAAGGAATATTGTCTCACCCACAAGTCAGAAGGTGGACGCAGCATTTTTCGTCACCATATACTGCTTGCTCACAAGTTCAATACATCGTTATCACAAGTTCAATACAGAGTCATCATAAATTCAAATCACTCGAAAGATCATTATTATCTGAAGTCAAGCAAAAGAGCTCAAAAGAGGAATCGCATATTTATACCACGTGCAACACACTCTTAAGCGCATTTTATGAAGCAGACTCGAAAGTATATGAATCACGACTACATACGCAAGATTATGAGTCTACATATCACTAACATTTCGTGAAGATATCCAGTCTGACCAGTACCGTCGGGAGATTAGACAACAGACTTTTTGTTCATATGACAACTATTAACTGTTGATCAACACTACAGAGATATACTCAAACAGTGAAGGAATATACATAGATATCTCGTCAGCGTTCTCCGTACGACAACAGTATTCATCAGAACGTCCTCAGCTTAGAGATACCCCATTCGACATAACGTATAACAACTTGGGACATTTTATGCATACATGTGAATCCTCATATCTAGGAGAAGCATTTAGAGACACATGGACTGTGTAGAGTACTCACCATTTTGGTAACACGTATCATATCACATCATCATTTCACTTTACACCAGTTCATTCTCAATTAACTATTACTTAATTAACTGTAATTTTATTATCTCATCTGTGTGTTTTGTGTGAATCGTCTTTCACCATCATCACGTTCTAACCATTACTAACCCTATATGTGTGGATATTTCATTAATAAACCCAACGATCGGTTGATCATTATCAAGAGTTTGTTAATGTATCACTCGTGCTGTCGGTGTTACATATTCACCTATAGGAACCTTTCTCTACTCAGATGAGGTTGGGGGCTTTTTCTTTACGGGATCTAAGGGCAGAAGCTAAGGTCGTGGGGAAACAGAACTCTTTCCATAATTAATTAGAAAACACTGTCTAGTGGAAAGCATTCGCATTCCTGTCTTCTTGTCCCTATCTCGAATAGGTCTTTATTATTTCTTAACGAGCCAATTTCTAGAGACCTTATATCTATATCTCATAGACTATTCCTGGCAAAAACTACTGTAGTAGTTGCCCCAGTGACTCACCACACGACAGTTGTAACGTTACTAAAACTTGATTGTGTTGTAGCGTTGCTAAAACTTGACTGGGTTGTAATGTTACCAAAACTTGATTCTGTTCTAGCTGAACCAAAACATTATTATGTTCTAGTTTTACCAAATCTTGACTGTGTTATAGTTTTACCAAAAGTTGATTGTGTCCTAGCTTCACCAAAACTCGATTGTGTTCTACCTTAACCAAAACATGATTGTGATCTAGCTTAACCAAAACATGATTATGTTCTAGCTTCACCAAAACTCGATTGTGTTCTAGCTTAAGCAAAGCTTGATTGTGTTCTAGCTTTACCAAAATGTGATTGTGTTCTAACTTTATCAAAACTTGATTATGTTCTAGCTTTATCAAACCTACATTGTATTCTAGCTTCACCAAAACTTGATTGTGTTCTACCTTTAACAAAACTAGCATGTTTTCACTGAGATTGCTGCGAAAGTACCTTTAAGCCTGGGTACATCGTGCTTTTAACTGCCGGTATGAGGGGCTAGCCCGAAATTTACCTAGGTTAAACATTCTTTTTACCGCCTCCTTAGTGTAAAGGTCTACCAAATGATGCCTTGGGATCTATCCTGTAGATCAACATCGAGCGGTTGCCGACATCTGGTGTTTCTGTACCCGGCAGCGCTTATGGGGTTGTTGCAGTAGCATAAGGTCCTCCATTGAGGTGCAGTTGTACCGAGACTTAAGTGTGCTGTTTCTGTACAAGTAGTTTGTGACTTCTTCATCTTGATTCCATCAGTATCTTGTACAGTACTGACGCCTTCACCGTGTTACGTATGTAATGGTTCCCACAGCATGAGTAGCTGTACCACTTTGTCGGCTGCAAATTATGCTTTCAATGAGATTTTCATTTACATATTCCTTTGTACATTGTTCGCAGTAATTCTTCAATACTTTTTTACCCCATTTTTTTTTTAAACTGAAACATTCGTACTGGCTTCACACAAGCATACGAATATAAGTAATGTTTTTTTCCTTTTATTTCTTTGTTTTTTGTTTTTTGTTTTTTGTTGTTGTTAACACGTAAAACATATGTTTGATGTAAGAAATCAAATGAATAAAATTGCATGATATATTTTTAAGTGGTGTTATCTGTCTTCACACTTTAATAGAAATCCTCCTGTCAATACTAAAAGCATATCTATAACCTGGGGCACATATGTTATATATATAATGGGCCAAATGTATCCCTTTATCTCTCGATGAATGTATTGAAAAGCAGACGTAATACACGCAATGTGTGCAATAAACAGAGATAAATTTGCGACTAGAGAAACTAGTACAATCTACAACAGGTAATACACTAAGAGGAGTCTAATCGACAATAGAATACGACAATTCAATAAAAGTGCTTTAAGATTGCAGGGCTCAGAGAAACACGGACAATAATCATCTACAGCAAATCAGAAACTACGAGAACGTGGAAAGAAATGAGCTGGGTCCCACAGTCAATGTCTACGTGCAGGGACAATATCTCAGCGTTTTGTTTTTCATATGGCAGGTCGGATTAGGCAAAGGAACATGTTCATATCTGAATCATTTATGAACTAAATTTCCTGTGAGTTCCTGTTTGTGGAAATTATTGTTAAATGGAAACACAATTCTAATAATAATATGTATCATAATAATAATAATAATAATAGTAATAATGATATAATAATATTCAGGGCTGTCCAATTGTATGTCTGAAACATAGAGAAAATTGAAATGGTATGATTAGATCATCATTATCGAACTGACGAAACGAGCCAAACAGATACAAATAGAACAAGACGTGAGATAGGACACACATTGAGGACATCAGTTGATAGCGTGACAAGGTAGTCACTATTCTGAAATCCCTCGTAAGAGATATTGGAGGAGACCTAGAGTAGTCGGAGACAGCAACTAAAGACAGATATTAAAGGAATAGAAAAGCATGAAAAGACCTTGAACAAATGGCGCAGGTAGGAAGACGTGGCCTGAATTTGTGAAAGAACTGTGCTCCCTATATCATGAGTCAGGAACCGGTAGATCGCGTCTACCGTTAGATTACAGGGGAAATTTTGGTAGAGCTCCATGGGAAACCAAGTTTGACACTAGGGAAATTTGAGCCTCAGTTTTCTCGCGGTTAAATTTTAAAAGTTCAGGAATCTCAGAATTTAAGAAACTTTTTCTCCCAGTGAAGACCCCACTGTTAGCTTACGACATTTCACTGTATTCGCGAACTGTTTTTTTTTTTTTTTTTTTTTCTTTTTTTTTTTCTTAACCAGCGGCACTTGGGCTTTCAGCCCTTCGGCCCAATGACATGTCATTGCGAGGCTGGGGAACCTGTGGACTTTCCTTCCAACCCGGTCAGGAGCTTCGCTCCTTCCCATCCACAGAGGGTTTATCACAGGAGCCGTTCAGGCTATTCAGTCAAATTTCCGGCCGTAAACATTTCTTCAAACGCCGACGCCCGGGTGTGAACCATGAACACCTGGTCGCCAGTACAACGCCGTAGCCATTACACCAGCGCGGCTCCCATTCGCGAACTGTATAGCACAAGAACGTGATATTTTCTTTGACGTGAAGTTAACATTCCAGAAGTTTAATTTAGTTTGAATCATACAACTCTCTGTCAGTGGAAATAAGGGAAGTTGATCGTTGGTCACAAATAAAAGTTATATATAGTTTGCGCTTGTTCCAAATTCCAAATACCGTGAAACCTGAACTTCGGGAAAACTCAGTGTTTTAAATGTAGATCTGCAAAGTTCGTGGGCTGCCTACTAGTGATGTAAAATTAATGAAACAACAACTTCTCATTCTATTTTTGCGTGAAGTCACTGCGAGATATCAGCTGAGATTTATTGGAAAGTTTTAATTTAAAAACACACAAACACACTTATAGAAAACTAGATATCCCGTAAACATATTTCGCTGATGTTTACTTTACCAAAAAAATCATGTCATTGATAAATGGGATGCAGTAATATCTCATACAGGAGATAGTTCAGGATATCATTAAAGTTTCAGGATATCATTACAGTATGTCCCATATATCACAGAAACTACGGAAAGCACATAAATATCTTCTACAGAAAAGAAAAAAAAAAGCTGTGAAATATTATCAGTAGAACTGATAGCCATATTTTTAAATGCTGTACCTACTACACAGCTGAATGTTAGATCGTTTATTAGGAACATTTATTTTAACTATATTTATTTAAGATCAAAATCGCATGCATATTTGTTACTTTTCAAATCTTTGACGCATAAAATTTAAATGTTCTACTTATAGTAGAGAGCTAAAATTTTGCTTTCAACTTCATTTCTTTTTTTTTTTTTTTTTAATCAGTGATGTGACGAATTACTGAATACTGATAACTGACCATCAATTTTAACTCTATGCCATTGACTGTATGGAACATCTTTCATTTAATGAATTTGCTAACACTAATAAAAATAGATCCACATAAACTGTTTTTTTCTTTACTTGTCTTTTTTTTCAGCTCTCCAAAACCACATTTATTTACATCATCAATTATGCCGTTTATTTACATCATCAATTATGCCGTTTATTTACATCATCAATTATGCCGTTTATTTACATCATCAATTATGCCGTTTATTTACATCATCAATTATGCCGTTTATTTTAGACTTCTCTCATTGTCACGTGGTGTCTTCAAAATCGTGTGAAGGCCATGCTGCCAAACTGCACATCGCGTTGAGCCGCCAGCCATGGCGGACATGTTCTAATGTTTGTCGATACAAGCAAGTAGGCAGCCAGATGTGTAGAATCCTTCAAAGTGTAGATTTTATTTTTACATTTAATTCATTAAAGTTTTGATATTACGGTGACTTATTTGACGATCAGTTTCACTGATTTGTCAGTGATGTAGATTTTATAGTTATGACTTTAGACACGCAATTATACATGGCTGAGTTATGACTTCAGACACGCAATTATACATGGCTGAGTTATGACTTCAGACACGCAATTATACATGGCTGAGTTATGACTTCAGACACGCAATTATACATGGCTGAGTTATGACTTCAGACACGCAATTATACATGGCTGAGTTATGACTTCAGACACGCAATTATACATGGCTGAGTTATGACTTCAGACACGCGATTATACATGGCTGAGTTATGACTTCAGACACACAATTATACATGCTGAGTCCTCAGAATTAATAATTGTGTTTTGTTTTTCCTACGTTTTTTTAGATTGCTCTTCAGCTCTACAGAGAAGCAACTGTTCTTCAGACATACACCAAACACTCAAACAGACAGTCACTCAGACAGTCAGTCAGTTAGTCAACCAGAAAAAGAGACCGATAGATACATAGTCAGTCAAAACAGTCAGACAGTTAATTAGACATAGTCAGACAGAGGGTCAGTTAGTCAACCAGAAAATGAGACCGGTAGACATACAGTCAGTCAAACAGACAGTCAATCAGACAAATAGTCAGTCATGAGACCAACAGATAATCAGTTAGACAGATATACAATAATACAGTAATTTTTAGTCAGTCAGAAAGATTGACAAAAACTCAGACAGTCAAACAGTCATTCAGTCACCAAGAGAAAAAAAACCAACAGACAGACTATAAGCCTGTCTTATCCACAGGCCGACGACAGCGACGTAATACGTAATTTACTACTCTAATTAATCATACAAAAGCAACATCAGACTGTCTAACTACTGCCCAGACATACACGACAGTTACGAAGTCATTCGCTGCCTGATCTAGAAAACGGAATGAATTCTGAACAGGAAATTGGATCTAGACGAATGAAGTACCAGCATTTCCCAGCTGTTCTTTGACTCCTGCACGTCTGCTTTCTTAATGAATTATTTTTTTCTTGAAGTGCGAATGTAGTTGAAATAATTTGTCTTGTTAGATAATGGACATCTTCACATGCCAGAGAACATTATTAGTGACACGAATTTTTTTTCTTCTAAGAAAGTTATTGATCACAATTTCCGAATTTGACAAACATTGTTTTGTTGATTTTATAGTGGATCCAAATTTTTTGTGTTAATATTATGGTTCCCACGATTTTTGAAGTTATTTGGAATGATTTCAGATTTCAATGATGGGGATCCAAACTTTGAAAATATAACGTTTATCTGTCCCAGAAGCAACAATAAATTTGAAATGATTGTTATAATAGGGAGAGGTCAAATTGTTATAGGTAGAAATAATTCCATATTCTAATTTCGAACCCATTCGAACATTTAATTAATTGTTTTAAAATTAATATTTTAATGGAATAAGAGTCCCAATATTTAGTAAAAATGTCCATAAGACTTAGACATATTAAGTAATGTTATAACTCTACTATGTACTCTGCGTGGGTGGAAACATAAAAAAAAACAAGTGTTTTTAAATAATAATAATAATAATAATAAAAGGTAAGAGCAACATATACTTTGTGTCAATG
>JAMPIV010019681.1:0-232165 GCA_024509875.1 Oreohelix idahoensis
TTCCGTTGTGAGTTCTCACCTGGTGCAGGCCGATCAATACACCACAGAAACAGTGGAGATTCAAACTGCAACCAAGGATGTAGCTACCATGACACTTCCCGTCGCCCGAATAAAAGTGAAAACGCGATATGTGGAAGGAATCATAAAAGCAGCAGTGATAAATGAGCCAATCTACCCTCTAATATTGGGGTGTAGATATGTCTTCTTGGGGAATCCCAAGAGACCTGTGATATTGGCAACAGTGCAGACCAGATCACAGACAAAGAAGGAGGAGGATAATCCCATAAATACTCACCCAGATGAGATGAGGAAGGCACAGGCTGAGGACAAAACACTCAAGCCATGTTTCAAGAAGTTGCCAAATCTCATACACCTCCAGGCAAGGGAGAGTTTTATATGAAGAACAAATTGATATATAGGAAGGCTGGATCTGAATCCAATGGTCACGGACAGCTGGTCCTTCCCACTTCATATAGGACTAAAGTGTTGGAACTAGGGCATGCGATTCCCTTCAGTGGTCATATGGGAATCAGCGCAACAGGACAGCGAATAGCTTGTCACTATTTCTGGCCAGGAATAACTGAAGATATCAAACGATATGTAAAATCCTGTCCAGAGTGCCAACGAGTAGCACCTAAACATTGGACTGCACCAGCAACTCTGGGGGAAATGCCCATAGTGGGAACACCCTTTGAGAGAGTTGCCGTGGATCTTGTGGGACCTCTCACCCGCACCAAGAGAAGGAACAGCTACATTCTGACTCTGGTGGACACTTGTTCTATGTGGGGAGAGGCAGTAGCCCTGTCATCGATTGATTCAAAACATGTGGCAGAGGCATTGCTCACAATTTTCACAAGGTTAGGCTTTCCCAATCAAATCTTGACTGATAATGGCTCTCAGTTCAAGGGGAAACTAACTGAAGAAGTTTTCAGGATCTTCCAGGCCAAACACTTCCATTGTAGTGTGTATCATCCCCAAGGGAACGGCCAAGTGGAAAGATTTAACGGCACATTGATGTCGATCTGAGAAAGTTGGCACACGAAAAACCAGATACATGGGACCAGTACCTGCACGCCGCCCTCTTTGCTTATCGGGAGGTACCCCATAGTTCAACCGGTATGGCCCCGGCAACATTATTGTTTGGAAGGCCAATAAAAGGTCCACTTGAAGCTTTGTTAAGAACGTGGACTGATGAAAAGGCAGAGGAAAACATTACATCTTCATACCAATATGTGAATGAGCTGACCACTCGGTTAAAAACTGGCTGGAAACTTGCCAATGAAAATTTGAAACAAGCCAGGAAGAAACATGCTGCCTATTATAACAGGAAGGCGAAAGACAGAAATTTGGCTGGGGGAGAGAAAGTACTGCTTCTTTTGCCCGGGAGTCAGAATAAGTTACAAATTGGATGGCAGGGTCCATATACAGTTCTAGAGAAGGTGTCTAGAACAAATTATAAGATAGATAAGAAGGGGAAAGAAAAAATCTATCATGTGAATCTCCTGAAGAAATATTTGGAAAGAGAACATCAGGAAGAGACACACTTGTTGACCTTGTCCATCGCCATGGAGATGAAAAAGGAACCACTTTCATCATTTGAATATCCATTACACCCCTGTGAGACAGCAGCACAGGTGAAAATCAGTACACATTTAACGAAAACTCAGAAAGAGAGAGTGCAACAGGTTCTAAATAATCATGCAGAGGTGTTAACAGACCGACCAGGGCATACAAACCTATTGGAATATGATATGAAACTCATAGACTCCACACCTGTCTGTATGAAACCATATTCGATTCCGTTTGCTAAGGAAAAAGTTTTGAAGGAAGAGATAGACTATCTATTGAAGGAAGGAATTATTTCGCACAGTGAGTCTTCGTATAGTTCCGGTGTTGTACTCTTAAGGAAGCCCTCTGGAGAACATAGACTCTGTATAGATTACAGGAGACTGAATGCTATTACAGAAGGACAGGTGGATCCATTGCCGGATACAAATCAGCTGTTTGCCAGACTAAATAAAGCTAAATATTTCTCAAAAGTGGATCTGAGTAAAGGATACTATCAGATTCCAGTAAAGCCTGAGGTTAGACCATACCTAGCTTTTAGTACCTCAGAAGGACACTATGAGTTTAATAGATTGCCATTTGGATTGAAGAATGCGCCTAGTGTCTTCTCTAGAATGATGAGAAAATTATTGGATCCTCTGAATAATCCCTGTATAACAAATTTTATGGATGATATCCTTATAGCAACAGAAACATTTGAGGAACACATTGACTCTCTGAACATGCTGTTTGATCGACTTAGGGAGGCAAATTTAACAGCCCGACCAACCAAATGTTGCGTTGGATGTAAAGAATTGGAATTTTTGGGACACACAGTTTATCAGGGAAACATGACCCCTGACCCAAAGAATTTAGAGAAACTACAGAAAGCCCCGAGACCACAAACCAAGAAGGACGTGAGATCCTTTGTCTCATTATGTGGTTTCTACCAGAAGTATATCAAAAACTTTAATTCCATATGTGCACCGTTAACTGAATTGACACGTAAAGGACATCCAGATCGCATTACATGGACACCACAATGTGAAATGACTTACCAAGAATTGAAGGAAAAGCTCACAAGTAAACCCATTTTGAAATTACCTGACTTAAGTCAAGAATTCATAGTAAGGACGGATGCAAGTAATATTGGGTTAGGTGCAACTCTACTACAGAAATCAGATGCATTGGATGGGGAATTAAGCCCAGTGGCATATGCTAGCAGAAAGTTGAATAAAGCTGAAATCAACTACTCAACTAGCGAAAAAGAATGTCTTGCAGTAATATGGGCAATAAAGAAATTCAATATTTATCTATATGGGAAGGCATTTAAGTTGCAAACAGATCACAAACCTTTATCGTTTCTAGCACAGGCAAAGCATGAGAACTCTAGGTTACTCCGATGGTCTTTGCTTCTGGCTCCATATAATTTTAGCATTGAGTATATATCTGGAAAAACCAATTGGGAGCGGATTTTTTAAGCCGCCATCCGTGTGATGAGAATCACCGTAAACCCCAGAAATAATAATAAATTTCTCTATGTGTATATAGAATAAAGGACTGACATATAATGTCTGTTTTAAGAGGGGAGGTGTCATGAAATATTCTAATCCACATATATAAATTATTAGGTAAATATGAAGCCTAACAAATAAAATTAATAAAGAGAAGAGCAATGGTAAAATAACAGTGCTGTCACAAAGAATGTACTCGAAATCCCCCTTGTTTTCTGCTTCGTCTGCAAATTGTAACGCTTTCACGTTGATAGTAAAAGCTTACTGTATTATACCCGCCTTCTTCAATGAAACGTGTGCTGCATTTCTAAGAAAAACATTGAGACGTACTGCGTAATGACCTAAATTAATCCTAACATTAATTATACTGCGTTACCAAAACGAACGAACAGATGGACAAAAGGATAAAGAGAGAGGGGAGGGCTGAAAATCAGGAACGCATGCAACACGCGTCGCGCGATACACAAATGCTGCCATCACGCGTGTAAGTCTACATGCACTAATTTTTTTTCAGACGGACAGTGATAAAATACACTACCCTTTCCCAGAGTTAGGTTTATAAATCATAAAAAACTCTTATTAGAAAAGATAACATTAGATGGGTTTACGGTTGAAAACATAACAGTACCCAGACAGCACATCTTCGAAACAGGAGGTAGAAGAAATTGCATATTTTGAACGCAGCCACGTAGCTCCTTTAAATTTGTATTTTTGGGTTCCTTAGGGCTTGCTGACAAATAATATGTAAAACGTTACGCAAATAGTCCAGGAATTAATAAATTATACCCAAAATAAAATATTGGGGGTGCCTGACAGCATAAAATCATTTCTGCTCATAAGATTTTTTTTTAACGTGTTTGAAAAAAATTTACGTTACAGAAATAGCCTACCATGTAAACTCCAAATTGATTGGAGCGCAACAAATGAAAGCCTAACCACGATTGGTCGGGCTATAAATACTATCTTGGTTGTTAGGGGAAACGGGGAAAGGTAACATTTTTTCAAACACTTGTCGAAACGTGGCTCATTGGCCAGGCTCGCTGATATACACACTTGGGAGCGTTAGTTCGAAACCACTTGTTTAAATAAGCTTGATAAAGCATCAGTGCGTTGAAGCCAGCTTATATTTTGCTAAATAAAAGCCTGGAAGATAGGCAGATGGGAATTTGTGCCAGTTTGTGCCAGAATTCATTGCTAATCAACGTATCTGTGTTTATTCGTATGAATTGTGGTAAGCTTGAACCATTCAATATCTTTTAATGAAAATTGAATGTGAATTGTTGATTTATGCCTGTATATATATGTGTAGTTCAGTGGCAAACGTGAGGTAAAGCCTATAATGCTCCAGCCTGAACAGAGGGTGTCGGAGAGAAGTAAAACGGCATGGAATGGCCAAACAGTACACTGACACCTGGATGATTGACTAGAAAGAAATAATGCTGGAATTGCAGAGGCGTAGTAACCATTAAGAAGGGTAATACTGGAATAAAGTATTTCAAATGAAGCTGACAGTTGGCCTAACGCTCTGAACTCAATGTTTGTGCTGTATTGTGATCAGTGTAAAAAGAAAATATAAATTAGTTATGAAGTAGAAGGTACATCCTTCTTGATTTCAGGGACAGTGGTCTTGATGGTACTGAGCAGCACCTGGTCATAGCTTTGCTGAATCCAGAGTCGGACAGCATACTCCTTGGTCTTTTAGCTATCAGTGAGGTGTCTCCAGAGCCCAGAGGAGAATTCGAGCAGAGGAGTCCTTTCCTGCCGCCATCACGCAAGATAAGCTAATTTGGCCAGCTGAGCTCAACATTATGTCCCCTCATCTTGAAATGACTTTGTAAAAATAACATTAAGAGGGGAATTTACTTGTCTTAAAATCAGGAACTGTGAACATCTCCAATACTAGTCCCTAAAGACAAACTATTGAAGTCATGATGACAAATACCAACAGAGCTTGAACAAAACAAAACCAGTATTACCTCATTTTACTACTACACAACTGACACACATAGAACATTTGTAATAATATATGTCACTACAATATTCATATTAAATACATTCTGTACATAACTTGTAATTTAAATTGATTGTGATTCCTGGTTCCCTTGTAGTTGAATCAGGACACATATTCATTCATGCCAGTAATGAATACATATTGTTATTTGAAAGTTATCAGTGACTCTTTTAAGATATCTTTGTAGAGTGTTATATGTATGTGAGTGTCACAGTGTTGTCAAGAGTAGTGGATTAAATTAAATTGTTTATCTGTCTGTTGTTGTGACTTACACTTCATCATACACATACCCTAGACACATAACGTAGCATCACACTATTCCAGAATAATTCTGACTGAGATATATAGATATGTGGTAGCAAGTAAGGTTATCTATAATACACTACTCTTAATAGATATAGATACCTTCACAGCTGATCTCAGTCAGTACACTAAGTCCCCTATAAATATTTATAACATCCCACTTCACCACATATATTGGGGTCTCGCTCTTGGGATTTTGAATCTTTAACTATTAAAAATATTGGGGGTAATTCACTTCAGGGAATATAAGAATTAAAAGGTATCCTTGGGTGGAATTAAATAAGGTTGAGCTCACGGTGCCTGTGTTGTCCATTAGATATATGTAGAGATTGAATTGTTGGTTAGACATTGTATAAATTTACCTGATAGACAATGGCGGACCTGGCCAAATTTCGATCTGCTGCTGTTCAGACTGCAAAAGAGTTAGGATTAGATGGGCAAGTTATGGTTGCCTATGTCACTACGGAATGTGACAAATTTATTGAACGCGAAGAAAGAAGATTAGAAAAAGAGGCCGAAAGAAAGTTAGAGGCTGAGACTTAGAGGTTGCAAGCTGAGGCTGAGACTAAGAGGTTGCAGATTGAGGCTGACAAAGAGGCTAAGAAATTGGAAGCAGAAAGAGAAGACAAAAGATTAGCTGCAGAAAGAGAAGAGAAGAAATTAGCTGCAGAAAGGGAAGAGAAGAGATTAGCTGCAGAGAGGGAAGCAGAAAAGGAGGAGAAAGATTACAAAGGGAACATGAGTTACGACTAAGGGAGTTTGAGTTTCAAGGCCATGCTCCTGAAAATGGTGCCAGTCCCTTTGCCTCTGATGCTACGGTTACTCAAGGAGCCTCAACCTCAGCTATGAATTTTCATTTAGATCATTTTGTTGAGAAAGACGATGATATTGAGAGCTATATAAATAGGTATGAACTATTAGCTACCACGTATGGGTTAGAGAGAGAAAGGTGGAGCTTAAAGTTATCTCAGGGACTTCGTGGGGCAGCTTATGAAGTTTTTGCAAAAATGAGCAGAGGTGATCAGGAAAATTATGACATGCTAAAGCAGGCTCTTTTGTTAAGGTATGAAAAGAATGCAGAATTTTATAGGAAAAAATTTAGGAATGCTAAACTACTGTCAGGTGAAACCTATCACCAGTTCTCTGCACGAATAGAGACATACTTGGAGAAATGGACTTCTCTGGGGAAAACCCAAGATCTTAAGGAAATGGTCCTTATAGAGCAACTAAGAGAGTCCATGGCTCCAGACCTGAGAAAGTTTCTCATGGAACAAGGTGCAGAGAGGCTGGGTGAGTTGCTAAATGTTGCTGAAAGGTATCAAGCAGCTCAAGCAGAGGTAACAGGTAATAAAAAGAAACAGGTGGATAACTTTAGGGCACCACAGAACTTTAATAAATTTGATCCTAAGGATCAAAATAAAGGTAAGCACCAATTTGATAGGCCACGGTATGAAAATAAAAATAAATTCCCACAATTCGATGAAAGGAAATATGATGAAAGAAAATCTTTCAACCAAGGAAAAAGGTGGTGTAAAAATTGTAAGATGAACAATCATGACACTGACCATTGTAGAAGGAAACCTCCTCATTTTGCTGCTATGACATCGGGGAAAAAGGAAAAGAAGGGCAAACCTGAAGAATTACAGGAACCATACCACCCCCAGTGTGTGAAGATGTCATCTGTAATGGTGTCACTATAAGATGTTTATATGATACCGGTTTAGATTACGATTCCGTTGTGAGTTCTCACCTGGTGCAGGCCGATCAATACACCACAGAAACAGTGGAGATTCAAACTGCAACCAAGGATGTAGCTACCATGACACTTCCCGTCGCCCGAATAAAAGTGAAAACGCGATATGTGGAAGGAATCATAAAAGCAGCAGTGATAAATGAGCCAATCTACCCTCTAATATTGGGGTGTAGATATGTCTTCTTGGGGAATCCCAAGAGACCTGTGATATTGGCAACAGTGCAGACCAGATCACAGTCAAAGAAGGAGGAGGATAATCCCATAAATACTCACCCAGATGAGATGAGGAAGGCACAGGCTGAGGACAAAACACTCAAGCCATGTTTCAAGAAGTTGCCCAAATCTCATACACCTCCAGGCAAGGGAGAGTTTTATATGAAGAACAAACTGATATATAGGAAGGCTGGATCTGAATCCAATGGTCACGGACAGCTGGTCCTTCCCACTTCATATAGGACTAAAGTGTTGGAACTAGGGCATGCGATTCCCTTCAGTGGTCATATGGGAATCAGCGCAACAGGACAGCGAATAGCTTGTCACTATTTCTGGCCAGGAATAACTGAAGATATCAAACGATATGTAAAATCCTGTCCAGAGTGCCAACGAGTAGCACCTAAACATTGGACTGCACCAGCAACTCTGGGGGAAATGCCCATAGTGGGAACACCCTTTGAGAGAGTTGCCGTGGATCTTGTGGGACCTCTCACCCGAACCAAGAGAAGGAACAGCTACATTCTGACTCTGGTGGACACTTGTTCTATGTGGGGAGAGGCAGTAGCCCTGTCATCGATTGATTCAAACATGTGGCAGAGGCATTGCTCACAATTTTCACAAGGTTAGGCTTTCCCAATCAAATCTTGACTGATAATGGCTCTCAGTTCAAGGGGAAACTAACTGAAGAAGTTTTCAGGATCTTCCAGGCCAAACACTTCCATTGTAGTGTGTATCATCCCCAAGGGAACGGCCAAGTGGAAAGATTTAACGGCACATTGATGTCGATCCTGAGAAAGTTGGCACACGAAAAACCAGATACATGGGACCAGTACCTGCACGCCGCCCTCTTTGCTTATCGGGAGGTACCCCATAGTTCAACCGGTATGGCCCCGGCAACATTATTGTTTGGAAGGCCAATAAAAGGTCCACTCGAAGCTTTGTTAAGAACGTGGACTGATGAAAAGGCAGAGGAAAACATTACATCTTCATACCAATATGTGAATGAGCTGACCACTCGGTTAAAAACTGGCTGGAAACTTGCCAATGAAAATTTGAAACAAGCCAGGAAGAAACATGCTGCCTATTATAACAGGAAGGCGAAAGACAGAAATTTGGCTGTGGGAGAGAAAGTACTGCTTCTTTTGCCCGGGAGTCAGAATAAGTTACAAATTGGATGGCAGGGTCCATATACAGTTCTAGAGAAGGTGTCTAGAACAAATTATAAGATAGATAAGAAGGGGAAAGAAAAAATCTATCATGTGAATCTCCTGAAGAAATATTTGGAAAGAGAACATCAGGAAGAGACACACTTGTTGACCTTGTCCATCGCCATGGAGATGAAAAAGGAACCACTTTCATCATTTGAATATCCATTACACCCCTGTGAGACAGCAGCACAGGTGAAAATCAGTACACATTTAACGAAAACTCAGAAAGAGAGAGTGCAACAGGTTCTAAATAATCATGCAGAGGTGTTAACAGACCGACCAGGGCATACAAACCTATTGGAATATGATATGAAACTAATAGACTCCACACCTGTCTGTATGAAACCATATTCGATTCCGTTTGCTAAGGAGAAAGCTTTGAAGGAAGAGATAGACTATCTATTGAAGGAAGGAATTATTTCGCACAGTGAGTCTTCGTATAGTTCCGGTGTTGTACTCTTAAGGAAGCCCTCTGGAGAACATAGACTCTGTATAGATTACAGGAGACTGAATGCTATTACAGAAGGACAGGTGGATCCATTGCCGGATACAAATCAGCTGTTTGCCAGACTAAATAAAGCTAAATATTTCTCAAAAGTGGATCTGAGTAAAGGATACTATCAGATTCCAGTAAAGCCTGAGGTTAGACCATACCTAGCTTTTAGTACCTCAGAAGGACACTATGAGTTTAATAGATTGCCATTTGGATTGAAGAATGCGCCTAGTGTCTTCTCTAGAATGATGAGAAAATTATTGGATCCTCTGAATAATCCCTGTATAACAAATTTTATGGATGATATCCTTATAGCAACAGAAACATTTGAGGAACACATTGACTCTCTGAACATGCTGTTTGATCGACTTAGGGAGGCAAATTTAACAGCCCGACCAACCAAATGTTGCGTTGGATGTAAAGAATTGGAATTTTTGGGACACACAGTTTATCAGGGAAACATGACCCCTGACCCAAAGAATTTAGAGAAACTACAGAAAGCCCCGAGACCACAAACCAAGAAGGACGTGAGATCCTTTGTCTCATTATGTGGTTTCTACCAGAAGTATATCAAAAACTTTAATTCCATATGTGCACCGTTAACTGAATTGACACGTAAAGGACATCCAGATCGCATTACATGGACACCACAATGTGAAATGACTTACCAAGAATTGAAGGAAAAGCTCACAAGTAAACCCATTTTGAAATTACCTGACTTAAGTCAAGAATTCATAGTAAGGACGGATGCAAGTAATATTGGGTTAGGTGCAACTCTACTACAGAAATCAGATGCATTGGATGGGGAATTAAGCCCAGTGGCATATGCTAGCAGAAAGTTGAATAAAGCTGAAATCAACTACTCAACTAGCGAAAAAGAATGTCTTGCAGTAATATGGGCAATAAAGAAATTCAATATTTATCTATATGGGAAGGCATTTAAGTTGCAAACAGACCACAAACCTTTATCGTTTCTAGCACAGGCTAGGCATGAGAACTCTAGGTTACTCCGATGGTCTTTACTTTTGGCTCCATATAATTTTAGCATTGAGTATATATCTGGAAAAACCAATTTGGGAGCGGATTTTTTAAGCCGCCATCCGTGTGATGAGAATCACCGTAAACCCCAGAAATAATAATAAATTTCTCTATGTGTATATAGAATAAAGGACTGACATATAATGTCTGTTTTAAGAGGGGAGGTGTCGTGGAATATTCTAATCCACATATATAAATTATTAGGTAAATATGAAGCCTAACAAATAAAATAAATAAAGGAAGAAGAATGGTAAAGAACAGTGCTGTCACAATGACTGTACTCGAAATCCCCTTGTTTTCTGCTTCGTCTGCAAACTGTAACGCTTTCACGTTGATATTAAAGGCTTCTGCAACATACACGCGTTTCCCAAACACACAATAAAATGTGCTGCCTTTCTAAGAAAAACCTTGAAATATGCAAGTTGACCTAAATTTTAAATTCCATTCATGTCTTTTTCTACACTATGTTACCAAAACGAACGAACAGATGGACAAAAGGATAAAAAGAGAAGGGAGAGGCAGAAAGCCGAACACTAAACACGCGTCGCGCGATACACAAATGCTGCCATCACGCGTGTAAGACTACATGCACTAACTTTATTTCAATCGACAGTGATAAAATAAACAACTACACGACTATCCTAGAAATTGCATATTTTGAACGCAGCCACGTAGCTCTTTTAAATTTGGATATTTGGGTTCCTTAGGGCTTGCTGACAAAGAATATGTAAAACGTTACGCAAATAGTCCAGGAATTAATAAATTATAACCAAAATAAAATATTGGGGGTGCCTGACAGCATAAAATCATTTCTGCTCATAAGATTTTTATATAACGTGTTTGAAAAAAATTTACGTTACAGAAATAGCCTACCATGTAAACTCCAAATTGATTGGAGCGCAACAAATGAAAGACTAACCACGATTGGTCGGGCTATAAATACTATCTTGGTTGTTAGGGGAGACGTGAAAAGGTAACATTTTTTCAAACACTTGTCGAAACGTGGCCTCATTGGCTAGACTCGCTGATATAATCACTTAGGAGCGTTAGTTCGAAACCACTTGTTTAAATAAGCTTGATAAAGCAACAGTGCGTTGAAGCCAGCTCATATTTTGCTAAATAAAAGCCTGGAACATAAGCAGATGGGAATTTGTGCCAGTAAATGTGCCAGAATTCATTGCTAATCAACGTATCTGTGTTTATTTCCATGAAATTGTGGTAAGCTTGAACCATTCAGTATCTTTTAATGAAAATTGAATGTGAATTGTTAATTTATGCCTGTATATATATGTGTAGTTCAGTGGCAAACAGGAGATAAAGCCTATAATGCTCCAGCCTGAACAGAGGGTGTCGGAGGAAAGTAAAACGGCATGGAATGGCCAAATAGTACACTGACACCTGGATGATTGACTAGAAAGAAATAATGCTGGAAGTGCAGAGGCGTGGTAACCATTAAGGAGGTAAATACTGGTATAAAGTATTTCAGATGAAGCTGACAGTTGGCCTAACGCTCTGAACTCAATGTTTGTGCTGTATTGTGCTCAGTGTAAAAAGAGAGTATAAATTAGTTATGAAGTAGAAGGTACATCCTTCTTGTTTTCAGGGACCGTGGTCTTGATGGTACTGAGCAGCACCTGGTCAGAGCTTTGCTGAATCCAGAGTCGGACAGCATACTCCTTGGTCTTTTTAGCTATCAGTGAGGTGTCTCCAGAGCCCAGGGGAGAATTCGAGCAGAGGAGTCTTTTCCTGCCGCCATCACGCAAGATAAGCTGATTTGGCCAGCTGAGCTCAACATTATGTCCCCTCATCTTGAAATGACTTTGTAAAAATAACATTCAGAGGGGAATTTAATTGTCTTAATATCAGGAACTGAGAACATCTCCAATACTAGTCCCAAAAGACAAACTATTGAAGTCATGATGACAAATACCAACAGAGCTTGAACAAAACAAAACCAGTATTACCTCATATTACTACTACCCAACTGACACACATAGGATATTTTTAATAATATATGTCACTACAATATTCATATTGATAAAGTCTGTACATATACTTGTAATTAAAATTGATTGTGATTCCTGGTTCCTTTGTATTTGAATCAGGACACATAAACCTTTATGATAACAATGAATACATATTGTTATTTGAAAAGTTATCAGTGACTCCTTAAGATATTCTCATAGAGTGTTATATGTATGTGAGTGTCACAGTGTTGTTAAGAGTAGTGGATTAAATTAAATTGTTTATCTGTCTGTTGTTGTGACTTACACTTCATCATACACATACCCTAGACACATAACGTAGTCAACACACTATTTCAGAATAATTCTGACTGAGGTATACATATGTGGCAGCAAGTAAGGTTATATATAATACACTACTCTTATTAGATATATATACCTTCACAGCTGATCTCAGTCAGTACACTAAGTCCCCTATAAATATTTATAACATCCCACTTCACCACAGGCCTGACCATGAAGGAGTCACAGGAGGAAGATGAAACTCGGCACATTTAAAGTTCATCATATTTGCACTGAATGTGTGAAGTACGTGTTTGTTTCTTCAATGGGTTTTCCCGCTACTGTGCACGGCGCAATGTACCCTATGGACCGGATCTGCTGCTCCAAAGATTTGACAAAACAATGGAAAAGAAGGAGGCCAGAGCTGTGATAAAATTTCTGATGTTTCAGGGAAAAACACCTACAGAAATACACAGGGAGATGGAACCAGTTTTTCGTGATTCTTGTCCTCTTTAAAAAACTGGTGTCAACAGTTTAAGTGCAGCTCCCCAACACCTGTCAAGCCGAGAACGCAGAAATCTGCAGGAAAAGTGATGTTGACTGTTTTTTGGGTCGCAAAAGGTGTCCTGTTGAAAGATTATCTGCCTCGTGGCAACACAGTTAATGGACAGTCCTATGCAGATCTTCTCACCAAACTAAGAAAGGTTGTGACCAGGAAACGAGGGATAACGCGCATTCAAAATCTTCCTTTGCTTCAAGACAACGCGCCCTCTCACAAAGCACGGCTTGTGCAGCTAGAAGCCAACGATTTGAATATTGAAATTCTTCCACACCCACCATATTCTCCAGATTTTGCTCCATCACACATTTTTCTATTCTCAAATCTTAAAAAACAGCAAAAAGGAAATCATTTTGACAGCGATGAAGAAGTTATACTGGCATGTGATGACTGGTTTAGTTTGAAAAATAGGGTGTTTTACTCCCAAGGTCTTTTCAAGGTCAAGCAGAGATGGCAGAAGTGTGTCAATTCAGACGGTGGCTATATTGAAAAGGAATAAACACTATACAAAATTTCAGCTCTCTGTGACATGTCCTTCATGGTCAGGCCCAAGACTTATGTCACGCCCCTTGTATATACATATATATATATATATATATATATATATATATATATATATATATATATATATATATATATATATATATATATATATATATATATACACAATTATGTGTAATTCTAGTGATTAATCCACCTGTACGATAGGAAGTGTGTAGATGTGTTAGAAAATTAGAGTGTGAACTTACAGGCTTGTGTGTAATTCTGGAGGCAAAGCCAGCCTTGGAAAATATTCAAAATAATTGAGAATGATGGCAAAAGTGTGTCTGTAAGTTTGAAATGTATTTAAAGAAGTATTTGATAAACGGAATGACACACATACCAGGAACATAAGGAAGGATGAAAGTAATTGGATTACTGTATAGTTTGATATATTACTCAGTAGTTTTATTCACAACCAAATTATTGTAGGGAGGCGGATCACGGGAAAAGGATTATAAATAAGGATGTAGAAGAAATGTATGATCACAGTGAAATGAATTGATTGTTGCTACTATATTATATCTTGTGCATCTGCTAGCACTCTGTCTGAAACTGTCTATCATTCCCATCAGTGTCAAAGAGAGATATATATAGAAAAATATAGGGATTGCAATTAACTTTTTTTCAGGTTTTATCCTGTCAAAACCTAACAAGTATTTAAGAGGCATCTCTTATTGAGGTTACGACGGATGCAGTGCCGGTCTCTGTCAGAGGGCCAGACATCTCGTGTATACCAGTTGGAAGAATTTCAGCCGATAATTATATCCAGTATCAGAGGGAGCCATTTTCAGTGACTCAGATAAGTTGCCAACAAAGGCAACTGTCCAGCATATCCCAGTACACCAAAAATAAACAGAAACAGTCGTATGATACAAATAGCAGCGTATGTCTTCAATCTGAACTGTGACAATATAAAATAGTAAATAATCAGAGAGAAACCACCCAAGCAAGACTTTCTCCACAGTGATAGCCATTTCCATTCAGTGAAAGACTTTGTTGAATAGTTTATTATTTATTTAATGTTGTCATATCATTTCTTTTAAAACTTGTCAAAGAGAAAAGAGAAACTGTACAAATAAATTGTAAATAGTTACCAGCAGACTTACTTAAATTGTTTAAGTTAAGTTACAGTTCTTGTTGGTGAATTAAATTAAATAGTTACCCCTAGCAGAGTCAATAAAAATAATAACAACCATACTAACAGAGGAGGAGCTGGAGAGGTAGCACATAGGGACTCAGAGTAATACATTACCATCTTCTCTGGGAACTTATACAGCTACATCATACCTTTATTGTCTATACACCCTTTTTCTTTTCAGAGAAGGGGCTATTACTAATAAGACCAGAATATTATCTGGCACTATCCTTTTATCATCTGATACACCTTTATGTCCAGGATATCTATTAATTTCAATAACCATCTACCCTCTCGCGCCAGTTATGAGAAGAAGAAAAATGGAATATATCGTTAGAAGAGAAATGATTGGTGGAACACAAGATGGAAGCCTAAAAAGAGAGAAGATATTGACCAGCTTGACCTCATGGAAAGAAGTCAACAACATAACTGATAAATAATACAGGAAACAGGAAACTGGGAAGAGACATAATTGCCTACACCAACAGGTATGGTACTTTAAGAAGAAGACTGGTATGCCATTCTGTCACGAGAGGTTTGTTAGATGATGAGTTGATGAAAATGTGAATCAGATGATACCAGGTTACGCTTGCCAGATAAGAGTTCTGGTCTTAAAAGAAATACCCCAGTCTCAGAAATGAGCACTGGTGTATGGTTGACATAGGTATAATCAGATTATAAAGTCATTTGGCCTTGATGGTAATAAGAAGTACCAGACACGTAGTCGTCTCCTCTCTACAACTATCCTACGATATGTTATGTTATGACTAGGTTACCGGGGCCCGAAAGGGGAGCAAAGAATAGTAACACTGTCCCCTACCAAGCATGTCGTAAAAAGCGACTAAGGAGGGTTGGGCATGGGGCCGGTTACACCATCCTGTAAAAAAATTTAAATCACAAAAAACTTCAACAAATATGGACAAGTCAAATAAAGAAAATAAAACACAGCCATCCAAGACAGGGGAAGGTCCTCTCGCGGGGAGGCGTATGATGCAACACAGAGAAAGCCGAAAGGAGTCTGTGTTGCTGACTAACCTTCTTTCTACTAGGAGAACTTCCAGATTTGGCACCTGGAATGTTCGGACATTGAACGAACAAGGGAAAGTGGCGCAAGTAGCAGCAGAAATGAGGGAATACAAAATCGAGGTTCTGGGAATGTGTGAAACAAAGTGGGGGGGGTAGACAGGAAGAAACTCATCACAGGTGAATTGGTGCTGTCCTCAGGACATGGAGACGAAAGTTCACACCACAGTGAAGGGGTAGCTCTTATGTTATCTAAAGAGGCACAGAGAGCACTAATTGAATGGGAAGCTGTTGGACCCAGAATAATAACAGCTTCTTTCAAAACAGCTAAAAAGAAAATTCATGTAAATGTCATCCAATGTTATGCACCAACTAATGACAAAGAAGAGTCTGTGAAAGAAGCATTTTATACTAAACTACAGGAAATTATGGATAAAGTAAAAAGAAGAGACATCACAATTTTGATGGGTGACATGAATGCAAAGATAGGTACAGTCAACACTGGATTCGAAGAAGTCATGGGAAAACATGGGCTAGGAGTAATGAATGAAAATGGAGAGCTATTCGCAAACTTCTGTGCTTCATATCAACTGGCTATAGGAGGAAGCATGTTTCCACACAAGAGAATACACAAGGCAACATGGATATCACCAGACCATAGAACAGAAAATCAGATTGATCATATATGCATAAACAAGAAGTTTAGATCATCATTGCAGGATGTAAAGGTATATAGAGGAGCAGATGTGGCATCAGATCACCATCTTCTGATACCCAAAGTAAAAATGAAACTCAAGAGATATGCAACAATGCAAAATTATAGACAACAGTTTAATGTAGGACAGCTAAGAAATCAAGAAACAAGAGACAAATTTGCGGTCACAGTATCCAACAAATTCCAAGTGCTCCAACAGATGGAAGATGTAGAGAATACAGAAGACTATTGGCAGCAGGTCAAAACAGTATGGAAGGAGACATGTGAAGAAATACTGGGGAAAAGGGAAAGACAACAAAAAGCATGGATAACAACAGAAACCATCAATTACCATAGTCAGTCATGACTGCAGAGCTATCACCTCAGGGGTACATTCCCATAGTCAGTAATGACTGCAGAGCTATCACCTCAGGGGTACATTCCCATAGTCAGTCATGACTACAGAGCTATCACCTCAGGGGTACATTCCCACAGTCAGTCATGACTGCAGAGCTATCACCTCAGGGGTACATTCCCACAGTCAGTCATGACTTTAGAGCTATCACCTCAGGGGTACATTCCCATTGTCAGTCATGACTCCAGAGCTATCACCTCAGGGGTACATTCCCATTGTCAGTCATGACTGCAGAGCTATCACCTCAGGGGTACATTCCCATTGTCAGTCATGACTGCAGAGCTATCACCTCAGGGGTACATTCCCATAGTCAGTCATGACTGCAGAGCTATCACCTCAGGGGTACATTCCCATAGTCAGTCATGACTGCAGAGCTATCACCTCAGGGGTACATTCCCATAGTCAGTCATGACTGCAGAGCTATCACCTCAGGGGTACATTCCCATAGTCAGTCATGACTGCAGAGCTATCACCTCAAGGGTACATTCCCATAGTCAGTCATGACTGCAGAGCTATCTGATAAGGGTGGATTTGTGCTGAAGTGGTAACTTGCCACCCTTATCGACACCTGGTGTTAAAGTGTAAGATGTAGGTGTCTTCTCTGATTTAGGATGTTGCTGTGTATGTGGTAGTGGAACAGTTCAATGGGTTATCACACAGGCAACATGACGTGTAGAGTCATAGAAAGGGTAACTTCGTTGTATAAGTTTCTTTCATTTATTGCACGCCACAAAACAGTCATGATACTTATGACATCAACATGGTTAACGAGTTCAGCAAGATGATATGGCACATTGAAAACAATTTCTGTAGTCAGCAATGATAGCTGTTGTATATATGCGTCATAAGACATCACAGTTCAATAGATTCAGAAATTCATCAATCATCGAGTGCTAGTTCGTGAAGCTGTATAAATAATAATAATTTCTATAACTTCTGCAACAGTGTCAGCTACAGATCTTCAATGTTCATAAACAATAATAAATGCTCCCATTCTGATGCTAGCAGATCAGTTGTATACAATAAGTCCGTTCACTGTCTGCACGTGAATAGCATACATGGGCTACAGGTCAGCTCGACCTTTATAATGTTCCTAAGTCTAACCATCTGACTTGGACGTGATCTCTGATATAACGAATCCTGGAACACAGACAACAGTCTTGTTGGTCTAGAGCGACCCATATATATTTAACTAGTTCAGGTATACAGATACTGGTGACTTAATCCTAGTCAAAGTACCTCTCCATTTTGCATCACACAGGCGAGCAAATAGGCGACAAAATGACGAACCTCTAGATGATAGCATAAAGTTCGATACAAGAGGAATTACCTTATTTCGGAAAATCAACCATGAACATATGCCTCCAGGCAGGCTGCATAATACTGGGAAATAGTCTAGTTAGCTAACTAACTCACTAAGACACTGTATTTCCCTCAGAGAATCACAAGACGCAGTTGCGTCTGCTCGCTTCTTAAACCATTTCTAAACTGCCCCAACTGGGCGGAACACACAGAACGAACTCCCGGTTTGACATGCGCAGAACGACAATCTCTGAGTTGCCGTTCACAATAAGACGATTCGAAGAACATTCGAGATAAAAGTCTTACACAGTCGCGCCTTTTATGGTCATGAAAAGAAGCGTTAAGAAAGGTTTCAGACATCTACCATAGTTGACTGATACTACCAAATAAGGAGATGTGGTCACGCTTCGTTCAAGAAATTATAGACCGAACGTGTCTCTATACAAGAGAAGGCAACTCCTAACAAATTGTAGTCTCGATAACTCGGATTATGTCCCTTTGACCATAGAAAACATAATACACACTTCAGTCAAAAAAATGATCATACATATGAAAAAATGTTTATACAAACGAAAAATAATAATGATCCGTGCGTAACATTACCGCACCCTCCCTGGAAAAAAAAAAATGAAACATTTTTTTTTTTTTAAATCCTGGAGCCGGAAAAAATCTAGGCTCCTAACGCACGTATGATGCGTGGATATATACCTAACAAATTAGCTCAACGCATGGAGCGACACTGAGATCATATCTCAGATCCTTAGAGAAAAAATTTATCTAAGTATACGCTGATATATTCCAGGAAGGTGCCACCAACACACGCCACAATGATGGCAACAACATAATGACAATCAAATTATACTCATACCAATATATGAAATTAAATATATTATGTGTTATCATACAATGTGTTGCAAATAGCGGTGTAATTTACTAATATACCGCACTATATTATTACATTATATAAAGTAACAGTAATTAATAAGTAATACATGTGTTGCTCTTCGGTGACATAAAACATTCAATAGAAGAAGATGTGGACATCATCCGCTCCCAATGTAGGACAGGACTTGATATCCTCAAAGTTCCACAATGGACATAAACTCGCAGACTTCAATGATGTGCTGCGAAAATATCAATAACACAAATCTTAAAGACAACTGGTAAATTTCTTAATACAATCCTGAAAATAATTTATTTAAATGTGGCCGAGTGATCTTTTGGCCCGTATATCACTAACTAAGCCTTCTTAGATAATTACATGGTACAATGTTATAAATTTCCCTCAAAAAAAAAAAGTGAGACAAAATCTACTAACATGTCATTATAACATTGGACTGTATATCAGGAAATATATATATATGACAGAAGAATCATGTGGAATCGTGTGGACATCTGGACAGAATGTCTGCCATTACATTATCCGAACCACGGATAGCTCGAACCGAGAAATGAAATGGTTGAAGAGCTATGGCATAACGAGTGGACCTCGAGCTCTTCAAGTTTTTGCTCTGAATAGCAGTAAGCGCTTTCTGGTCGGTTTCCACAATGAAATGTGCGCCTAGAAGAAATCTTTGTAACTTCAGAATAGACCATACCATAGCCAATAACTCACGGTCTAAAACCGAGTAATTCTTTTCTGCAGCGTTTAATTTCCTAGAGATATACATCACCGGATGCAAAGTATCAGAATACTCCTGCATTAGTGCTGCCCCAATCCCTGTTGACGAGGCGTCACTTCGAAGAACAAAAGTCTTCTCAATAGTAGGTAACTTAAGAATAGGTGGAGATGAAAATAGGGCTTTAACCTGGTCCAATGAGGATTGACATTCTTTAGACCAGCGGATCAGATTAGGCGACCCTTTCTTCAATAAAGTAGAAAGCGGTGCCATAATGGAGGACAGATTCGGAATGAATCGTCCGTAGAATTGAATCAAACCTAATAGACTCCTTACTTGTTTCTTCGTCTTAGGGACCGAAATGTTAAGTATTTTTGAAACATTGTGGTCCTCTGTCTTTAAAAGACCATGACCAACCCGATGACCTAGGAAAGAAATCTCGCTAAATCCTATAAAGGCTTTAGAGGGTTTTGCAGTCAAGTTATACTCGCGAAGAGTAGACAGTAATTCGTATAAACCCAAATAGTGATCTTCCCAAGAATCACTGAATAGACAGATATCATCTAGGTATGCTATGACATCTGTACGATATGCGAGAATTCGCCGCATCATGCGTACGAATGTAGCAGGGGCGTTCATAAGACCAAAAGGCATGAAATTCCATTGGAATAAACCCCTAGGTGTAGAAAAAGCTGTAAAAGGTTTGGCACGTTCAGTTAGCGGGACTTGCCAATAACCTTTAGACAAATCTAGTTTGGTAAAGAATCTAGAATTAGAAAGTTTATTGAGTAGCTCTTCTAATGAAGGCATAGGTTCAGCATCGAACTTCGTAACTTGGTTCAATTTGCGATAATCTACGCAAATGCGAATGTTATTATCCTTCTTTCGAACAATAACCATAGACGAAGAGTATGCTGAAGTGGATGGTTCAATGATTTCCAAACGTATCATTTCATCCAACTCTTTTTCGACTTGAGACTGGAAATGGATAGGTATTGGATATGGTCTGACTCTGATAGGATTGTGATCAGTTAGCACAATGTCATGTTCTATGACATGTGTGTGTCCCGGGATGTCTGTAAGAACATCCTGAAATGTTTGCAACATCGAAGAAACTTGTCGATGTTCCTCAGCGGAAAGATTTGGAGAAACGGTCACGTTTTTCCAAGATTCCGTAGAATAAAGTGGGACCATAGAAAGAGGAAGATTGACATCAGAAAAAGTAGTTTCCTCATCCTGTATAACTGACAGAGATGAGTACTGACCATGAGTTGCTTGTGAATTGTCCGTAGCCTGGAAAATAGGCTGCAAATAGTCAGGTCTTTCATAAAATTCTGTGAGCATATTTATGTGGAAAGTTTTATGCTTTCCATCAATATCGACAACATAGTCGACATCAGAAATTTTGGAGACTATTGCATATGGACCTTTCCATGCAATTAGAAGTCTGTTCTCCCTTGAAGGAAGTAGAACGAGAGCTTTGTCACCTGGACAAAGTTGTCGTAGACATCTATTCTTATTTGCAAACTGCCTTGCCTTTTCTTTAGCAAATTCTGAAGACGAAGTTGCTAGTTTGCATGCCTCGATGATCTTTTGCCTAAGAGCAATGACGTACTCATAAGAAGATTGAGTCTCATCGCTAATATTATCGGCAGTGATTAGATCGTGAAGTAAAGACATAGGGCCGCGCGGTTGCGCGCCAAAGACAAGTTCAAAAGGGGAAAACCCCGTATGTTCATTGGGGACCTCTCTATACGCAAAGAGAGCCGCGGGTAAGACCCTGTCCCAATCCTGAGGATGATCCTCAGTTATTTTACCAAGTAAAGTTTTCAGAGTCCTATTTAAACGTTCGACCAACCCATTAGACATTGGGTGATAGATACTGCTGAGAGACCTTTTAATGTGTAGCATAGACATTACCTGTGACATAGTGTCTGATATAAGTTGAGTGCCATGGTCTGACAATATTTCTCCGGGAAAACCCAAGCGAGAAAATATCAGCCAAAGAGCGTCTGCGATATCAGCAGTTGAGATGCTCTTGAGAGGTATTGCCTCTGGCCAACGTGTGCACATATCGACACATGTAAGGATAAATTGATGTCCTCTAGCCGACTTAATTCTAAAAGGACCGATAATATCTATTGCCATTTTTTGAAAAGGGCGAATAGGAATGTCAGCAGCCTGGATAGGCGCAGCATGTCGTGGTCCTTTAGATTTGACCTCCTGACATACTTTGCAAGAGCGACAGTACATTCGTATGTCCTTGCTCACAAATGGCCAAAAGAAAGCCGCAAGAACCCTCGACTTTGTACGGGAAAAACCCATATGTCCAGCACATTGCGAGTCATGAGCATGTTGCAATATTTGCAATCTCATGCTCTTAGGCACAAGAATTTGTGAATGAGTGGACGTAGTCGAGTCTTGTACCATACGTACAAGTACGCCGTTCTTCATAGAAATCCAAGATTTCCTATTAGTGTTCTGATTAGGATCACCTTTTTTTGCTAGAATGAAGAATTTTTGTAAAGAAGGATCTTCTTCTTGCAATTTGATAAATGAGTCACGTGTAATAGTCAAGTGACTATCTTGGTCATTTACTTCATCATTATTAGTTAATGAAGTTTGAGGTGGATCCAGAGCATGTGCTCTTGTGACCACCGCATTGGTAGCTTCAATGTTTTGCTCTTCCCAAACAGCAATCTGCTGTGGGGTACATTCCCTAACTCCGTGAATACGACCAATAATAAGGTCCGCAATAGGGTTTGGAAGTAGACACGCGTGGACCTCTCCCGTGAAGAAAGGAGTAGCAATGTGTATTATAGCAGTAGGATACTTTTCTAACGTGCCACCAAATGTGACACATTTGATGACTTTTCCTGTAGCACAGGATGGATCTACAAGAGATTGCCTAACGCCGACAGTAGTACATCCAGAATCAAACAACACTGAGACTGGATTACTATTTACTAGCCCCTTATGTAATATAAGAGAACCTCTCCCATCATGAGCAACATTAGCAGGAAGAGCGGGCAAAGGATGACCACAGCTTAAAGTACTAACGGTTTTCGGATCAAATAAAGTACTGCATTGGATACATTTATTTGCCCTACCAAAATCAAAAGATGAGCATCCGATAGCATTATGGTCTTTATCATTATTAACCTGTTTATCTGCTCCCTGAGATTCTTGTTGAACAGAGTTTGTCTGTTGATATCTTTTTCTCTTATGTTGCGATCTACCGCGACCATTATTGCCTCTGCAATTATCATTAAAGTCCCTACTGTAATTTTTATCCTGGTTTGAGTTCCAGTTTCCATAACTGTCATTACTATCTCTATGTTGTTGAGAACCTCTATTATCTTGGTATTTTCCTCTATACCGATTACCTTTGTGAAAATTTCTAAAGTTAACCGGAGTAGAATAACGTGTAGTATTAGGTTGTCTCCTCTGATTTAGGATGTTGCTGTGTATGTGGTAGTGGAACAGTTCAATGGGTTATCACACAGGCAACATGACGTGTAGAGTCATAGAAAGGGTAACTTCGTTGTATAAGTTTCTTTCATTTATTGCACGCCACAAAACAGTCATGATACTTATGACATCAACATGGTTAACGAGTTCAGCAAGATGATATGGCACATTGAAAACAATTTCTGTAGTCAGCAATGATAGCTGTTGTATATATGCGTCATAAGACATCACAGTTCAATAGATTCAGAAATTCATCAATCATCGAGTGCTAGTTCGTGAAGCTGTATAAATAATAATAATTTCTATAACTTCTGCAACAGTGTCAGCTACAGATCTTCAATGTTCATAAACAATAATAAATGCTCCCATTCTGATGCTAGCAGATCAGTTGTATACAATAAGTCCGTTCACTGTCTGCACGTGAATAGCATACATGGGCTACAGGTCAGCTCGACCTTTATAATGTTCCTAAGTCTAACCATCTGACTTGGACGTGATCTCTGATATAACGAATCCTGGAACACAGACAACAGTCTTGTTGGTCTAGAGCGACCCATATATATTTAACTAGTTCAGGTATACAGATACTGGTGACTTAATCCTAGTCAAAGTACCTCTCCATTTTGCATCACACAGGCGAGCAAATAGGCGACAAAATGACGAACCTCTAGATGATAGCATAAAGTTCGATACAAGAGGAATTACCTTATTTCGGAAAATCAACCATGAACATATGCCTCCAGGCAGGCTGCATAATACTGGGAAATAGTCTAGTTAGCTAACTAACTCACTAAGACACTGTATTTCCCTCAGAGAATCACAAGACGCAGTTGCGTCTGCTCGCTTCTTAAACCATTTCTCAACTGCCCCAACTGGGCGGAACACACAGAACGAACTCCCGGTTTGACATGCGCAGAACGACAATCTCTGAGTTGCCGTTCACAATAAGACGATTCGAAGAACATTCGAGATAAAAGTCTTACACAGTCGCGCCTTTTATGGTCATGAAAAGAAGCGTTAAGAAAGGTTTCAGACATCTACCATAGTTGACTGATACTACCAAATAAGGAGATGTGGTCACGCTTCGTTCAAGAAATTATAGACCGAACGTGTCTCTATACAAGAGAAGGCAACTCCTAACAAATTGTAGTCTCGATAACTCGGATTATGTCCCTTTGACCATAGAAAACATAATACACACTTCAGTCAAAAAAATGATCATACATATGAAAAAATGTTTATACAAACGAAAAATAATAATGATCCGTGCGTAACACTATCACCTCAGGGGTACATTCCCATAGTCAGTCATGACTCCAGAGCTATCACCTCAGGGGTACATTCCCATAGTCAGTCATGACTGAAGGGGTAACTACTACTCCTTGTTAAATAATTATTTTAAACAAATGTCAAATTAAAAGTAACAAACTGCTATATTATTACACGCAATGCAAACTTTGACCTTTCAGCTCAATATGAGATACGGCATGACGTAATAGCGGCCGGGAATTTGAGCTATCTCACCAGTGACGTCAGTTTAAGCTATCTTTCCAGTGAAGTCAATTTTAGTTATCTCTCCGGTGACATCAATTTTAGTTATCTCTCCGGTGACATAAATTTTAGTTATCTCTCCAGTGACGTCAATTTCAGCTATTTCTTCTGTGACGTAAATTTTAGCTATATCTTCAGTGACGTCACTTTTAGCTATCTCTCCTGTGACGAAAATTGTATCTACCTCTCCAGTCACGTCAATGTTAACTATCTCACCAGTGACGTCAATTTTAGCTATATCTCCAGTGACGTCAATTTTAGCTACCTCTCCAGTGATGTCAATTTTAGCTACGTATTCAGTGACGTCAATTTTAGCTTCCTCTCTAGTGACGTCATTTTCAGCTACGTCTCCAGTTACATTAATTTTTGGTCCTTCTGTGATGTAATTTACGTTATTTTGTTGCTTGAAATAAAAATTAATAAATTAAAAATAAAAGAAAATATTAGTAAAATAGGTCCTTCTTTTTAGATTTGTTTCGTGTATAGCCAACATAATCAATTGAAAATATTTAAATTGCAACAACTGAAAGAAACTTTTTCAATTACCCCCTTTTTGTTTTGCTGTGGATTTTAATGATAAAAGTTTACTATGAGACTTAAAGAGATTGACGACAGCACAAGATATGAACCATAGTATGTGCTTTATGAGGAATCTGGTGCATAGAATATATTTTGGTGCTGGAATGACCTGCGTAATAGCGTACCTCTCTGGTGAATACAGGACGTGAAAAAGTGTGCATTTTGGGGAATACAGGATGTGAAAAAATGTTCTGTTTGGTGAATACAACAAATGGAAAAGCGCGCCTTATGATGTGTACAACTTGTGGAAAAGTGTGCTTTTTGTGTATCAAACCAATGGGAAAGTGTGCTTTTTTTGTTGAATACTACAAATGGAAAAGCGTGCTCTATGATGAGTATAACGTGTGGAAAAATGTTTTTTGGTGTATCAGACCTGTGGAAAAGTGTAATTTATGGTGTATATAACCTGTGGAAAAGTGGGCATTTTGGTGTATCAAATCTGTGGGAAAGTGGCTTTTTTGTGTGAATACTACAAGTGGAAAAGTGTGCGTTTTGGTGCATATAACCTGTGGAAAAGTGTGCTTTTTGGTCAATACATCATGTGGAAAAAGTGAAAAAGTGTGCTTTTTGTTGTATCAAACCTGTGGAAAATTGTGCTTTTTGGCGAATATTACAATTGGAAAAGCATCCTTTATGATGAATAAAACCGGTGGAAAAGCGTGCTTGTTGGTGTATCAAGCCTGTTGGAAAATATGTATGTTGGTGTATACACTTGTGGAATAGTGTGTTTTCTGTGAATACAACCTGTGGGAAAGTACGTTTTTTGATGTATATAGGCTGTGGAAAAGTGTGCTTGTTGGTATATCAAGCCTGTGGGGAAATGTGTATGTTGGTGTATACACATGTGGAGTAGTGTGTTTTTCTGGTGGAAAAGTATGATTTTTGGTATATATAACCTGTGAACAAGTGTACTTTTTGGAGTATCAAACCTGTGGGAAAGTGTGCTTTTTGGTGAACAATTACAAGTGGAAACGCATGCTTTATGATGGAAATAATCTGTGGAAAAGCGTGCTTGTTGGTGTATCAAGCCTGTGGGGAAATGTGTTTTTTTGGTTTATACATCTGTGGATTATTGTGCTTTGTGGATATTAAACCTGTGGAAAAGTGATTTTTGGTGTATATAACATGTGGAAAAGTGTGCTTGTTGGTGAATGCATCCTCAGAAAAAGTGTGATTTTTGATGAATACAATCTATGGAAAAGTATGCATTTTCTGTGAATACAATCCATGAAACATTGTGCATTTTGTTGAATACAATCTGTGAAAAAGTGTGCTTTGTGGTGAATTCAATCTGTGGAAAAGTGTGCATTTTGGTGAATACAATGTGTGGAAAAGTGTACATTTTGGTGAATACAATTTGTGGAAAAGTGTGCTTTTTGATGAATACAATCTGTGGAAATTTGTGCATTTTGGTGAATACAAATTGTGGAAAAGTGTTCTTTTTGGTGAATACATTGTGTGGAAAATCGTGCGTTCTGATGAGTACAATATGTGGAAAATTGTGCTTTTATATGAGTAAAACCTGTGAAGAAATGTGCTTTTATGTGAGTAAGACCTGTGGAGAATTGTGCTGTACACGTGTAGATAGTCTTTTGAATTTTGTTCCTAAATACTAACACATAAACAAACAAACACATTGACTTACCGTAACACAGGAAGTTACCAACTGTGATTTCTCCAAAACCAAAAGCAAACACAATTCAAACATCAGCTTCAGGACAACCGATCCCTTCATGTTTTATGTGCGCTTGTAAGTAATTTAAAGAACCTGTATTTGTTTTAGCAAAAAAGAGAAGACGAAAATATGTAAATTGCCTTGAAAATGGGAATAGTTATTCTAGTTCTCAGAATCAGCAGCGTTCTAGATGTTTATACGTGTATTTGTTGCATTAGAATACATATGTCATAATCGTCAAAACACATTTCAGATCTGTATTAGTCTGTGGCCCTGACATATCACGAACAATGTACACGGCGACGACAAATGTCACATCTTTATTAGTCTGTGGCTCTGACACACAAAGAACAACGTACAGGACGACCACAAATTTCACATCTGTATTAGTATGTGGCCCTGACATATCACGAAAAATGTACACGGCGACCACAAGTGTCACATCTGTATTAGTCTGTGGCTCTGACACATCAAGAACAACTTATAGGACGACCACACATGCCATACCTGTATGAGTCTGTGGCCCTGACATCACGAACAATGTACACGGCGACCACAAATATCCCATCTGTATTAGTATGTGGCTCTGACACATCAAGAACAACGTATAGGACGACCACACATGCCACATCTGTATTAGTCTGTGTCCCTGATATATCACGAACAACGTGCACGGCGACCACACATGCCACATCTGTATTAGTCTGTGTCCCTGATATATCACGAACAACGTACACGGCGACCACAAATGTCACATCTGTATTAGTCTGTGGCCCTGACATATCACGAACAACGTACACGGCGACCACAAATGCCACATCTGTATTAGTCTGTGTCCCTGATATATCACGAACAACGTACACGGCGACCACAAATGTCACATCTGTATTAGTCTGTGGCCCTGACATATCACGAACAACGTACACGGCGACCACAAATGTCACATCTGTATTAGTCTGTGGCCCTGATATATCACGAACAACGTACACGGCGACCACAAATGTCACATCTGTATTAGTCTGTGGCCCTGACATATCACGAACAACGTACACGGCGACCACAAATGCCACATCTGTATTAGTCTGTGTCCCTGATATATCACGAACAACGTACACGGCGACCACAAATGTCACATCTGTATTAGTCTGTGGCCCTGACATATCACGAACAACGTACACGGCGACCACAAATGCCACATCTGTATTAGTCTGTGTCCCTGATATATCACGAACAACGTACACGGCGACCACAAATGTCACATCTGTATTAGTCTGTGGCCCTGACATATCACGAACAACGTACACGGCGACCACAAATGCCACATCTGTATTAGTCTGTGTCCCTGATATATCACGAACAACGTACACGGCGACCACAAATGTCACATCTGTATTAGTCTGTGGCCCTGACATATCACGAACAACGTACACGGCGACCACAAATGCCACATCTGTATTAGTCTGTGTCCCTGACATATCACGAACAACGTACACGGCGACCACAAATGCCACATCTGTATTAGTCTGTGTCCCTGATATATCACGAACAACGTACACGGCGACCACAAATGCCACATCTGTATTAGTCTGTGGCCCTGATATATCACGAACAACGTACACGGCGACCACAAATGCCACATCTGTATTAGTCTGTGTCCCTGATATATCACGAACAACGTACACGGCGACGACAAATGTCACATCTGTATTAGTCTGTGGCCCTGATATATCACGAACAACGTACACGGCGACCACAAATGCCACATCTGTATTAGTCTGTGTCCCTGATATATCACGAACAACGTACACGGCGACCACAAATGCCACATCTGTATTAGTCTGTGGCCCTGATATATCACGAACAACGTACACGGCGACCACAAATGCCACATCTGTATTAGTCTGTGTCCCTGATATATCACGAACAACGTACACGGCGACCACAAATGCCACATCTGTATTAGTCTGTGTCCCTGATATATCACGAACAACGTACACGGCGACCACAGGTGTCACATCTGTATTAGTCTGTGGCCCTGACATATCACGAACAACGTACACGGCGACCACAAATGCCACATCTGTATTAGTCTGTGGCCCTGATATATCACGAACAACGTACACGGCGACCACAAATGCCACATCTGTATTAGTCTGTGGCCCTGATATATCACGAACAACGTACACGGCGACCACAGATGTCACATCTGTATTAGTCTGTGGCCCTGACATATCACGAACAACGTACACGGCGACCACAGATGTCACATCTGTATTAGTCTGTGGCCCTGATATATCACGAACAACGTACACGGCGACCACAGATGTCACATCTGTATTAGTCTGTGGCCCTGACATATCACGAACAACGTACACGGCGACCACAAATGTCACATCTGTATTAGTCTGTGGCCCTGACATATCACGAACAACGTACACGGCGACCACAAATGTCACATCTGTATTAGTCTGTGGCCCTGACATATCACGAACAACGTACACGGCGACCACAAATGTCACATCTGTATTAGTCTGTGGCCCTGACATATCACGAACAACGTACACGACGACCACAAATGCCACATCTGTATTAGTCTGTGTCCCTGACATATCACGAACAACGTACACGGCGACCACAGATGTCACATCTGTATTAGTCTGTGTCCCTGACATATCACGAACAACGTACACGGCGACCACAGATGTCACATCTGTATTAGTCTGTGTCCCTGACATATCACGAACAACGTACACGGCGACCACAGATGTCACATCTGTATTAGTCTGTGGCCCTGACATATCACGAACAACGTACACGGCGACCACAGATGTCACATCTGTATTAGTCTGTGGCCCTGACATATCACGAACAACGTACACGGCGACCACAGATGTCACATCTGTATTAGTCTGTGGCCCTGACATATCACGAACAACGTACACGGCGACCACAGGTGTCACATCTGTATTAGTCTGTGGCCCTGACATATCACGAACAACGTACACGGCGACCACAAATGCCACATCTGTATTAGTCTGTGGCCCTGACATATCACGAACAACGTACACGGCGACCACAAATGCCACATCTGTATTAGTCTGTGGCTCTGACACACCAAGGACAACGTACACGGCGACCACAAATGTCACATCTGTATTAGTCTGTGGCCCTGACATATCACGAACAACGTACACGGCGACCACAAATGTCACATCTGTATTAGTCTGTGTCCCTGATATATCACGAACAACGTACACGGCGACCACAGATGTCACATCTGTATTAGTCTGTGGCCCTGACATATCACGAACAACGTACACGGCGACCACAAATGCCACATCTGTATTAGTCTGTGGCCCTGACATATCACGAACAACGTACACGGCGACCACAAATGCCACATCTGTATTAGTCTGTGGCTCTGACACACCAAGGACAACGTACACGGCGACCACAAATGTCACATCTGTATTAGTCTGTGGCCCTGACATATCACGAACAACGTACACGGCGACCACAAATGTCACATCTGTATTAGTCTGTGTCCCTGATATATCACGAACAACGTACACGACGACACATGTCACATCTGTATTAGTCTGTGGCCCTGACATATCACGAACAACGTACACGACGACCATAAATGCCACATCTGTATTAGTCTGTGGCCCTGACATATCACGAACAACGTACACGGCGACCACAGATGTCACATCTGTATTAGTCTGTGTCCCTGATATATCACGAACAACGTACACGGCGACCACAAATGTCACATCTGTATTAGTCTGTGGCTCTGACACACCAAGAACAACGTGTACGACAACCACAACAGTTATAGACTTTTATGTAAAGGTGCCTGCACAGAAAAGAAGGAATAAAATGGTTTGATTTATTGTTCTTGTTTTTTTAACTAGGATTTCTGAGCTTCTCGCTCTTTTGCAGGCTATACCAAGTTGAAGACTCCTTAGTATTATATGCATTGTTGGTCTAGGCTTTTTCTGTTGCTTTTGTGCCATTTCGTAAGTGTTGCGCTGAAGTGATGAGCTCCGGTTTCTGCAGTTTGGCTTGCATTTAAATGATCATCACATCTGGTACCAAGCTAGCAGTAAGAAACGTGTGGCATACGGTGCAGTTCCCGCCATCCAAGGGGGCTTTTCAAATATTCAGAACTTGTACTTGTGCTTATATATGAAATAGGCACAAGTACAGTGGAAGCTATAGATCAGAAGGTCAACAAGTTCATGAGAAAATGGCTAGAGGTACCACAAGGTCTGTCAGACGTAGCATTGTACTGTAAAAAGTCAAAACTTCTGCTTCCTTTCAAGTCAGTTGTTGAAGAGTACAAAGTTGGAAAGGCAAGGCATGCAATGATGCTACGCGAGTCAGCTGATGACGTGGTTAAGTCCATTCAGCCCACACTGAAAACGGAAGGAAGTGGAGAGTGTAAGAAGCTGTTGATGCTGCCCAAGAGTCTTTCAAACTGAGGGAGGTAATCGGATACACACGAAGGAATAGACGGGGATTTGGGCATGGAGACATCCGCTGGTGGTCCAAGGCATCAAGCAGGGAGCGCAGAGACATGGTTGTTCAGGAGATACGAGGAGCTGAGAATGATAAGAGGATGCAGAAAGCAGTGCCGCAGGCCCAACAAGGCCCAACAAGGCCAATGGACTATATGGAAAGGTGCCCTGCAAAGGTCATTGACATGGAATGATATATGGCATATCGCACCTCTTAGGCTCAGATTCGTTATTAGATCAATGTATGACCTCCTGCCATCGGCAACAAAACCTTGTGAGACGGTGAAAGTCGGAAGATGAGCAGTGCCCTCTGTGCCATGAGAGGCAGACATTTGAACACGTGCTCTCAGCTTGCAAGGTGTCATTATGGAAAGGGCGATACACCTGGTGCCACAACAAAGTGCTAAATGAGCTGGCTGCGACAAAAGACCTGGTAAGGATGAAGGCGAATAGCAATGTCAGGCCGAACACCGCAAACACATACTTTCCGAGAGCAGGAACGTCAGCACACCCAAAACCGAGTAAATCAGGTAGCATTGTACCATCTCTCATTGACTGCAAATGACTAGTAGATGGCGGTAGACCTACTTGGACGAGGGGCATATCCAGAGAGTATCAGGAAATCTCGAAGACGGCCGCATATAGTGCAGCATTCTTGATCATTGCACCAGGTTACATTGATTGAACTGATTATGACATTTGAATCCATATTGGAAGAACAACATTTGTTCAAACCGGCCAAAAATAGTGATCTGGCTCCGGATCTGAGACACGATATGTTCACTGCAAGGGTCATGGCTGTTGAGGTGGATGCAAGATGGCTCGTTGCTGCATCAGGGAATGATTGAAACTTTTGGGGGTGAGGGGACAATCGACAACAAGGGTACTGAAGAGGCTTAGTGAAACTGCGGAAAAGGCATCAGGCTGGCTATGGAACAACCGCAATGGGCTATGGAACTCAGGACAGTAAACTATATCACCACCTGCGTTACAGGACACATCTGGAAAGTGGAATAATTTTCTTAGTCCGCAATACATTGAGTTTTTCGTTGTATTGGTGAAAGGACAGTTGCTTACAGCCGTGTATTATATGAGGTGTCGGGCGCAAGTAGATTTCAGTTGCTAGCGTGCAGCGGCTTCACGCCTCGTTGGCTTTGCGCAGGTTTGTCAGTGTCTGTCCATAGTCGTGGTGTGCTGTGGCACAATAAGTTTTCAACATAAGGGTTACTTTCACAATAGCCTCCGGCTGGCAGAATTGTGGATTTTAAAGCTACAACCAAGGTGGAGTGTTTTCATTTTCTACATAAGACAACAGGAGGCGGAGACACTTGGGTGGGCCCGCCCCCTTAGAGTGTAAAGGAGAATAACGGGCCGAAACACTTGTTCGACGAGGGAACCATTTCTGATGATCAGATTGACTCCGGTTGTATCGCACTATATAGAGTTTCCTTTCACAGTGCTCTGGTTCTGAACTCTGGTTCTGGGCTCTGCAAGCAATTATCACGTCCTACTTTGGCGTAAGGGAGCGGCGGTAGCAAAGTGGTTAGTGCACTGGCTTCCTAGCTCAGTGGTCTATGGTACGGTCCCCAGACGAGGTGGGATTTTTTAAGGCCGCAAACGGCTCCGGGTCGACCCAGCCCCAAATGGGTACCAGAGCAACTCTGAGAAGGTTAAGGCGGCCGGCGTGATGCTGACCACATCACCCCAAGTGTGTCGACGGTCGAGAAAATATAGGTATAACACCATATTCCCAATATGCCTCAATAGGGCGTGTAACGGGATCCTTTACCTTGACCTTTTTTTTACTGTGGCCTAAGCCTTTTGCACGCCACATGCGCGTGGTAATGGAAATGGTTGTAGTGCTCACAGGTGTGGTACCCTGTTTATGGTCGCTATGCGTAGTCCGCATATGACGTCGATTTGTTTGACTTAGCGACATGATCATTGCTTACATGTCCTTTGTAAGGACCGGCTGTGGTCGGAATATGTTCCTAGTGGGAACCTTCATGGAAGGGTTTTAAATGCCTTGTATGGCAATTATATGTGTATTTATTACCCATATGTCTTTGGAAATAAGATGTCATACAAGTGATAAATTATCAATGCATCGTTATAACGGAATTAAAATGTCCGAGTGATTTGACAAGAAGCGTTTGGAATATCGTCGGCACTATTGGCCCGTGTTGATGCCAGTTTCTGCGTTAACCATTTTTTAGCCTCGTATGGCCCGGCACTCTTAGACAACAAGCCATACTCATACACACTTATAATATTCTGACCCTACTGCACCTACATAGAGCCACGTCTTAGCTCCCGCTGCCCACCATGGGCCGATAGTGCGTTCCTCCTGCATGCAGCCAACCAGATACAAAAGCCAGAGTTACGTCTAGGACTCACGTGACTCCTCTAAGCTAAAAGTGCAACGCTAGGTTCTCAACATGTTTCACCACTGTGGCACACCTTGGTAGTGTGTGGATGGTTTCAAAATTCAATGTGGGTGTAATGGTCTCACAGAGAGGTTCACTTCCACATTTGACTACTATAACATTGTGCTCAGTTGGTGGTCATATCAGGACAACTCCAGATGTGTCTCCATGTATAGGGTTTGACTTACTTTTTACTTCCACTAATTGCCGGGAAAGATAGTGATGCGTGATGCCATATGATGATGGATGGCATCCGCATGTCTGGTTTTGTGTAGTGTGTAGATGTGTTCAGTCAAAACAATGTTCATGCAACAATAACAGGGCAATCCACATAGGACGTCAGTAAACTCACGACGTATAAAGTCAATGAGTCTTGAAACAGCCGTTGACGTTTTTCTTCATTATTTATTGTGGACGCCACAGTGACAAATGGTTACGCAAATGTGTAGGCACATCAAACAGTCATTATCACAGCAACATTCAATACAGCAATAAACGGTAGACAGCATTACAATGATGAGTCAGATGCATGTTATATTTCATAGTGCTGTAAGTGTAGTCAGGTGGAAAACTCCATCCTTTTCTATAACAGCCAGGAGATAACCAGATGTATGAGATCAGTTCACTCTCCTTAGTTTGACTTCAGCAAGACAGACACGTCTGCCGAAGTATAAATAATGTCCTCAAGAATATCCTCTAGATAATAAAGGTTTTCTAAACCTAGTTCATTTAACAAAGTAGCAAGTAATGGTCCTTGGTACATGCATCAACCGATGCAGTACAATGCAGCGACATGTGAGCTGGGAAAAAACATCTCGTGACGACGACTTTCGGAGACAGGCTATGAATCGAAATCGCTCACGACCCAAAATCGATAGAGTTAATGAAAGAGTCAATTTACCTTGCTTTCATGAAATACACAGAAATATCACGCCTCCCGACATGTGGGAAAACACTAGAGGTATTATCTCGACTAAACGAAATATCCATTAAGAGGACTACACATCCCTGACAGAACAAAAATAGCGGAGATCCCCTCTTCAACGAGGCATCTCTTTCGCCATTCCAAATCGCTCACTCCCACTAGTGGTGGGCGGAAACCGATCGACAAAGAACAAGACAAGTCATGCGCAGTCCAGCGCAAAATGACCACAGCTCAAAAGTTAACTGCATTCGATACCAACGCGAGAAGACAAATGCTTACCGAGAAAAGTGACTATAAATTTCAAGCAGTTGTTGCCCTTGCGTTATAAAACAGATATTGAAATAAAACGATGTTGCGAGAATTTATCACGCAACAGATAGTGTGGAGCTGAAGTCTGCGTTCTCGAACCAAGAGTGTCGCCTTGGCTGCTGTGAGCCCGTGTTGTTGTAGTATGTTTGTGATTTTGTTGTAGTATGTTTGTGATGTTGTTGTAGTATGTTTGTGATGTTGTCCGTCCATCTGTATTTTGGTCTTCCCTTTGCCCTGAACCCAGATCTTCTACTTTTGTAGGCGAGCAGTGGTAATTTATCGGTCTCCATTCTCATGAGATGGCCAAACCACTTCATAGTCTGTGTCTGTACAAGGTATATTGAGGAAGTATGTAGTTCCTACAATTTGTCATTCTGTCTTTCATGCTAACATTAACTTCTTTCGTAAGTAACTAGTCTCACTGGATGCTCTTTACCCGTCCTGTGCTTTGGTCAGGGGCCATGTCTGACATTGATAGTAAAGAGTTGGCAAGCATATGCTTTTGTTTAGTTTCGATAATGATATTCCAATGTTTAAGTAGCGTGTCAGTTGGTGAATCACTGTACCGGCTTAATTACATCTTATTTCAATTTCTTTGTTTGACAGGATCAATAAATAAGGAACGGATGTACTGAACCAGATAAATGTCAATATGATGTTAGCAGGACGTGTTCGACTTGGATATGACACATATTGAGAGAAAGAGAGTTACCAGATAGCCAATATTCTAGGTTCCCCAGGTTAGAGAACATATAGGGACAAAACTCGTGGATAAAGGAGTTTGGCAGGAAGGAGTAAAGACGGCTGGGAAAGGCTTTGAAGAAAACATGTACATAAAACAGTGAACATATAGTACATGATATGAAGGTCGACAAAGATAGTGAATAAATGTAGCACGTGATATGAAAGTCAACAAAAACAGTAAACAAATGTAGCACGTGATATGAAAGTCAACAAAAACAGTGAACAAATGTAGCACGTGATATGAAGGTCAACAAAAACAGTTAAGGTAGTCACATAGCAGATACTGCCGTAGGAGGAGTGAAGTGTTAGAGACTTAACTAAATTAGGCCCAGCATGGACAGACAGGGTGACCAGTTCCCTTCATCGCTGCCTTTGCCTTTTCTAACTCAAGAGTAGCGTCAGGTACCCATTTATAGGTTGGTAGACTGAAGTGTGACAATACCGTGCTTCGAACTCCGCACCTTTGCTTTGTGGGGTGGTGGGGCCAGCGCTCTAACCACTCTGACAATCGGACACCTGCTATACACTTTGAAAGTCCAATGTGTCCAAGGCAGGCTGAATGGTAAACCAATGAATAAATAACACATTAATTCATACATAACACATTAATTCATACATAACACATTAATTCATACATAACGCAATGAGATTTTATTGCTTGGTGAAGATCCTGATTGTATTGTTTGCTTGTTACAGTTTTGTTGCCGGACAGGAAAATACATCACAAATAGTTGCACTGGCTTTGTGTGTTTGAAAGATTTGATGTTTGTCTAGTTATCTAACTAAGAAAAATGTGACATTTTGAGGTGCTACTGAAACATTGTACGGCGCTAAATTGACACAACTATGGTTTAGTGAAAGGATAGCCAAGCTTTTACGAATTACGTTGACCAAAATTAAGATTGTCCTCCTTTGTCTAAACTAGATATCGAGTTAATAAATATTATTTAAGCACGTGATACACAAAGAATCTAAAATAGAGCTTAAACCTTTGACATTTCTTGTAATTTCTATATTTAATGTGGTGCTTTGGCAATCTCACATTTTACTGGTGTCAGACTCTGCACGGGCCACAACAGATTGGAATACCATCTATGCAACAAGCTAGTGACGGCAACTACCAATGAGCGTAACTGTGACACTAGTAACATGGATCCTGGACATCTGCTGTAAAAATGCCCAACACACGAGGATCTGAGAACGCGTATATGACCGTTACCAGTATAGAAATACACAAAGCCTCAAGCTAACCACTACTTCCTTCGAGAATATTCAAGTCGACGACTGAGAGACGTAATGTCTGTACTTAAGATCGCACGTGAAATGTCGACTTTGACATACGAAGTATAGAGAAATATACAAGCTTCTAGGAAGTAGATGTTACAGAACACCTTAGAATATTATACTTGATAGGTTAACAAGTAAACAATGTCGTCGTATTTAAAAATAGTATTAGACGCTAGAGTTGTTATCAGCGAGCGAAATTTTTCGTGATTTTTTTACCAGCGTTTCGATCATGCATTGAAGATGAAAAAAAAATGGTATCTCGTAAATTAAAAAAAAAGAAGAGAAGATTTAGAATTATAGGCTGATATGAACACCTTCTTACAACGTAAGCTGACTTTGTGTGATGATATTAGAAGATCACATTGGCTACAAGAGAACGAACGAACGAACGAACTTTATTTTCATGCAATTTTTGTTATTAATTGCTGGATTTCAATGAAAATGTACAGACTTAACCTATATCAATACTAGATATACACACAGACTTAACCTATATCAATACTAGATACGCAAAATGAAGAGTTTGATGGCACTGCACCACTGGTTGCCATAGAAACGGCGGCCATATTGGATTCTATTGTTCTATTTCAATTTGCTACGTCTTTTATTAAGCTATAAATACCATATTTGAACACAACGTTTATCATTACATTTTAACACTGTCTTTGTGATGGATTTTTGATAACTTTAATACAAAAAATGTTGTAGGACTTTGAATTTAGTGTCTAAAAATAGAAAGAAATTTTGCTAAGTTTTACATTACATTTTTGCAATAAATCAAAAGTTTCATCATATACTTAAAATCCATCACATAAAAAGTTTTAAAAGATTATGGGCAATATATGTGAAAATTCTTATGTCAATTAATACATAAGTGTGGAAGATAAAGGAAATTAGGTTGAGCAAAATATATTTTATGGGCTTTTATTAATTGTTCATAGTCTTGTTAATGTGTGTACACTGGACTATACTTTATAGTAGGATCAGTTCTAATAAGATATGAATATTTTATTCCTACAACTGGAATTACTCGACAGTTATCAATCAATACGTGCATTTTGTAATCTAAATTTCTCTAATTAAGAATCGTTTTCACACATCATTAACTAAGTCATTATAACGACATGCTCTACGAAACTTACTTAATTTCTTTCTTATTTTACAATCAAATGCCTAATGATCCAGACTTTTAATGTGTCTTTTGAGTGACCAAGAAATCGATCATTATGTGGAATTGAAACTCGCTATAATCGTGAATGTGAAAGCAGCCAACACAAACGGCAAACACATACATGTGATATTTCTCCTTAATATGAGACTAATAAGGACGATTTTCCACCATCGATTATTTTAAACTTAATGTTACGTAATTAACTACGAATGTCAGTAAATGTCAGGATCAAGCGCCATCTGTATAACATATCACGTTTAAATATAAGTTTATGTTCGGAGACAATTTTATTTATGGCTTTTCTCTACAGCGTTAGCTTTATTGTTATGTGATTAAAGGTGAGAATAATAAAAATAAACTGGTCTCTCTGTTCTTCATAGGTCGTGCATTTCAGATCCCTGTGGGGCATGGTAACAACATGGTTCGCTAATATTATTATTTTTCCGGTAGTCTTTCGTATCCTCTCCATGATTGTCTTATTATTATTCTTCAAACTCTAGGAATAGTCGTTGACCAGCATCTAAATTGGAACTCACATGTACATGCACTGGCCAAGCAAACGGCACAGAAAGTTTACCAGTTAGCTAAAATCAAACTAGATGAAGAAGCACTTTATATCTCACATACAAACAAACCTTGACTATTGCTCCAGAATCTGGGATAGTTGCTCTATGTCCAACACAAAAAGACTCCATTCACTACAAAAGCGTGCAGTGCGTCTAGTTTCTGACAACTGGCAAAATCAACAGATCTGTGGCCAATTTTCAAATAAAATGAAAGACGCAGTCAACGCCTTAACAAAATACAAGTGCCCCAGCCTAGGCTTGACTTATTCTAGAAAATCTTAGCTTACTCTGCTGCTGATCTTTGGAACTATCTTCCACATTATCTAAAAAATAACAACCTCAGTCCCTATTCATACAATCGTAGACTTTTCGAATACTTTATGAGTTCTGATTATCTGCCCCCCTAATGTGATTATTTTTCCGAACAAATGATATAATATCGAATATAGGTTTAATGATGATATTTGTACTTTTAAACATATTTCATTTCACGGTGATACTTAGTTTGTACTTTTCAACATATTTAATTTATGTTTATAATTAGATACTGTGAATGTGAGTATGCTATTATTTTACCTTTACAACGTTGAATTCCTTTACATTGATGGGTAAATTGTATGTGAGAATAAATGAAATCAGTATAAAAGACGAGAGAAAGGAAGGACAGAATGTCAGATGTGCCTGCGTGCCCAATTCTCAACCCTTTGAAAGTAAAGTTCGTTCGTTCGTTCGAACGCTTTCTTTTAAATGTAATTGTCCCTGCTTCTTCTTCTTCTTCTTTGATCCTTAGTGGACGACTATCAATGCAGCCAGTGGCCATTACGCCTGGTGCCGTCTTGTATGGTACGAACAAAATGCTTCCACTTTGCTCAGTCACAAGACATCCTTCGTGCAGTGCCCCAGGTCTGGTTCATTCTTGGCTTCTTGTCCTCCACAGTTCTCCGTAAAGTTGTTTTTGGTCAGCCTCTCTTTCGCTTTCTTTCAGGGGTTCATAGCATAACTGTTCTTGTGGTGGCATCAGAATCACTTCTGAGGACGTGGTTAACCAAACTCCAGTGTCTGCCAGCTATGATGGTGAGCATGTCCTCTTGGTTGCTCCGAGTAAGCAGTTTTTGGTTGGTGATGGTATTCGGCCAAAAGACATGGAGAATTTTCCTTTGGCAGATTGTGTGGAAAGAGGACAATTTCTACATTTCCTTCCCTGTTACTCTCCAGCATTCCGCAAAATAGACAAGCGCAGAAAGTACAGAGCTCTCATATAATTTTAATTTGGTGTGTGTGCAGTACTGAGAGGACTTCAAGGTGTTGTTTAGACTAGCAAAGGCTATTCTTGCTTTATTCATTCTGTTTTTGATGTCTTTGTTCGTTCTGCCGTCTGGTGTTATTATGCACCCTATGCATGTGAATGTGTCTGTCTGTTCCAGCTTATTGTTATGGGCTCAGGATTGACTGTCACATTGAGTGTCATGATCTCTGTCTTCTTTAGATTGATGTTCAGACCTACCTGCTGGCTATACTTATTCAGTCTATCTGTTTTTTCTTCTTGATGTGTTGAGGTGAATGAGCGAGTAGTGCAATGTCATCTGCACATTTCAGATGTTCCAATGTAAAAAAAACATTTTCCAGATTATTTCTCTTGGATTACCCTCTTTTGTATGGCGCATCACCAAGTTTATGACTGTCAAAATTAAAGTGGTTGATAAAGGCCATCCCTGTTGTGACGACTGGCCCAATCTTCTCTTCTTTTTTTTTTAATTTACGAGATACCATTTTTTTCTCATCTTCAATGCATGATCGAAACGCTGGTAAAAAAATCACGAAAAATTTCGCTCGTTGATAACAACTCTAGCGTCTAATACTATTTTTAGATACGACGACATTGTTGACCTGACCTCTGTAGCTAGAAACCTGTTTTAATTTACGCCCGACTACGTAAACCGAAGGGGCACTGAACGAAAGATGGCTGCCGACCGAGCAAAGTGGAATCAATTTGTTGTTGCCCTACAAGACGCCACCAGGCGTAATGGCTTCTGACTGCTTTGACGGTCAGCGGCTAAGGATCACAGAAAAAGAAGACGTAAACATAGGTAGAACCAGTTTATGCAACTTTAGGAAACCCCGACGTGACTTTTAAAGTTATTTATTGGAGCGGCTATATGCTGCCAAAGTCACGTGAGGCACGCTTCGGGTCACGTGCACAAGCGGAAGACACACGCTAAAAATTGCGCCAAACAAGGGCGCTGTAACTTGCATTCCGGCAGATGAGATAGCTAGATCTAATCTAAGACAGCTGCGAATTCACGCATTAAAGCACTGAAGCCACGTGTCTATAAATTGCTGATTAGAGTCCAATCTCTGAGTAAGTGAAAATCTCGCTAGAAAATAGTATTGTGGTGAAATGTGTATGTTGCAAAGATGTTTGTTTACTGTTGCAAGTAAGTTTGTTGTTGGTGGTATGAAGTGATGATCAGGAGTGGCCGACATGGTGTGTGGGGTATAGATAAGTCCATAGACGCGAATGGGTATAGGTCCTTGATCAACTATTCATAGTACACACACACCCTCATACCACATGTAGAAGTCAGGAAGGTTGAAAACGGCTTGTACGATTCCAACTACTTATTACGATACAACACGTATACGTTGACATCAAATATATATATATATATATATATACTGTCATTGGGACAAGGTTCAAGCACATCAACATCATGTAGATAATATTAATTCACTGCATCCAATACGACAGAGACTCTGGCAAAATATAGCGACATATGTGCCGGGCTTCAAAATATCAAATGTTCTCTGTGTTTCCACTGACAGAACATGTCAAATAAATCTTTGGCAATATAGTCGCATAAATGGCGGGCTTCAAAATATCTAATGTTCTCTGTGTTTCCACTGACAAAACATGTCAAATAAATCTTTGGCAATATAGCCGCATAAATGCCGGGCTTCAAAATATCTAATGTTCTCTGTGTTTCCACTGACAAAACATGTCAAATAAATCTTTGACAATATAGCCGCATAAATGGCGGGCTTCAAAATATCTAATGTTCTCTGTGTTTCCACTGACACAACAAGTCAAATAAATCTTTAGCAATATAGCCGCATAAATGGCGGGCTTCAAAATATGTAATGCTTTCTGTGTTTCCACTGACAAAACATGTCAAATAAATCTTTGGCAATATAGCCGCATAAATGGCGGGCTTTAAAATATCAAATGTTCTCTGTGTTTCCTCTGACGACAAAGACTCTTCCAGCAGACTGTGGGTATCACAGTGCTAATAATATATATGTGGCCTCAAAATCTCTTTATAACATCAGTGCTATTCCTACAAGCAGACTGTGGGCATCACAGTGCTAATAATATATATGTGCTCTTAAACTCCAGCAGACCGCACCAGGAGTAAGCCACCTCAATATCAGCCTACCATCTTGGGCTTGTAACATCATAACAATAAGTTCTTGGCTACAAAATAGCATAAAAAGTACTTTTACCTTTACTGCCATCCAGGAATAAATCACTTAAACATACATCATCCTAGGCTCTCAGAAATATCACATAAATATATCAGGGAAAAACCTCAGCCATTTCTATCACACCAAAACTGTGTTCCCCGATCACACAGTCAGAGAAAAAAATGGCTGAACACCTTCTCAGCCAAAGACGCCCAGGCCGACTGTCACGAGATACAGTCTCCCCACCAAACCAACACGCATGCGCCGATAATCGCGTGACGTGAGTTTAGCTCACACGAGAACAATCTGCAACGTTCTCGTAAACTGTTCTAGAAAAATCTTCGAACAGAAAATCTTAAAGAACAAATGGCAAGTCAAGGGAGATAACAACTAAATCAGACCTGTACCAAAAGTATTACATCCTGTAATCTCCCTTAGACCATAGTATAAAAAGGTTTACATCCCTAGTTTAAGACAAACAGACTTTAACAGTCTACCGCGACCCCCAGGGAAAAAAATGATAACTTTTTTTTGAAAACATACATCGAATAAAAAAAACTAAAGAAGGCGGTAGCATACAAATATCTACATATACGTATACTCTATATAAAGTCATAAACACCAGAGGGATAAGAGTACACAAAAGGAATGCAGATAGAGCCATGATATAATAAGTAAAAGTAGAAAAGTGACGAGTGCTTAAAAACAAGATGAGATACGAAAGGAAAGAATAATGAAAAAGGGAAGTAAAGCCCTAGGAATGAAGATGACAAAAATAAGACATGGTAATCAAAACCAATACATAGCATAAATGAATACCATAGAAATATAGCAGCGTACCTGACAATCTAAATTCACTTACACACCCCAGAAAAAAATAATGAGCATGATAACCCAGAGAACAGGCTCATAACATATAAATGATGCGCTGATAAAGGGCATCAAAATATATAACGCCATAATATCAGGCTATACTGACGCACAATGGAGCGTCGGGTGAGACCCAAAAAAATATCTCACAACCTTAGAGAAAATATTTTTCTCAAAGTACTAACATTATATAACAAAGGAGCTGCCAAAATCGTACAATAAAAAGCTGGACATTACAATGCTAGAAAAATTACATACATATGACTTCATATATCCCAACAAAAACACAATATCGACATGTCTCGCAATGATAAATTACAAAAAAAAATAGAGGTGTCGTTACCATATTATACTTTAACATAGTGATCTACAGCATTATAGAGACACCAACATATCATCAGCACAAAGTTATAACATATCATAACACAATATCTCTTAATATAACATCGTATACACATGTACAATAATGTTAACTAACTCTAGCAAGTCCATAAAAGAGATGAATTTCGAAGTCCCAGACCAAGCTGTACTCAAGAGGGTACCACAGACATCTAAAGTAGCGTCACACGCCAAATGGTAAACGGGGACGTCAAATCTTGAAATAACTGGTAAACTGTTGAGATATTCCAAACAACAGCACAGACTCGCTGGGAAATCTTACACTGTGAAACAATATAGATGAGAATCGCTGTTTGATAAGATTTTATAATATACAATAATTAATTTAAATCACTACTTATCAAATGTAGCCGTGCAAACTTCCGGCCTTTATACGGTGATAATCAAACCTTCCTCCGTTACACTAAAAAGGTAACAGAGAAAGTAGTACATACTATTTGAAATCCTGAATTAAACAGGGTCATAAAAGTATCTGAGAAAAATTGTAGCATGTAATTTATGTAGAGAAAAGTCGTGAGTATACACATGATACCCCCGTTAAAAGGTAAATCTAGGAGATAGTAATGTTGAGTAAGAGCGTCATGATGACTGACAATCTAAGATTTTGCGCAAGACAAATGACATGCAGTAGACATAGGCGCATATCTCACAGGCTCAAATGAAGTCATAGCCTGAGTACTGGACAAAGAAAAAAGGAAGCAATATACCATAAAGGTGTAAAAGCAGAAAGTAGTAAACTTGGACCTACGTCGATGTTTACAAGAAAAGCAGTGAGTGCGACCAAAAGTCGTAAAGGACGAAGATACTGAGCTTACCGGCCCAATAAGAAAAGTAAAGAAACTCATAAGGTATAGGTATGTACTAACAATTAAGTTTGTACATGTGGCAAAGAAAATGCTAGTAATTGCAGGAAAGAAGTTGCAATCAACATGACTGGATATAGACTCAGTCGTAGAAAAGAAGTTAATGTCTGTATCAGACAAAATCGAAGGATCTTCTTCTACAATAGTAGTTAAAGAAGAATCAAAGTCAAATTTGCGACGTATTGAGGTACGTCGAACTGGGCTAAAAGAAGCACCAAAATTAGTATGATGAACAGTCGTATCGTCAATACTGTAAGATTGCACCATATTAGTAGAATGTATAACGTGAGAAGATTTAGGCATAGTCCCTAAGGTACAAGCAATAAGGTTATGTTGCCGTTCCCAAGCAGCAATTTGTACCGGCGTACAAACCTTTACACCATGTATCTGTCCGATAGTAAGGTCGGCGATAGGTGCTCTGAGCAAACATGCGTGTATATAACCAGTGAAAAATGGTGTGGCAATGTGGACTATGGCAGTCGGAAACATCTCAACTGTCCCACCGAATGTCACACATTTCACCATATTACCTGTTGCACAAGATGAATGGACTAGAGACTGTCTAATTCCAACAGTTGTGCATCTAGAATCAAAGAGAACCGAGACTAGATTATTATTCACTAAACGCTTATGTAGAATAAGAGACCCTCTTCCGTCATGCGCAGCTGCGGCAGGAAGAGCGGGTAGAGGATGACCGCAACTCAAGGTAGATATCGTAGTAGGTTGGAACAAAGTTGTGCATTGGAGGCATTGAGATGCCCTCTTAAAATCGAACGCAACACAAGCATTAGCATTAGTGACATTATTGCTATTGTTACCTTGATTATTAACACCCTGCGGCTCTTGTTGAGCAAAGTTAGCTTGGCGAAACGATCTATCATTTGTAGATCTATTGTTATCTTGCGATGTATCGCGTCTATTATTTCTATTGCGATTATTGTTATTTCTTGTATTGAAATTATTCTTCTGGTTTGAATCCCAGTTTTCATAGTTGCGATTGTCATTTCCCCTTTGATCAACATATCTATTAGATGAATTTTGTTGCCTTCGAGGAAAATTATTATAAGATCGATTGATTCTATTGAAGCTACCTCTACGAAAATTTCCATAATTGTTGGAATTAAATTGTTGAGAACCATTAAATTGCCTCCAGTTCCCTGAAGAAGAATCATTATGTGATGGACCCCCTTGGTTCTGTCCAAAATTACGATTATTCCTCCTATCAAAATTGCGCTGAGGTCTTTGGAATTTATGTCGAAAATTAGGACCATATGGAGTTGCTGAAGCAACGGGTAAACCTTCTTCAACTTTAGAATTGCTAACCGTTACATTAGGATATGCCGTGACATATTGACGACAACATTGTTCCATATTTTTTATGTTTGGAGGTTTTCGCTCATGTAGAAAGAAAAAAAAGGTTTACTAACTGATGACATAACTTTGTCACGAAGCAGTAAGTCAACAATGGCCTCATATGTGTGTTCAGTTTTTGACAATTCCACCCAACGTGAAAAGGTTAGGAGAATATCTGATATAAAGTCTGAAAAATCCTTCCCTGTCTCTGGCAATAGAGACTTAAAGAGTAGGCGATAACCTTCTTCATCCAATTGGTATTTTTTAATAAGGCCTCTCTGCCAACATTATAGTTATTTTTGTCAGTATCTTCCACCGACATCACAGTCTTTTGAGCATCACCTGTAAGTAACCTACCAAGTTGATCACAATATTGCGACTTGTCTATCTCATGAGAGTCGCATGCTAATTCAAATCTAGTTAGATAGAATGCAATATCGTCTCGGGTAGGGTTGAAAGCAGGTAATTTAATATCATAAGGTATAATATTTGCCTTATTAGAAGAATTATTTGATTGCCTTTGTAAATTACCCATATTCACCACCTTTATTTTATCCAGCTCCATTGCTAAGACTCTTTCGTCATGTAGCATTTTCCCTTTTTCAGCTTCTAGTTTCTTCTGTTCAGATTCCATTTGCATTTTGATTTTTCTTTCTTCGGTTTCTAATTTCTTTTGTTCAGCCTCCATTTGCATTTTTTTATTTTCAGCCTCCATTTCCATTTGGATTTTTTTTTCTTCGGCCTCTCTTTCTGATTTCTTTTGTGCAGCCCCTAATTTTTGCTTTCTTTCTTCAGCTTCTACTTTCTGTTTTCTCTCTTCAGCTTCTACTTTCTGTTTTCTCTCTTCAGCTTCTACTTTCTGTTTTCTCTCTTCGGCTTCTACTTTCTGTTTTTCCATCTCCATTTGGAAATTTCTCTCTTCAGCTTCCATTTGCATCTGAATTCTTTTCTCTTCCATTTTCTGTTTCTTTTCCTCAGCTTTCTGCGCCTTGGCATATTCAGCAAGTGCAAATTCTTCTAATTTCTCCTCAGTCTTGCCAAGGGATTTCCCTTGTGCAATAAAATAACCAAAAGTAGACATCATGCTGGATTATATAAGATAAATACCTTGTGCAATAATTATTCTTGAAACTCATTTTATCCCAACTTAGTGGGTGACAAGTCTTTGCCCAAGAACTTGTATATAATTAATTCACTTATTAATATAATTACTTAACTATATACTTATTGTGTATAACAATATTGACAGTGTATAACAACATATACCATACGAACAAGAATAACACGGACAAGATATAAGTACAAATGAACACGTTCGCAGAAATCAACAAAACAATAAAGCAAAATAAAGCAAAAAATATTGCAAAACATGCAATGATAACTGCGAAAAATTTACAATACAAGAAACAAAACAGTGTATAAACGAATATAACTCAAAGATAGCAAGAGGCGACAGACACTCACAAACAAATAAATCAAAAACTAAAGAACCGAGAAAAATATAACGAAAACGACACTAACACATATCGTCACACTTAAACAATAATATGAATGACTGAATTCGGTGTAAACACGAACTCAGACAAACAGTCCCTAAAGAACGCTTCCAGATCAACTGACCGTCCGAGAATGTATTAGCAGATCTGAAAGTCCCTCCAACCGAACCCGCAGAAATGAAACATATGACATAAAACACAGAATATAAATAGCCTAAATATATTGAGGAAGGTCTAATTAACCCACAATATAGAGTCACAGTTTACAAACAAACAAATAGCCACTTATCTTTTAAGATGACAAAAAATCCCAGCTTCCACAATAGCAGCAATGATAAAACAGCAAAACACAGCTAAAGAGCTCCGTTGGTGGTCAATCCTGGATCTTCCAAGTAGAAGTGACTTTCAACACAACTCAAAGTACTGACATCCGAAGTTGGCTGGAACACTGCATTCTTGACACGAAACAACTCCAATGGCGCTCGACACTGGAACTCAAGAAGGCGTACAGGAATCCTGGAATTCTGGTTAACTTGTGTAGAAAATTTCCGGGCAACGCCGGGTACTTCCAGATGATAATGACAACAGTTGAACTATTTTGTTGATAGCCCCATCAAGCTGGCAAACCACTGTTGCAAAGATGTTTGTTTACTGTTGCAAGTAAGTTTGTTGTTGGTGGTATGAAGTGATGATCAGGAGTGGCCGACATGGTGTGTGGGGTATTGTTGCGTGCAGTTTCTCGCTGTGTATAATATTTTGCTTTAGTGTAAATGTCTATTTTGTAGATATTAATCTTGATTCCTGACCTAAGGGATATCACCCAGGATTTTTCTGGGAGGTGTATTTAACATTGGTTGTCTGTCCACTGGTTTCGACTTTCCGGTTTAAAATTGGAACCGAGGTTTGGTTGCATGTCCATATTTGGCTTTAATGGCTAGCTTTTCTAAGAATGTTTGCAACTAGAGCTAAGGTCTTAATTCATGACCATATAAGGCTTCAATGATCAGTCTTTACCTGGAATGTGTTGAAACATTGCCCCTGAGTTTAGCTCAAGGAAGTGTAGCGTCTACGGCGCATGCGCGTATGTCGAGGGGTTAAGCGAGACTTCCGATCTAGAAGTCAAGCGAAAAATGTCAGAGGGTTAAGACGTGTTTCGACGTCTTTGTGTTTTCGGCTTCATGTCTGGGGAAATGGAAAACCTCTGTGGATGGACTTAGAAGTATTTGAAGATATTCCCCGATGATAGTGATATATTTTAAACGTCTAGGAGACGTGTGTGTGTGTGTTATTAGTGCATTCTGAAGATCTATCAAGGTAAATGGACATTTTGTTATTCTCCTTGCCTATCAGAGTCCCGTACCACATATATTTGTCAGCTCATTGACTTCTCCCAGGGTGGGAAAGAATCTAACAGTCTACGTGAGTTAAGCTCTTAATTTAGGCTGACTTTATTAGCTTAGGGCTTGTGTACGCCCAGGAAACATTGCATTTTGATGCATCCCGCTGTTTCAGCGGTAATATATTATGGACAAGGTCTGACCCACCTTGTTTGCCAGTCACAGAGGCTAGTTAAACTTATAGGCCTGCTACCTTAAGGCCTGTTGCATGCAAGCAACACAACTGATGAACTCATGTCAGGAAAGAGTTGTTAACTCGTGTATCAACACCCGCGAGCAATGCGGGGTATTTTTGCTGAGGCTTGTTTGGAAGGGAACTTAGATTGTGATCAACAATCGTGCTTAGGCCCAGCTTACTGACTTGTGAAATATGATGCTATCCATGTACTATCGTCATGTCTACATGTTCCTGAATCTTGTTATATGATCATGTCCTGATGTCGTCGTCTTGTTGTAGCGTACTACATTAAAGCTTGTGAAAAGTCAGTTGCTGTTCCAAACTTCACTGACTTATACTTGTACTAGAGTGAGTGCTTAACCACTATTTAGAACTGTATACCCATTCGCGTATGTCATCTCTACACTCTCACTCCATGTCAAAACTGCACTTTGCCAGCGCTTCAACATAACTGAAACAGGCTGACCTACATTCTCTTGTACTGCATTGCTTTGGTTGACCTGACCTCTACACTCACATACACAGTGCTGTACCCTTTTTATTTGTCAACAAGTAAACAGTCATCTACTTTATGAAGGTATCTATGTGATGGCCAGAAAAACACCTTATCGGGTATAGATAAGTCCATAGACGCGAATGGGTATAGGTCCTTGATCAATGTCGCAGAGTGAAGATAATTTGCATATTTGAAATTTTCTGTCCATTCTGTATATTGCTTTATTTTCTGTCTATCCTAAGTTTCCGAAAAAATGTTTCTCACGCACTTGCCTTTTCCCCACCTTAACCCAGGTGAAGATACGGTCAAGCAGCGTTCACGTTCGTTAGGAATTTCCAGACTCGTCTGTCTAGAAATTTATGGCCTGTCTTCTTCCTCATTGTTAAAACTTCTGAGCTCGGAACCACAGCACGTACTAGTGTCATTCTATATGCAAACTAATTTGCAGCGATACTTTTTGCTATCGTGGGAACTTTAAAAAATGTAGCGGGTAAATCGAAAATAATTCTTTCTTTCTTTCTTTGTCTTTAAGAAACTAGTTTAGACTTCACTTGGTGAACGCATACGGGAAGAGATAGTCGCATTTCTCAGTCTTGTAAAGTAAAACTATGCATAGGGAGACTTGAGTTAAACACACATAGTGCCCTCTAGTTTCACTTAACAGACTAAAATTCCGGAGCGGGTATGTATTCGCTTTTTCCAGTAAATAGGAAATAAGCTCAAATATATAGATATGAAATATATTACTATCAGGGTGAAAGTCTAATGAAATATATTACTATCATGGTGAAAATCTAAGCGTATTATATAAACGGGTTTCCTTTACCATGTATGTATCATAAATGCTTACGAAAATTCATTTATTTTCACTGCTTGTATTTTAAAGCGATGTTATGTTACAATGTTTGTATCATTCATAATTTCAATGATCATTTTACTTTTCAATGTTTGTAACATTAATGTATGAGCATATTATTATGAATGCGGAAAGGAATGACCGGTGGAAAGCACAGGAGGATTCTCTAGCGGACCCTCATGTAACTTTGTCTGACAGGGGAGGAAGCAACAGTCTTGTTATGGTGTATGTACCTGGACTGGCCAGCTAATTCATTCACAGCAGACAGGAATGTTTAAGAATGGACCGACCTATTTTAGGAACGAGACGCATGCATGGATATCAACATGCCGACGCTGGACACTGCTTAAATTGTTTCTGTTGTAATCTGCATGTTGCAGCAGAAGAGTAGTTACACATGTATTTTTGTTTTGTCTAACAGATTTACGCAGTGCAAAGTCTTGTCTCGTATTGCTGAAAAGAGGTTACCTTTGGCCAGTGGCCATATAGTCCTCGTCCACCAGTCACAATAATTCCCTTCAATTATTTCAATTATTTCAATCATTTCAATCATTTCAATTACTGCAATTATTGCAACGATTCTCAACACCAGATATTACCCTTAACAACCATCACCCGTACCATACTCCACCCATTTTAACCCTCCATCCCACCTTTGGAAGCAAATTCGTTATCTGTGGATATCGCATCAACTGTGGATACGTTACACCTTTCTTGGATTTATAAAATCGTGTTCAGATTATGTGCCCTTTGTGGATAACTTATTCGAACAGTGAAGTCGTTACCCCAATCTTGGATTTATAAAATCGGGTTCAGATTCTGTGCTCTTTGTGGATACCTTCTTCGAACAGTGAAGTTAATTTCAAGCATTGGATTACGATATATTTTTTCCAAGAGAACCCCAGGATATAAGTTGTTTCCAACATTCACACCAAAGGAACAAACATTCATTTACACACAAACAGTATTTCACCTATTTTCCAGCAAAAGCCTATCAGGCCTGCCGGGAACTTTACTAACACAATTCATTCATAATCCGTGTTTTCACTATTTGTGTAATAATTTTTTCTTCTTTAAAATCATCAAATTGTTGTGAGTTTGTTTTCTCGTGATAATCTTTATTATTATGTGCTGTAAAATCCTTATTGATTTATTTACATTTATAAATTGAAATAAATTGAGTTAACCTCGATAGGATTGTTCGTTCAGTTCAGACTACCAAATCCTCAATCTAACTTTACTTCTTTACCCTACTATTTGTGAGTGACACAGTGTGTGCAAAAGAGTAATATTGTCGCCAGAGAAAACAAGAAGAGCTGTGTGTGTGGTTTTCTTAGTGAAGAACTCACTGACTCAGCCTGTGCCTTCTGCCTATCTCTCTTGCGCATCACTATCACACTTCCGTGTGCACTATTGTTCCTCAACATATACAGCTGTCAAGCTTTATCTACTATTAATTATATTTTCATGCGACAATAATTGGGAATCTCGTCCTTGGATTTGAATTTCTGGATTCTTATTTCACAGTGACTACAGGGAATCTTGTCTTTAAATTGTTCTGCAGAAACTGTAAGGAATCTTGAACTATTAGTCTATACTGTGGACTATAATTTTATAACGCCCTAGACAACGACACTTCTGGTAGTATATGAACAGAACAATTATAATTTTAAAGTAACAGAACGTTGCTGTCACTAATTTAATTCAGGGTTATATAATTACGTTAAATAGTTAACTAAGGTAATTAAGTGGTACATTTAACAGGCAGTAGAGTGTGTATGTGTGTGAGATATTGAAGGGAATTGTTTATACTTGAGTATTACTCAAGTGATGAGACCTTAATTCAGCAGAAATAAGGAATTGTCAAAAAATCCAATTATACTAAACTTTCATTAATGAGCTACATTACTTCATAGAATTAATAGTACTCCCTGGGGCTTAGTAAATTGATTATCAGTTAGTTGTATTGGTTTGTTGTATTACAATACTTCATAGAAATATTAGTAATACCCAGAAACTAGTGTAACATACTGAGAGAGTGTAACAACCTGCACAGAAATATAGAAAATGACTGATTTACTAAAACTAAGGATGGGTCTTTTAAAATACACTAAAGAGGTTGGAATGAGTGAAGAAGAAGGTAATGCATTCATAGAGGCCGAAATAGAAAAACAAAGAGAAGAAAACGAAAGGATACGGGCTCATGAGTTCCGGCTCAAAGAACTAGAGGTTCAAAATCGTCCCGCTTCTCCCACTAACGCTTCATCACCTGACAACGCCTCTGCTGGTCTAGCACTCAACTCACCTGCAATGACTTTCCCAATGGAAAAATTTTGCGAGCGAAATGAACAAATTGATCTGTTCCTGGATAGATATGAGCGAACTGCTTCATCGTATGGCCTGCCCAAAAGCATGTGGAATCTTAAACTTTCTCAAGGATTAAGAGGGACGGCTTACGAAGTTTTTACAAAATTAACCCCAGCAGAACAGAATGATTATGACGCTCTCAAGCAAGCACTGTTACGACGTTTTCAGCTTACAGCCGACAATTACAGAAAACGTTTTCGCCGTTCTCACAAAGAAGGAGGAGAAACATTTGGCCAATTTGCTGCTAGGATTGAATCATATCTCGAAAAGTGGCGCGATTTGGGAAAATTTCCTAAGACTTACGAAGGATTACATGAACTCTTCCTGGTAGAGCAAATCAAGGAAACAATGTCACCAGAGATGAGAAAGTTCCTAGTAGAGCACGGGGCAGACCGACTCGAACCAATCCTTACGTTAGCAGAAAGGTTTCAAAATGCTATAGCAGAGACTCAAACCGTCAAACGGAAACCTGCTGAACTTCAACCTAAAGCAATCGCCCAGCTCACCCAAAATCAGCGATCACAGGTAAACGCTCCAACGCAAGATACACGCAGAGACCGGTCAATTAACTCAAACACGAAAAATGCACAGGAAAACCCCCCTTACTTCATGAGGAGGGAGAAGAAATATTGTCATCATTGTAAGCAGACCTCGCACAATACAAATGAATGTAGAAATCGACCCAGCCCGCACTTGGCGGCGTGTTTACAAGGAGACGCACCAGAACAGCGTCAAGACAGAACAAAAGGTGGTAAACCAGAACGGAATTCTGTAACGGATCAGATTATCGCAAACGGGAAATTTGTGCGCTGTCTTTATGACACAGGATTACAGTTTGACTGTATAATCGCTTCACATTTGGTCACACCTGAGCAGATAACCTCGGAGACAGTAGATCTGTGTGGAGCCGTGAAAGGAGACACTCCTATGACATTGAAAATAGCAAACGTTTATATTGATTCAAAATTTGTTAAAGGATGGATTCGAGCTGCCATTATGGAGAATCCAATCTACGACGTAATTCTTGGATGTCGCTATGTGTTCTTGGGGGAACCAAGAAAACCTCTGATAGCTGCAGCAGTAACTACAAGAGGTCAGGCGAGGACAGAACAGGAACCAGGACCAGTGACAAACCTGCTACCACGGGAATTGAAGGATGCTCAACACAAGGATCCAACACTGGGACCATGTTTTAAGAAACTGCCACTTGCCAGTAACCCGCTGAAAAAGGGAAACTTTTATTCAAAATCGGGATTACTATACCGTAGGTCGGGCAACACTGGACAAGAACATAGCCAGTTGGTTGTTCCAACTACTTATAGGTCACAAATTTTAGAGATGGGACACGCTCTTCCTTTTAGCGGCCACATGGGACAAAATGCTACCATGCAAAGAATAGCAGCGCACTATTACTGGCCTGGGATGAACGGGGACATCATCCGATTTGTGAAATCCTGTGCGCAGTGCCAAAGGGTGGCACCAAGGCACTGGACACCCCCTGCTCCATTGGGGGAAATGCCTATTGTCGGTACTCCATTCGAAAGAGTAGCTGTAGATATAGTAGGCCCACTCTTAAGAACAAAGCGGAGAAATTGCTGTATTTTGACTCTAGTCGACACCTGTACTATGTGGTCAGAAGCAGTGGCGCTCCCTTCTTCTGATTCTGTGCATGTCGCAGAAGCGCTCGTGAGTATTTTCACAAGGCTCGGATTTCCACAGCAAATACTCACTGATAATGGATCGCAGTTTAGAGGACATCTGATGGAAGAAGTCTTTAAGATCTTCCGTACTCAGCATATCCACACCTCACCCTATAATCCACAAGCAAACGGACAGGTAGAGAGATATAACGGGACCCTCATCACCATGCTGCGAAAATTAGCACAAGAAAGACCCGAAAACTGGGACTTATTCTTGCCGGCTGCCTTATTTGCCTATAGGGAAGTGCCGCATGCCTCCACTGGTCTACCTCCTGCAACATTATTATTTGGACGGCCAATAAAGGGACCCATGGAAGCATTGCTTAGGTCTTTAACCGACCAGAAAGCAGACGAATCTATTGTATCTGCATCAAAATATGTGCAAGAACTGAAGGAAAGGTTAAAGATAGGTTGGGAATTAGCCAACACTAACCTCCGACAAGCTCGTGCCAAGCATGCAAAACGGTACAATAAGACTGCGAAGGAAAGAGTACTACAACCTGGAGAGAAAGTACTGCTGTTACTCCCAACAGGGAATAACAAACTTCAGATAGGATGGCAGGGACCATTTGAAGTACTCGAGAAAATCTCTCGAACAAACTACAAAATCTCCATACGAGGGAAGGAAAAGATTTATCATGTTAACTTACTTAAAAAGTACATGGAACGCCTCGCTGCTCCTCAAGCACATCTCCTGACCTTAGCGGTTGCAATGGAAGCGGATAATGACCCTCACGAATATGCTGAATACCCGCTAAAACAGGAAGAATCACACACGGATGTGAAGCTCTGTGAAACATTAACTGAATTGCAACAGCATGATGTCAAACAACTGTTAGCCGAATATTCAGAAGTGCTCACCGATAAACCGGGACTAACCAACCTCTTGGAGTTTGATATAAAAGTATTAGATCCTAAGCCTGTCAGGACTAAGATTTACCCAGTCCCATACGCTAAAGCCAACGCTTTACGCGAAGCTATTTTGCTAAGTGTCTATTCCTTCAGGGTCGAGTACATCCCAGGTCCTGAAAATGTAGGAGCAGATTTTTTAAGCAGACACTCAGTAGAGGAACTCGCTAGTGGTGGAGAAAATAATCTTCTAACGCCAGCAGATAAGAAACAATCTGAGGAAACCTCGGAAGAAGTACAAAGAAGGAACTAATGGACGACACCGGGAATGATACACACAAGCCAAATTATCATCTCTCTCTCTGATTTAGTTGGGCAACTAACTTAAGTTCGGGGTATCTGTCGCAGAGTGAAGATAATTTGCATATTTGAAATTTTCTGTCCATCCTGTATATTGCTTTATTTTCTGTCTATCCTAAGTTTCCGAAAAAATGTTTCTCACGCACTTGCCTTTTCCCCACCTTAACCCAGGTGAAGATACGGTCAAGCAGCGTTCACGTTCGTTAGGAATTTCCAGACTCGTCTGTCTAGAAATTTATGGCCTGTCTTCTTCCTCATTGTTAAAACTTCTGAGCTCGGAACCACAGCACGTACTAGTGACATTCTATATGCAAACTAATTTGCAGCGATACTTTTTGCTATCGTGGGAACTTTAAAAAATGTAGCGGGTAAATCGAAAATAATTCTTTCTTTCTTTCTTTCTGTCTTTAAGAAACTAGTTTAGACTTCACTTGGTGAACGCATACGGGAAGAGATAGTCGCATTTCTCAGTCTTGTAAAGTAAAACTGTGCATAGGGAGACTTGAGTTAAACACACATAGTGCCCTCTAGTTTAACTTAACAGACTAAAATCCCGGAGCGGGTATGTATTCGCTTTTTCCAGTAAATAGGAAATAAGCTCAAATATATAGATATGAAATATATTACTATCAGGGTGAAAGTCTAATGAAATATATTACTATCATGGTGAAAATCTAAGCGTATTATATAAACGGGTTTCCTTTACCATGTATGTATCATAAATGCTTACGAAAATTCATTTATTTTCACTGCTTGTATTTTAAAGCGATGTTATGTTACAATGTTTGTATCATTCATAATTTCAATGATCATTTTACTTTTCAATGTTTGTAACATTAATGTATGAGCATATTATTATGAATGCGGAAAGGAATGACCGGTGGAAAGCACAGGAGGATTCTCTAGCGGACCCTCATGTAACTTTGTCTGACAGGGGAGGAAGCAACAGTCTTGTTATGGTGTATGTACCTGGACTGGCCAGCTAATTCATTCACAGCAGAAAGGAATGTTTAAGAATGGACTGACCTATTTTAGGAACGAGACGCATGCATGGATATCAACATGCCGACGCTGGACACTGCTTAAATTGTTTCTGTTGTAATCTGCATGTTGCAGCAGAAGAGTAGTTACACATGTATTTTTGTTTTGTCTAACAGATTTACGCAGTGCAAAGTCTTGTCTCGTATTGCTGAAAAGAGGTTACCTTTGGCCAGTGGCCATATAGTCCTCGTCCACCAGTCACAATAATTCCCTTCAATTATTTCAATTATTTCAATCATTTCAATCATTTCAATTACTGCAATTATTGCAACGATTCTCAACACCAGATATTACCCTTAACAACCATCACCCGTACCATACTCCACCCATTTTAACCCTCCATCCCACCTTTGGAAGCAAATTCGTTATCTGTGGATATCGCATCAACTGTGGATACGTTACACCTTTCTTGGATTTATAAAATCGTGTTCAGATTCTGTGCCCTTTGTGGATACCTTATTCGAACAGTGAAGTCGTTACCCCAATCTTGGATTTATAAAATCGTGTTCAGATTCTGTGCCCTTTGTGGATACCTTATTCGAACAGTGAAGTTAATTTCAAGCATTGGATTACGATATATTTTTTCCAAGAGAACCCCAGGATATAAGTTGTTTCCAACATTCATACCAAAGGAACAAAGGAACAAACATTCATTTACACACAAACAGTATTTCACATATTTTCCAGCAAAAGCCTATCAGGCCTGCCGGGAACTTTACTAACACAATTCATTCATAATCCTTGTTTTCACTATTTGTGTAATAATTTTTTTCTTCTTTAAAATCATCAAATTGTTGTGAGTTTGTTTTCTCGTGATAATCTTTATTATTATGTGCTGTAAAATCCTTATTGATTTATTTACATTTCTAAATTGAATAAAATTGAGTTAACCTCGATAGGATTGTTCGTTCAGTTCAGACTACCAAATCCTCAATCTAACTTTACTTCTTTACCCTACTATTTGTGAGTGACACAGTGTGTGCAAAAGAGTAATATTGTCGCCAGAGAAAACAAGAAGAGCTGTGTGTGTGGTTTTCTTAGTGAAGAACTCACTGACTCAGCCTGTGCCTTCTGCCTATCTCTCTTGCGCACCACTATCACACGTCCGTGTGCACTATTGTCCATCACGCCTATACAGCTGTCAAGCTTTACCTACTATTAATTATATTTTCATGCGACAATTAATTGGGAATCTCGTCCTTGGATTTGAATTTCTGGATTCTTATTTCACAGTGACTACAGGGAATCTTGTCTTTAAATTGTTCTGCAGAAACTGTAAGGAATCTTGAACTATTAGTCTATACTGTGGACTATAATTTTATAACGCCCTAGACAACGACACTTCTGGTAGTATCTGAACAGAACAATTATAATTTTAAAGTAACAGAACGTTGCTGTCACTAATTTAATTCAGGGTTATATAATTACGTTAAATAGTTAACTAAGGTAATTAAGTGGTACATTTAACAGGCAGTAGAGTGTGTATGTGTGTGAGATATTGAAGGGAATTGTTTATACTTGAGTATTACTCAAGTGATGAGACCTTAATTCAGCAGAAATAAGGAATTGTCAAAAAATCCAATTATACTAAACTTCCATTAATGAGTTACATTACTTCATAGAATTAATAGTACTCCCTGGGGCTTAGTAAATTGATTATCAGTTAGTTGTATTGGTTTGTTGTATTACAATACTTCATAGAAATATTAGTAATACCCAGAAACTAGTGTAACATACTGAGAGAGTGTAACAACCTGCACAGAAATATAGAAAATGACTGATTTACTAAAACTAAGGATGGGTCTTTTAAAATACACTAAAGAGGTTGGAATGAGTGAAGAAGAAGGTAATGCATTCATAGAGGCCGAAATAGAAAAACAAAGAGAAGAAAACGAAAGGATACGGGCTCATGAGTTCCGGCTCAAAGAACTAGAGGTTCAAAATCGTCCCGCTTCTCCCACTAACGCTTCATCACCTGACAACGCCTCTGCTGGTCTAGCACTCAACTCACCTGCAATGACTTTCCCAATGGAAAAATTTTGCGAGCGAAATGAACAAATTGATCTGTTCCTGGATAGATATGAGCGAACTGCTTCATCGTATGGCCTGCCCAAAAGCATGTGGAATCTTAAACTTTCTCAAGGATTAAGAGGGACGGCTTACGAAGTTTTTACAAAATTAACCCCAGCAGAACAGAATGATTATGACGCTCTCAAGCAAGCACTGTTACGACGTTTTCAGCTTACAGCCGACAATTACCGAAAGCGTTTTCGCCGATCTCACAAAGAAGGAGGAGAAACATTTGGCCAATTTGCTGCTAGGATTGAATCATATCTCGAAAAGTGGCGCGATTTGGGAAAATTTCCTAAGACTTACGAAGGATTACATGAACTCTTCCTGGTAGAGCAAATCAAGGAAACAATGTCACCAGAGATGAGAAAGTTCCTAGTAGAGCACGGGGCAGACCGACTCGAACCAATCCTTACGTTAGCAGAAAGGTTTCAAAATGCTATAGCAGAGACTCAAACCTTCAAACGGAAACCTGCTGAACTTCAACCTAAACCAATCACCCAGCCCACCCAAAATCAGCGATCACAGGTAAACGCTCCAACGCAAGATACACGCAGAGACCGGTCAACTAACTCAAACACGAAAAATGCACAGGAAAACCCCCCTTACTTCATGAGGAGGGAGAGGAAATATTGTCATCATTGTAAGCAGACCTCGCACAATACAAAAGAATGTAGAAATCGACCCAGCCCGCACTTGGCGGCGTGTTTACAAGGAGACGCACCAGAACATCGTCAAGACAGAACAAAATGTGGTAAACCAGAACGGAATTCTGTAACGGATCAGATTATCGCAAACGGGAAATTTGTGCGCTGTCTTTATGACACAGGATTACAGTTTGACTGTATAATCGCTTCACATTTGGTCACACCTGAGCAGATAACCTCGGAGACAGTAGATCTGTGTGGAGCCGTGAAAGGAGACACTCCTATGACATTGAAAATAGCAAACGTTTATATTGATTCAAAATTTGTTAAAGGATGGATTCGAGCTGCCATTATGGAGAATCCAATCTATGACGTAATTCTTGGATGTCGCTATGTGTTCTTGGGGGAACCAAGAAAACCTCTGATAGCTGCAGCAGTAACTACAAGAGGTCAGGCGAGGACAGAACAGGAACCAGGACCAGTGACAAACCTGCTACCACGGGAATTGAAGGATGCTCAACACAAGGATCCAACACTGGGACCATGTTTTAAGAAACTGCCACTTGCCAGTAACCCGCTGAAAAAGGGAAACTTTTATTCAAAATCGGGATTACTATACCGTAGGTCGGGCAACACTGGACAAGAACATAGCCAGTTGGTTGTTCCAACTACTTATAGGTCACAAATTTTAGAGATGGGACACGCTCTTCCTTTTAGCGGCCACATGGGACAAAATGCTACCATGCAAAGAATAGCAGCGCACTATTACTGGCCTGGGATGAACGGGGACATCATCCGATTTGTGAAATCCTGTGCGCAGTGCCAAAGGGTGGCACCAAGGCACTGGACACCCCCTGCTCCATTGGGGGAAATGCCTATTGTCGGTACTCCATTCGAAAGAGTAGCTGTAGATATAGTAGGCCCACTCTTAAGAACAAAGCGGAGAAATTGCTGTATTTTGACTCTAGTCGACACCTGTACTATGTGGTCAGAAGCAGTGGCGCTCCCTTCTTCTGATTCTGTGCATGTCGCAGAAGCGCTCGTGAGTATTTTCACAAGGCTCGGATTTCCACAGCAAATACTCACTGATAATGGATCGCAGTTTAGAGGACATCTGATGGAAGAAGTCTTTAAGATCTTCCGTACTCAGCATATCCACACCTCACCCTATAATCCACAAGCAAACGGACAGGTAGAGAGATATAACGGGACCCTCATCACCATGCTGCGAAAATTAGCACAAGAAAGACCCGAAAACTGGGACTTATTCTTGCCGGCTGCCTTATTTGCCTATAGGGAAGTGCCGCATGCCTCCACTGGTCTACCTCCTGCAACATTATTATTTGGACGGCCAATAAAGGGACCCATGGAAGCATTGCTTAGGTCTTTAACCGACCAGAAAGCAGACGAATCTATTGTATCTGCATCAAAATATGTGCAAGAACTGAAGGAAAGGTTAAAGATAGGTTGGGAATTAGCCAACACTAACCTCCGACAAGCTCGTGCCAAGCATGCAAAACGGTACAATAAGACTGCGAAGGAAAGAGTACTACAACCTGGAGAGAAAGTACTGCTGTTACTCCCAACAGGGAATAACAAACTTCAGATAGGATGGCAGGGACCATTTGAAGTACTCGAGAAAATCTCTCGAACAAACTACAAAATCTCCATACGAGGGAAGGAAAAGATTTATCATGTTAACTTACTTAAAAAGTACATGGAACGCCTCGCTGCTCCTCAAGCACATCTCCTGACCTTAGCGGTTGCAATGGAAGCGGATAATGACCCTCACGAATATGCTGAATACCCGCTAAAACAGGAAGAATCACACACGGATGTGAAGCTCTGTGAAACATTAACTGAATTGCAACAGCATGATGTCAAACAACTGTTAGCCGAATATTCAGAAGTGCTCACCGATAAACCGGGACTAACCAACCTCTTGGAGTTTGATATAAAAGTATTAGATCCTAAGCCTGTCAGGACTAAGATTTACCCAGTCCCATACGCTAAAGCCAACGCTTTACGCGAAGCTCTTTTGCTAAGTGTCTATTCCTTCAGGGTCGAGTACATCCCAGGTCCTGAAAATGTAGGAGCAGATTTTTTAAGCAGACATTCAGTAGAGGAACTCGCTAGTGGTGGAGAAAATAATCTTCTAACGCCAGCAGATAAGAAACAATCTGAGGAAACCTCGGAAGAAGTACAAAGAAGGAACTAATGGACGACACCGGGAATGATACACACAAGCCAAATTATCATCTCTCTCTCTGATTTAGTTGGGCAACTAACTTAAGTTCGGGGTATCTGTCGCAGAGTGAAGATAATTTGCATATTTGAAATTTTCTGTCCATCCTGTATATTGCTTTATTTTCTGTCTATCCTAAGTTTCCGAAAAAATGTTTCTCACGCACTTGCCTTTTCCCCACCTTAACCCAGGTGAAGATACGGTCAAGCAGCGTTCACGTTCGTTAGGAATTTCCAGACTAGTCTGTCTAGAAATTTATGGCCTGTCTTCTTCCTCATTGTTAAAACTTCTGAGCTCGGAACCACAGCACGTACTAGTGTCATTCTATATGCAAACTAATTTGCAGCGATACTTTTTGCTATCGTGGGAACTTTAAAAAATGTAGCGGGTAAATCGAAAATAATTCTTTCTTTCTTTCTTTCTGTCTTTAAGAAACTAGTTTAGACTTCACTTGGTGAACGCATACGGGAAGAGATAGTTGCATTTCTCAGTCTTGTAAAGTAAAACTATGCATAGGGAGACTTGAGTTAAACACACATAGTGCCCTCTAGTTTCACTTAACAGACTAAAATTCCGGAGCGGGTATGTATTCGCTTTTTCCAGTAAATAGGAAATAAGCTCAAATATATAGATATGAAATATATTACTATCAGGGTGAAAGTCTAATGAAATATATTACTATCATGGTGAAAATCTAAGCGTATTATATAAACGGGTTTCCTTTACCATGTATGTATCATAAATGCTTACGAAAATTCATTTATTTTCACTGCTTGTATTTTAAAGCGATGTTATGTTACAATGTTTGTATCATTCATAATTTCAATGATCATTTTACTTTTCAATGTTTGTAACATTAATGTATGAGCATATTATTATGAATGCGGAAAGGAATGACCGGTGGAAAGCACAGGAGGATTCTCTAGCGGACCCTCATGTAACTTTGTCTGACAGGGGAGGAAGCAACAGTCTTGTTATGGTGTATGTACCTGGACTGGCCAGCTAATTCATTCACAGCAGACAGGAATGTTTAAGAATGGACCGACCTATTTTAGGAACGAGACGCATGCATGGATATCAACATGCCGACGCTGGACACTGCTTAAATTGTTTCTGTTGTAATCTGCATGTTGCAGCAGAAGAGTAGTTACACATGTATTTTTGTTTTGTCTAACAGATTTACGCAGTGCAAAGTCTTGTCTCGTATTGCTGAAAAGAGGTTACCTTTGGCCAGTGGCCATATAGTCCTCGTCCACCAGTCACAATAATTCCCTTCAATTATTTCAATTATTTCAATCATTTCAATCATTTCAATTACTGCAATTATTGCAACGATTCTCAACACCAGATATTACCCTTAACAACCATCACCCGTACCATACTCCACCCATTTTAACCCTCCATCCCACCTTTGGAAGCAAATTCGTTATCTGTGGATATCGCATCAACTGTGGATACGTTACACCTTTCTTGGATTTATAAAATCGTGTTCAGATTATGTGCCCTTTGTGGATAACTTATTCGAACAGTGAAGTCGTTACCCCAATCTTGGATTTATAAAATCGGGTTCAGATTCTGTGCTCTTTGTGGATACCTTCTTCGAACAGTGAAGTTAATTTCAAGCATTGGATTACGATATATTTTTTCCAAGAGAACCCCAGGATATAAGTTGTTTCCAACATTCACACCAAAGGAACAAACATTCATTTACACACAAACAGTATTTCACCTATTTTCCAGCAAAAGCCTATCAGGCCTGCCGGGAACTTTACTAACACAATTCATTCATAATCCGTGTTTTCACTATTTGTGTAATAATTTTTTCTTCTTTAAAATCATCAAATTGTTGTGAGTTTGTTTTCTCGTGATAATCTTTATTATTATGTGCTGTAAAATCCTTATTGATTTATTTACATTTATAAATTGAAATAAATTGAGTTAACCTCGATAGGATTGTTCGTTCAGTTCAGACTACCAAATCCTCAATCTAACTTTACTTCTTTACCCTACTATTTGTGAGTGACACAGTGTGTGCAAAAGAGTAATATTGTCGCCAGAGAAAACAAGAAGAGCTGTGTGTGTGGTTTTCTTAGTGAAGAACTCACTGACTCAGCCTGTGCCTTCTGCCTATCTCTCTTGCGCATCACTATCACACTTCCGTGTGCACTATTGTTCCTCAACATATACAGCTGTCAAGCTTTATCTACTATTAATTATATTTTCATGCGACAATCAACTATTCATAGTACACACATACCCTCATACCACATGTAGAAGTCAGGAAGGTTGAAAACGGCTTGTACGATTCCAACTATTTATTACGATACAACACGTATACGTTGACATCAAATATATATATACTGTCATTGGAACAAGGTTCAAGCACATCAATATCATGTAGATAATATTAATTCACTGCATCCAATACGACAGAGACTCTGGCAAAATATAGCCGCATATGTGCCGGGCTTCAAAATATCTAATGTTCTCTGCATTTCCACTGACAGAACATGTCAAATAAATCATTGGCAATATAGCCGCATAAATGACGGGCTTCAAAATATCTAATGTTCTTTGTGTTTCCACTGACAAAACATGTCAAATAAATCTTTGGCAATATAGCCGCATAAATGGAGAGCTTCAAAATATCTAAAATTCTCTGTGTTTCCACTGACAAAACATGTCAAATAAATTTTTGGCAATATAGCCGCATAAATGGCGGGCTTCAAAATATCTAATGTTCTCTGTGTTTCCACTGACAGAACATGTCAAATAAATCTTTGGCAATATAGCCGCATAAATGGCGGGCTTCAAAATATCTAATGTTCTCTGTGTTTCCAATGACAGAACATGTCAAATAAATCTTTGGCAATATAGCCGCATAAATGGCGGGCTTCAAAATATCTAATGTTCTCTGTGTTTCCACTGACAGAACATGTCAAATAAATCTTTGGCAATATAGCCGCATAAATGGCGGGCTTCAAAATATCTAATGTTCTCTGTGTTTCCACTGACAAAACATGTCAAATAAATCTTTGGCAATATAGCCGCATAAATGGCGGGCTTCAAAATATCAAATGTTCTCTGTGTTTCCCCTGACGACAAAGACTCTTCCAGCAGACTGTGGGTATCACAGTGCTAATAATATATATGTGGCCTCAAAATCTCTTTATAACATCAGCGCTATTCCTACAAGCAGACTGTGGGCTCCACAGTGCTAATAATATATATGTGGCCTCAAAATCTCTTTATAACATCAGCGCTATTCCTACAAGCAGACTGTGGGCATCACAGTGCTAATAATATATGTGCTCTTAAACTCCACAAGACCGCACTAGGAGTAAGCCACCTCAATATCAGCCAACCATCTTGGGCTTGTAACATCATAACAATAAGTTCTTGGCTACAAAATAGTATAAAAAGTACTTTTACCTTTACTGCCATCCAGGAATAAATCACTTAAACATACGCCATCCTAGGCTCTCAGAAATATCACAAAAATATATGAGGGGAAAATCTCAGCCATTTCTATCACACCAAAACTCTGTTCCCCGATCACACAGTCAGAGAAAAAATGGCTGAACACCTTCTCAGCCAAAGACGCCCAGGCCGACTGTCACGAGATACAGTCTCCCGGTCACGCCAAACCAACACGCATGCGCCGATAATCGCGTGACGTGAGTTTAGCTCACACGAGAACTATCTGCAACATTCTCGTAAACTGTCCCAGAAAAATCTTCGAACAGAAAATCTTAAATGAACAAATGGCAAGTCAAGGGAGATAACAACTAAATCAGACCTGTATCAAAAAGTATTACAACCTGTAGTCTCCCTTAGACCATAGTATAAAGAAGTTTACATCCCTAGCTTAAGACAAACAGACTTTAACAATGTAGTACCTTGCAAAATCGACGCAGTGATTGGTACGAACTGGGTTTATGTTATTCATTTTTGCTGTACGATCGCATTTTATGATCCCACGGGATGAGATTGTACAAAATGTTCATTATATTGTTAACTGGAATATATTTATATTAATTTCCATATTAATTCATTATTTTCGACCGCCGCTTAGACTAGAGGAAATTATTATTAATACTAATGTTGACAGACCGTGACATATATTCATTATAAATTACATGACGATTCGACCAAAGATGAAGTGTGTTGATAATGTCGTCAGACAATTCTAAAATACTTGTGTCCGACAATTATTTGTTAATTCATCATAACTGACATGACGATTAGGCTAGAGCCACAGAACTAGAATACTGTTGCCGACATTTCTATGATAATTTGGTGGGTTTAACTGACATGTATAATAATTCATCGTGCTACGTTGACGATAAATCAGTACTAAAGAATAATAATACTGCCACTTGAGCAGAGAAATGTAATAATAAGAGGCAGAAAGGGGGGAAACTTGATTTCAAGATTAGGCTCTAGATATATGATGTTAGAGACTAAAATCTGAGATGACTGGCAGACGGACCGCTTAGGGAAAGACGGCTTTCTAAAGCTAGAAAATTAATGAAGCCTTATTTGTTTTCAGTCTATGGTGGAGCCTTGCACGACAGTTCAATCTCAGAAAAGAATACGGAGTCGAGCACAGTGAAGGCAGATCCGAACTATATCGAGACCTACCCGGTGCAAAGTCATAAGGAAACCGGAGAACTAACTACGCTTCACTATCAGCCAGAGGCTAAAATTTAAGTGCCCATGAAAAGGGATCTAATCATATTAATGCCATATCTTTAGCCAGCAATGATGAAAAACAATTGAATTGTGAGACGCATATTACATACAGCAAACACACTAATTCCATCGACAATAATATCATTCACCATCCATTCATTTTAATTTTAATAAACCAATTGGGTGTATATAATGTACCCCATGCCTTTTCCTTCTATTAGATGTTACATATTGTCTGATGTTTATCTTCCATTATAAGGGAGAGGGGCTCGTAAAATATAATATAATCCCACTATCATCATCATTAGTTGCCATCTCCACAACGAAGGTTGGCTGTAATGGATCCCCAACGTCTTCTGTCTGTTGTCTTGGTGGTGCACTCTGATAGACTCTTTCCTGTCCATCTCTTGATGTTATCTTCCCACTTATAGCGATGTCTTCCCCTTGCACGTTTGCCTTCAACTCTCCCTTCTGTTATGATCGTCTGCAAGGTGTTATGCCTTTTTATGTAGCCAAAGTATTTTAGCTGCCGAACTTTGACCTCCCTCATTAGTTCTCTTTTCATACCTAGATTTTCTATTACCTCCTTTTTTGTTTTCACCTCTTTCCATGAGATACGCCCCATTCTTCTATACATCCATATTTCAAGAGCCTCAATTCTTTCTTCCAAATGCTTATTCATCGTCCATGTTTCTACACCATACAGAAATGCAGAATATATATAATACTTTATGATTCTCAGTTTTAATTTGTGAGATAAACTGTTTGGATGTCAGTATATGATTCATGTTGTTGAATGTAGCTTTGGCCATTCCTATTCTCTTCTTGATTTCTGTTTCACATCTGCCATCTTCTGTTACTATATGACCAAGATATACGTAGCTCTTGACTTGTTCCAGGATTTTCCCATTTACGCTTATCTTTAATGTGGGTTTATCGTGTTTTGCTAATTATCATAGTTTTTGTTTTCTCAATATTAATGTCGAGTTCATATTCATGACTTATATACTGTTCACTTGCTTCACTAGTTCTTGTAACTCCTGTTCGCTTTCAGCTAACAACACGGTATCATCTGCATATCTAAGGTTGTTTATTGACCTTCCACTGATGTTCAGTCCTGGTATTTCCTGTATCTGTTTGAAAATTTTTTCGGTGTATAAATTAAATAGGCAGGGGGACAGCACACAACCTTGTCTGACACCTCTTTTTATGTCTATGTATGGTGAATAATTCCTTCCCGTTCTTACTGTGGCGGTTTGCTCACAATAAAGGTTACTGAGTATTCTTATATCTTTTCCATCAATACCTATGTCTTTGAGGCATTCAATTATTTTCTCATGATGGACTCTGTCAAAGGCCTTCTTATAGTCAATGGAGCACATATACATACTTTTTTGGACCTCTGTATATATTTCTGCTAATATTCTTAGGCAAAATATTGCCTCTCTTGTTCCACTGTTCCGTCTAAAACCAAACTGTTCTTCTTGGATTTCGCTGTCTACTTTACTTTTTATTCTTTCCTGTATGATTTTGAGCAGTATCTTAATTGCATAACTCATCAGGCTGATTGTTCTGAAGTCTGAACATTCTGTTGCATTTGGTTTTTTGGGCAATGTTATGAAAATTGATGTCTTCATGTCGTGTGGTATATATCCTGTATTGTATATATCGTTGCATATTTCTGTGATTGTATCTATACCAAAGCTCTCCAGAGCTTCTATCATTTCAATTTTTATGTTATCCATGCCTGCTGATTTTCCTTTTTGTATCATATGAATGGCATTCTCTACTTCTGATATGAGAATGTTTGGGCCTTCATTAGAATCTGGTGATGGTTTTTTACCTCTGTTGTCCTCGAATAGTTCTTTTACGTATTCTGCCCATCTGTTTGATATGTCTTTCTCATCAAGTAATATTACACCATTTTTGTTCTTGATACAGCTTCCTACTTGTGCAAACCGCGACCGATTTGATCATTTCTTTATTTCTTCATGCATATCTCTTGTCATGTGCTTTGCTTCCAAGTCTTCTATTTCCTTGCATTTTGTTTCTATCCACCGTTCTTTTGCTTCTCTACACATAGTACGTATGTCATTGTCTATTGTTTTATATTCTGGAGTGTTTTTTGCTTTCTTTCTTTCTGCCATTTTATTCAAGATGTCATCTGTCATTCAAATTTGATTTTTCTTAGACTCCTTTTTAGGTAAATTTGCATTTGCTGATTGTATGCTTGTTTTTAAGCATTCCCATTTTGCGGTTGCTTTTTCTTCTGGGTTTTCTCTTCTATACTGCTCCATGCTTTCTGTCAGTAACTGTTCATATTTATTTTTGACGTCGATTAGATATTTTTGTTTTATATCTAGTGGTTTCAGCGCTGATATTTCTATCTGGGGTTCCTCCTGTCTTCTGTTTCCTGCTCTTTTCAGCTTTATATTTACTTTGATGACGACTGGATTGTAATCTGAATTTATGTCGGCGCCAGGATGTGTCTTTGCACTTGTGACACTGTTCTTAAATCTATGTTTTATCATGATATAGTCGATTTGATTTCGTGTTACGTCTCCTGGGCTTTTCCATGTGTATAATTTCCTTGAGTGGTGTTCAAAAAAGGTGCTACATATGACCAGCTGGTTTTCTTCACAGAACTGGATAAGTCTGTCTCCTCTATCATTTCTTGTCCCTAATCCGTACTGTCCTACTATTTTTTTGTATTTTCCTTTTCCTACTTTTGCATTCATATCACCCATTACTATCAGCACATCTGTAGATTTGACTGGTTTAAGTGTGTGTTGTAGCTCTTCATAGTATTCTTCTATTTCTTCCTCGATGTGATCTTTAGTTGGTGCATAAGTTTGTAAGATTGATATGTCGAATGGCTTTGCTCTCATCTTTAGTAACATCATTCTGTCATTGTGTGTCCAGTATCCACATACATATTTTTCTAACTCCTTCTTTATCAACATTCCTACCCCTCTTTCATGTTTTTCTCCTCCTGAGTGTATAAGCGTGTACTGATCTCTTGTTATGTAGCCGGTATCCAAAATTCGTGCCTCTGCAACTCCCAGTATATCGAGTTTCATGTCTGTTGCCTCTAATATAAGATTGTCAAGCTTTCCTTCTCCGTTTAGAGTTCTAACATTCCATGTTCCTATTTTTAGGCTTCTCCTACTAGTTTTTAGGTGGTCTTTCTCAGAATGCTCCCTTTAACTCTTTTAGTCCCAAGCAAAAAAGTGGGTTTGGCCCAAACAAAAATGGCCATCCCAGTATGTTTTTATTGTTTTTGTTTGGAAATAATTTTTTTAAATGTTCATATTCATAAATAACAAAAGTACAAAATGGAAGGCTATACTTTAAGAAAATAGCGTTTTTGAGTTGTCAAAATTAGAAAAGAGCCATAGAAAGGATCAAGAGATACGAAAGCCAGTATACTGTTGATTGGGCCAAATGGGTCTAGCGGGAAGTACAGTATACTGGCTGTTGGGACTTAAAGAGTTAAACAGAATTTAAAGAACACTCGTCATTATGTACTTCCTTACTCATTAGAGGAGTTGCCTCTTCCCTGTTAATTAAGTATAATTAAGGATAATCATGATAGATAAATGAGAAGGGGACTACGGTAGCGAGAGACCAAATATCTCCTTACAAACTTTTCCAGACCTGCCTAGTCAGGAGAATTTACACTCTTTGTCTCCCTTCAGCGGCGGAGAAACCCAACAGGATTTCTTGAGCCAAATCTTCCTCGGGGTGATCCAGGAAAACTTCACTTTCACATTCATATCTATTATTTCTTCTAAAATAAATTCGTATCCTTCCTATACTACGCCACGCTGGGGTCTCAGTCCGGGATTGAATTTTATATATAAATATATATCGTTCGTCTGGGATAGCATCATTCATTCATTCAGCACAGTAGACCATTTGAACACATGTATTTTCACACAGTTTAGCTCTAGAAATAGATAATTCTTTTTTTCTAAGAATTTCAGACAATAATTTTGCCATAGAAATTGGCTCAGGCATTGATTTGATGAATCACTTTATATATGTTGTGTTTTAATTTAGTTCATGATTTTGTATTTCTTTCAATTACATAGTCTGCATAACTGGAGTAATTTCATTCTCCAGCAGTTTGATAATTAGTTAGTATTTGCTTGGTGTTAGAAATACTATTGGAAGGTAGCACTAGCTTACTCAGTGTGGACTATAACAGCAAAAGATGGTTGAAATAGTTAAGCTTAAGGCAGCACTAGGGGAGGCCGGTAGATATCTAGTATATAGTGGGGTGAACCTTGCTAATTATGTCAGAGTCGAGAATGATAAGCATTTTGCTCGAGAATCAGCGAAAGCTGAAAGAGACGAGCGAATAATGTTAGCAGAAATAGATGAGAGGATAAAAGCTGTAGAAGCGAAGGAAAGAAGCGAGAGAGATGAACGCGAGCATGCACTGAAGATGAAGCAGTTAGAGATGCAGGGACAGGCTCAAAGATTTGAATCGGTAGCCGGTGCGACAGCATCTACATTATTAGGCAACCTATCACCACGGTCAGATGAGATGCCCTCCTTGCACACGGGGAGCATATGACCTTTGCCATCCTCTCACGTGTCAAACTTGGGAACCTTGACATTTCCAATCGAAGCTTTCTCGGAAGGAGCTGACTCTATCGATGTGTATTTGGACAAATTTGAGAAGTTTGCCACCACGTTTGGTTTGGAGAAGAGCAAGTGCAACCTGAAACTGTCGCAAGGTCTTAGAGGAACTGCTTATGTAAGTGTATAGCAAGCTGCTCCCAGGGTTACAGGAAGACTACGTTTCTCTGAAAAACGCACTCCTGGTTCGTTATGAGCTACATGCTGACGCCTATATGAAGAGGTTCCGTAACTCTAGGAGGGAAGTTGGAGAGAGCTTTGCTCAGTTTGCTGCTAGACTGGATTCCTACGTGGAAAGATGGAGTGCCCTAGGGAATTTTTCTCATGATTGGGAAGGTCAGAAGGAAATGATTATGATTGAACAACTGAAGGACATCATGACTTCTGACATGAGGAAATTCCTGACAGAGAATGAAACCAGCAATTTAGAATCCCTAGTCCAGTTTGCGGAACAGTATCAGGCAGCACTGTCAGAGAATCCACCACCCCGGCCGAAACAACCGGAATACGTATCGAGACAGACAGCTCAGTCACACGTGGACCCCCAAGTGAAACCACCTCATAATAAATTCAAAAAGCATGACAAGAAAGAGTACAAGACTACTTAGAGATCAGCTTCCAGCAGCAGAGGCAAGGGGAAAAATGGTGTAAGCCCTGTAGAACAATCACCCACAATATCCAGGAAGGCAACCGTAAAAACCCACCTCATCATACTGCCTGCTTACGTAAGGGTGCTGAAAAAGGAAATGGACCGGAAGAACCTCTGGACAAACCCCGGCATCCCCCGGTCATTGAGGCAGTCCTCGTAAACGACCACGAGGTGACCTGCCTTTATGATACAGACCTTGCGTTCGTCGCAGTTGTCTGTGCATCGCTAGTCAAGCCTGACCAGATGACAGAAGACACTATAGAAATACAAGGACCTACTAAAAGCGCAGCACCTATGCGGTTGGCCATAGCCAAGATTCAGGTCCAATGGAAATATGTGACTGGGGAAATCAGTGCAGCGATCTTGGACGACCCTATCTATCCCTTGATCTTAGGGTGTAGGTACGTGTTTTGGGGAGAACCCATGCACCCTCTAGTTGTGGCGGCTGTCACCACTAGAGGGCAGGCCAAACGGAAAAAGGAGTTGGAATACCCACCCAACATCCTTCACGAGAAATTAAAAAAGGCACAAACGGAGGACCAATCTCTAGCGCCCTGCTTCAAAAAACTACCGATAGCGCACACTCCTCTCCAAAAGGGAGACTTCTACAAGAAAATGAGCTGTTGCATCGGAAAGCAGGCAATGACGGACAGGAACATGGGCAACTTGTTGATCCGTCAGCATACCGAGCCCAAGTCCTAGAAATGGGCCATGCACTTCTATTTAGTGGCCATATGGGTATAAGTGCCACGATTCAGCGTATTTCATGTCATTATTATTGGCCAGGTATGAACGCAGATATTCAGAGATAAGTGAAATCATGCCCGCAGTGCCAGAGGACAGCGCCGAAACACTATCCGACCTCAGCCACTCTGGGAGAAATGCCAATCTTGGGCACACTATTCGAACGAGTAGCGGTGGATATTGTGGGTCCACTTACTCGTAGCAAAAAGAGAAACAGTTATATACTCACGTTAGTGGATTGTTGCTCCATGTGGGCAGAGGCTATCGCTATGCCCGCCTGTGATTCCAAGCATGTTGCTGAGGCTCTGCTCACCATATTTACTCGGCTAGGCTTTCCATCACAGATCCTGACAGATAATGGTTCACAATACCGAGGAAAACTCACCGAGGAAGTGTTTAGGATATTTCAGGCCAGACATATTCACACCTCTCCCTACACTCCCAAGCAAATGGCCAGGTGGAGCGGTTTAACGGGACCCTTATTTCCATCCTTCGGGAACTTGCGCAGGAAAAATAAGAGAGCTGGGATCAATACTTACCCGCTTCAGTATTTGCTTACCGTGAAGTACCCCACAATTCTACTGGGATGCCACCTGCCACATTGCTGTTTGGTAGACCTATAAAAGGACCTCTAGAAGCACTGTTACGTACGTGGACAGATGCAAAAGTTAATGAAACGGTCACCTCGGCATCACAATACGTGAATGAGTTGACCCAACGCCTAAAAACAAGATGGGAACTGGCCAAGGAAAACTTACGCCGTGAAGTAAACATGTGCGTTCCTACAATGGCACTGCGAAGGATAGGGAGCTAGAAGTAGGAGAACAGGTCTTATTACTCCTACCCAGTAGCAATAATAAATTGCAAATCGGGTGGAGAGGTCCATATAAAATTGTTGAGAAGATGTCGCACACCAATTACAAGATTGCCATAAAGGGGAAGCAGAAAATTTACCACATACACCTGCTGAAGCAGTATTATGAGAGACCGGTTTCAGAACCAGCGCATTTTATGACACTGGCTTATGCGACGGAAACTGAGGCAGAGCCCCTGACCTCCTGTGAATACCCTCTTAGTCAGTGCGAAACTCATCAAGATTTTAGGATCAGTTCAACTTTAACGGAGGATCAGCAGGCACAGGTGAAACAGTTGTTGAGAAACCACACTAGTACTCTCTTAGATAAACCTGGCATGACCAACCTGATAGAATTTGATATGAAGCTAACAGACCTAGCCCCGTTTCGAGTTAAGAACTATCCTGTTCCTTATGCTAAGGCAATGGCATTGAGGGAGGAAATCTAGTACCTGCTTAAGAAAAATATTATCTCCAAATAAGAGTCTCCTTATAGTGCGAGTGTGGTGTCTAAGGAAATCTACGGCAGAACATCGCCTCTGCATAAAGTACCGAAGGCTAAAGGCTGTAACTGAATTTCAAGTGGAGCCCTTACCTGATCAGAATCAGCTTTTTACCGGTAAGAGCGGAAATTCGACACGTGTTAGCATTCAGTACTTCTGAGGGCCATTACGAGTTTAATGTATTGCCATTTGGGCTAAGCATTGCCCCAAGTGTCTTTACTCGTATGATGAGGAAGTTACTGGGACCCTTGAACCACCCTGGGATAAGTAATTTCATTGACGACATACTTATTGCAACTTAACACCTTTGATGAGCACCTGGACGCGGTTTCCCTACTCTTTGAAAGACTTAGAGAAACAGAACTCACCGCTCGCCCTACAAAATGTCAAATTGCCTGCGAGCAGCTAGAATTCCTGGGACACACCATCTTGCATGGATGCATGTTCCCAGATGCACGTAATATTGAGAAGTTACAGTGTGCCCCACGACCCCAGACTAAAAAGATATCAGGTTATTTGTGTCTCTGTGTGGCTTCTAATAGAGATATATTAAAGATTTTAATACCCTGAGTGCGCCACTGACCGCATTAACCAAGAATGGGAACCCGGACAAAGTAAATTAATATGAAACAAATATAAAGGTATGTTATCAGGCACTCGCAGGAAATAAAGAAGTAGAACACCAGACAACAGAAAAACAACAGACATGAGTGGCCTACCCAGGATTTGAACACTGGACCCTCCGTGCGACAACCCGGCCTAGCCATGCAAGCGAATCACACTATCCTCCTGTCTGTTGTTTTTCTGTTGTCTGGTGTTCTACTTCTTTAATTCCTGCGAGTGCCTGATAACATACCTTTATATTTGTTTCATATTAATTTATTGTTTACAGGCCTCGGGTTTCCCTTCCTTATGTGTAATAAATGTTTATACAATACCCGGACAAAGTAGCCTGGACAGCTGAGTGCGAAAATGCATACACGCTACTGAAGGAGAAATTCACGGCTAGGCCAGTTCTGCGACTGCCTGACTTAACACTGAATGTTACGCTGTGAACAGATGCTAGCAATATAGGGATAGGAGCCACTCTCCTCCAGCCTGGTGAGGGACCTTCCGCAACTCTATTCCCCATTGCATATGCTAGTAGGAAATTGAACTCTGCTCAACAGAACTACTCTACCATAGAACGTGAATGTCTGTCGCTTGTCTGGGCGGTGCAGAAATTTCAACCATATTTATACGGGACAAAGTTCACGGTGCAGTGTGATCTCCAACCGTTGATATTTCTTGCGGCATCGAAGAACCTTAATGCCCGGCTTATGAGATGGTCACTTCTGTTGCAGCCATATTCGTTTCACATAGAATACATACCTGGGAAGAACAACGTAGGGGCAGATTTATTTAGCAGACATCCGGATGCAAACGACGAGAAATGAAAAGTTGTAAAAGACAAGAAGGACAGGACCAGAGGAGTTGGTCGGAACGTCAAACTTGAGGAGGGGCTTGTGTGACGATTAGCCCCATCTTCTCTTCTTTTTTAATTTACGAGATACCATTGTTTTTTCTCATCTTCAATGAATGATCGGAACGCCGGTAACAAAAAAATTACGGAAAATTTCGCTCGTTGATAACAACTTTAGCGTCTAATACTATTTTTAGATACGACGTCATTGTTGACCTGACCTCGGTAGCTAGAAACCTGTTTTAATTTATACCCGACTACGTAAACTTCGGTAGAACCAGTTTATGATACTTTAGGAAACCCCCACGTGACTTTTAACGTTATTGATTGGAGCGGCTATATGCTGCCAAAGTCACGTGAGGCACGCTTCGGGTCACGTGCCAAAGCGGAAGACACACGCTAAATGTTGCGCCAAACAAGGGAGCTGTCACTTGCATTCCGGCAAATGAGATAGCTAGACCTAATCTAAGACAGCTGCGAATTCACGCATTAAAGCACTGAACCCACGTGTCTATAAATTGCTGATTAGAGTCCAATCTCTGAGTAAGTAAGTGAAAATCTCGCTAGAAAATAGTATTGTGGTGAAATGTGTAGTACCTTGCAAAATCGACGCAGTGATTGGTACGAACTGGGTTTACGTTATTCATTTTTGCTGTACGATCGCATCTTATGATCCCATGGGATGAGATTGTACAAAATGTTCATAATAATGTTAACTGGAATATATATATATATATATATATATATATATATATATATATATATATATATATATATATATATATATATATATATATATATTTCCATATTATTTCATTATTTTCGACCGACGCTTAGAGTAGAGGAAATTATTATTAATACCAATGTTGACAGACCGTGACATATATTCATTATAAATTACATGACGATTCGACAAAAGATGAAGTGTGTTGATAATGTCGTCAGACAATTCTAAATTACTGGTGTACGACAATTATTTGTTAATTCATCATAACTGACATGACGATTAGGCTAGAGGCACAGAACTAGAATACTGTTGCCGACCTTTCTATGATAATTTGGTGGGTTTAACTGACATTTATAATAATTCATCGTGTGACGTTGACGATAAATCAGTACTAAAGAATTATAATACTGCCACTTGGCAGAGAAATGTAACAATAAAAGGCAGAAAGGGGGGAAACTTGATTTCAAGATTAGGCTCTAGACATATGATGTTAGAGACTAAAATCTGAGATGACTGGCAGACGGACCGCTTAGGGAAAGACGGCTTTCTAAAGCTAGAAAATTAATGAAGCCTTATTTGTTTTCAGTCTATGTTGGAGCCATGCACGACAGTTCAATCTCAGAGAAGAATACGGAGTCGAGCACAGTGAAGGCAGATCCGAACCATATCGAGACCTACCCGGTGCAACGTCATAAGGAAACCGGAGAACTAACTACGCTTCACAATCAGCCAGGGGCTGAAAAGCTAAGTTCCTATAAAAAGGGAACTAATCATATCAATGCCATATCTTTAGAGAGAAATGATGAAAAACACTTGAATTGTGAGACGCATATGACATACAGCAGACACACTAATTCCATCGACAATACTATCCTTCACCATCCATTCATTTTAATTTTAATAAACCAATTGGGTGTATATACTGTACTTGTATTTTTCCTTCTATTAGATGTTACATATTGCCTGATGTTTATCTTCCTTTATAAGGGAGGGGGGGGGGGGGGGCTCGTAAAATATAATACAATCCCAGTATAATTAAGGATAATCCTAATAGATAACTGAGAAGGGGACTACGGTAGCGAGAGACCAAATATCTCCTTACAAACTTTTCCAGACCTGTCTAGTCAGGAGAATTTACACTCTTTGTCTCCCTTCAGTGGTGGAGAAACCCAACAGGATTTCTTGAGCCAAATCTTCCTCGAGGTGATCCAGAAAAACCTCACTTTCACGTTCACATCTATTATTTCTTCTAGAATAAATTCTTATCCTTCCTACGCTACGCCACACCAGTCGTACTTCTGTCTTTACTGTCACGGGATTTGCCTCCCCTTTGCTCTGCAGTAGTGGTCAACCAGCGGTCAAAACTCAAGTGTATCTAAAATAGGTCTTCACAGGTGTGGACCATAGCACAAGATTACTCTTGCCAGAGTTGTAGATAGATAGATATAAGTAAAGAGTATTGTCAAGATGCAATTTTGAGAAGTTGCTATGGTTGTATGCTCCTGTGTGAGCAAGGTTTATTTGGTACATTGTTGTGGCAAACGTGATTGCAATGTTTGTCGAGTTAAACGTTTGTGAGCTGCATGTGATGTTTGCACGAGCAACTGAACTTTGATTGTTATGACATGTGACTAAAGTAGTAGTTATTATTGGCTAGAGTTAGCCTGACGAATGGAAGGTGAAAAGGTTACAAGGATGTCCAAAGGGAGTTGACAGACGTTGTAGAAGGGAACAGACGTAGTCCCGTTGTTGCTCTTGTGTAGAAGAGCTGGTGTTTGTTGTGTGGTTTTAGTTGTTGCTAGGATCGATGTTATTATATATGATCTTGGAAGTTGTCGTAGTCCCAGAAGTGATATTTGTATTATTTGAATACTGGTAGGTTGTCGAGATAGATTGGTAATTTCTTGTGCTTTTTGAGTACCTCATAAATACGGCATGCATTAGTTGTTATTCTCGTATTATGTCGAGATTGACACAGTCTTTGAGTTCATTTATTTATTGCTATATACAGTGTGGAAGCATGTCCGCTAGACTACGTTGCCGTTGTTGTTGTTTATGATTGTGTGAGATGAGTGGTAATGGCGATAGTGTCGCTGTTGTCAGGGACAAAGGTGTGCGTGTAACGCACCTTATTGTCTCGTGACAAGTATTAACAAAGCAAAACTGGATAGATGACATTCCTTCGAAACATAGATCTTCCCAACGAAAGTCAGTATACGTCTAATCTGTTAAAAATATGTATATCGCATATTTAATAACTAATATTGCCAAAAGAGATTTAAAACCTATGTTTTACCTATAAAAAGTCTAATAATTTATAACGTTATCTGCTCGCATTGTGAAATAAACCTTCTCTTTGGCCAGAACGTACTTAAACGCGGTACTGGCAACGACAGAAGCAAATTTTTGTGTGCATAATAAGTTTAATTGTTATCGAGTTCAAGTTATTGTAGATTTTTTTTTTTTTTTTTTTTCCTTAACCAGCGGCACTTGGGCTTTCAGCCCTTCGGCCCAATGACATGTCATTGCGAGGCTGGGGAACCTGAGGACTTTCCTTCCAACCCGGTCAGGAGCTTCGCTCCTTCCCATCCACAGAGGGTTTATCACAGGAGCCGTTCAGGCTATTCAGTCAAATTTCCGGCCGTAAACATTTCTTCAAACGCCGACGCCCGGGTTTGAACCATGAACACCTGGTCGCCAGTACAACGCCGAAGCCATTACACCAGCGCGGCTCCCAAGTTATTGTAGATAAGTAGCTGTTTTGAATTACGTTACAAGAACACATTAAAAAACAAAACATGACACTTTGTGGAAACTTTTAAAAGAATCATATTTCGTTTAATGTTGACCATTTTCACATGTGATTTTTAATCTTCATAGTTTTGTTTTCATAAACTTTCAGCGATAAAAATTATGTTCAGTTTACTTAAAGCTAATATACCACTCAATACACTTACTTACTTACTTAGTCGTTCCCCTTCTACGGTGAGGTGTAGAGGTTTGGAAGAGAGAGCGCCAGACTATCCTATCGGCTGTCTTGCTCCTGGCCTGGTTCCATTCTAGTCCTCGGTCCTTCAAAGATTGTCTAATGTTGTCCTCCCAGCGGACTCTGGGTCGTCCTCGGGGTCTGGATCCCTGGCTCTTTGTTTCCCATGCTGGTCGTGGTATCCGATCTTCTCCCATTCTGCAGACATGGCCAAACCATCTTAATTGGGACTGTTCTACTTGGGTCTGCAGGGGGTAGGATTTAAGGCCTTGACGTATCGTCTGGTTGCATACCATGTCTCTTCTTGTTACTTCAACCACCTTCCTCAGATACCTCATTTCTGAAGTTTGGATCTGGCTTTTATGGGTTGTAGTCATTGCCCATGACTCGCATCCATATGTCAAGACTGGGACATAGGTGGAGCGGTATACAGCCATCTTCGTTTTCTTACCAACCTCTCTCTTGCTGAGGAATCCTCGATTTATGGCCTGAAAAAGTCTCCCAGCTGCTGCTTTTCGAGTGGCCAACTCTTCTTTGATGCATCCCTTTCGGTCTATAATAGCTCCGAGGTATTTAAAGTGGTCGACCTGCTCCAGGACCTGTTCTCCCAGCTTAATCTGATGTCTTCTTTCTTCTCGTGATATCACCATGGATTTTGTTTTAGAGCTGCTTATGACCATCCCTCTCTTCTCCAGCTCTTCCTTCCAGACTTGCAGGTTGGATTGGAGATGTGCCTCTGATTTAGCAATCAGGGCAACATCATCAGCAAATGCCAGCTCCGAAATATAGACCTGTCTCATCTTCCAGTACCCCACTGAATACTTTCTTATTGTCTCCTTACATGCCTTGATGACATCGTCCATAAGGAGTATGAAGAGGTAAGGTGATAGGATATCACCTTGTTTTACACCAGTGGTGGTCCCTACTCAATACACACCAATATTAAATTCTAAAATAAAATAAATATTGACTTTGTTAACATTTGAAAATAGATAATTTTTCTCAGTATTTGACATCAAAGACAATTACACGTGCCAGTAAAACCAAGGCAATAATACATGATAAATATTTTTTTTCTACTTGGTAAGACATCTGCTAGGTATAAATAAAAAATATTAACTCTTTAAGTCCCAATCGACTTTATAAAGGCTCAGGGTTTAGACAAATTTGACCCGGGAGCGTGCAACAGTAATATGTTATCTTCGTCGTGTGTGGAGGGTTAGTCCAAAAACGATAAAAGTAGTCCATTTCTCCAATGAGCATTGTTGGAGTGACAGACTTATTTCCTAATAGGTAGTCCATCACCTGGGCATCGATTTCTATAATATATATTCTCAGAACAATCCACTATTCACCTTTCAGAAAATTTATGGTGGCAATAAAAATGTCATCTTTCTTCCATTCCCGAACGGTTACAACAGAATCTGACAGGAATTACTACAGAAACTAATGTAAAATAAAAGGTTTAGTCGCTTAAGTTGACATTCCCTTAAATAATGATTCGGAGACGGGGTAATGCTTGTTTTTTAAAATATGTACTAAGGCAAGATAAACCAATACTATAGGAACATTGAGGAAACATGATGTTATAAATCAGTTGTGAATTCTTTAGTCACATTTTAGTATAATGGGGTTTTTTCTCACTGTCCCCTGTGGAATGTTTGACGTGTTGCTCAATAGCTTCGTGACTATAGCATCCAAATAAAAGGATATAGTGTTCTATTATTCCAACTTCCGGTTTGTTCTAAACCATTGTGGGACAATTTACTAAGTGTCGGCTACAGAAGGCTTGGTCTCGTGCATATAGTCTGCATGTTACCTTCAATAGTTTGAGGTTGTCAGAATGCCAGCTAAGCAAAGCACCAGCCACTATCAGAAACGAGGGTATCACTATCACCCGCCATACAATGTTCTCTTCTTCTTCTTCCGAACCACAGGGATTTAAATTTTCCCTCTTTTACCCCAAATCTTTTTATTAACCACTCTTACGAAGATAAAAAAACAAAAAAAAAACTCACTGTGGATGGGAAGGAGCTGAGACGGCATAGGCGTCGGGCTTCTGACCGGGTGCGAAGTAAGGTCCACAGGCACCCCAGCTTCACAATGCCATGAAAATGAAATTGCTACATGTTATTGGGCCGAAGGGCTAAAGCCCATGTGCCGCTGGATTGAACATAACAACAACAACATATGAATATAAAAGGTAAGAATGTTTGTTCATCCTGTATCCCATTGAATTTTATTTCATTTTCGACCTCCTATGTCCGGTGATGCAGTGAGAACGGCGAAGTTATTGGGTGATCCAGTGTCTGTAAATTGTACCCTCAAAAATGTCCGCAGACCCTTAAATGTCCCTATTGTTGACAGTATTTCATTTGGTTAATATAGTTATGTCCTTTTCTTTTCTATAAATGTTGTGTCTCGTTCCAAAATCCCACTCGGGACAGTGCAACAGTGGTTTATCTTTGTCGTTCTTCAGTTCATGCCAGAAAGAATCTCCGCCAGTCTTTGACTTATGATTCTAAGGTGACAAGACAATTCGGAGTTGAGGTGGTTAAGACACTTCTGTCTCAATGTCTGCCAGATAATAAAGTATTAGATAAATAAACGAATACAACTAATTATTGAAGGAAAAGGTAGTTCGACGGCAGATACTATTGTATAGGAGTGAAGTGTTAGAAACTTCACTATATTAGGTCTAGCTTAATGAAATAGGGTCCCATCATATATACCTTTTGCCTTCCCTAACTCAACACCAGAGCAACGCACCCACTGTTGGCAGACTGGAACAAAAAGGAGGACACTAGAAAATATTTATTGTTTAATATATTATTAGAAGTGTGTTATAGTTATCGTAGCCACCCAGGGCCGACCATGTTCTGGTGATGCCCCAGTCCGTAATAATCTTACTGTTTGTAGGACTATCCGTGGCCTTATCCATGACGATCTTCTTCCTTCTGCTGCTTTATCTCTCCATATTTTTGACAGTAGAGTAAGTAAGCCTTCCTTTTACATGCTTTCTTACGTGCATAAAATTGCTAATCCTGGTAGGCTTAATGTTTCAACCTGTTCTTGTCCTACTGAATGCATTTCTGAATACCTTGATAGTATTTTGCAGCCCTTAGTCGCCAATCTGCCTTCTTATTTGAAGGACACTACTAATGCTATCACTACCTTTTATTCTTTCTTTCTTCTTCGTTCACCCTCAGATGTCAACTTGAATAAGTTCAAAGAAAGCAGTGGTCAGCCTGATGCTGTTGATATCTCCGTAGATTTTTTCAAGGAATGGTACTGGTGATGGCCATATGCGTTTTCTCTGTTCCTCATATGTTGGGCACCTTTGAAGCAGATGTTTGGCAGTCATTTTATCGGTGCCACAGTCACACTCATCAGTAGTTCCTATCTTTAATTTTTGAATAGATGATATCTCAATCTGTTATGACCTGTGTGAAGTCCGAGGATTACCACTTGTTTACTTCTGCTGAGCTGGTAATACGGATCATTTTTGTGTGTGGCCTGGATGCTCTTCTTCCCACTTGTGCCTGTACCTGTGCTTGATAAATTCTTGGCCTCCTTATAAGTTATATTTGTGTCAAGTTGAGGAAGCTTTCCCCATTCCTTTGCCAATCTATCAGCCTTTTTATTTCCAGTGATGTTGTAGTGAGAAGGGATCCACTGTATCACGACTCTTTTGTATTGCTGACATAGTCTGTGAAGTGTTACTCTTAGGTCATCCAGTTCAGCATTACTTTGACTTTTCAGCGTTGTAATCACTGACAGTGCATCTGAGAAGATAGCTACTGGTCTATCTGAGCTTTTTTTTGTCATTAGAATGTCTGATGCAGTTTTTAAGGCATCATCCTCTGCTCTGAAGTTACTTGAAAATTTCCCTGTTGCGACTGCTATCTTTTTTGTGTGCCATTGCTTAAGCTCAGAAAGACTCCTCTACCCACATCTTCTGTTGCATTAGTTGCTGATCCATCTGTGTATGCATGGATCCAGGTGTTGCTTGGGTAATGTTTCTCTATATATTTTGTGGTTAGGACTCTCCTTTCTGTTTCATTTTGGCTGTTCTTTCTCTCAATACCAGGAACATTTTCTATCATTTCAGGGAAGCACTGTTGTTTCCAAATTGGTAGCTTGTGTGCGGTACATATTGGTGTGGCTGTTGACATTGCGTTAATGTGGTCTGCTCTCATCTTTGTTTTGACTGTCTCTACAAAGTTGCTTCGCTTCAGTCTTCCCCTTCCAAGTCCATTTATTCTCTGGTGCATTAGGTGGTCTATCAGCCTCCTAAATTTCTCGGCTTGTTGCTGGGCTCTGCTGTCTCTTCTATCTTCCATAGGCTGGAGGTGAGTAATCTTTTCCAACTCTTTTATGGGTGTTGACTTCATGCCCCCTGTTATGATTCTCATTGCTTGGCTTTAGGTTCTGTTTATTTTGACAAAGTTCGACTTAGCTGCCGTTGACCATGATGCAATGCCATCTTCTAAGACTGGTCTCACTCGCCCAGAATATAACTTCTTTAGTACTCTCTCGTCTGCTCCCCAACCCGTACCAGCAAGTGTTTTCATGATTGCCATTCTCTGCCTTGCTCTTGCCCTGTTTTTTCAATCTGGGTTTTCCAAGTCAAGCGGCGATCAAAGGTAATGCCTAGGTAGTTTGGGTTTTCATCCAGATGTAGATTTTTCCCACTTAGCACCACTTTAGATATCTGTGGTTTGTTTGAGAGAGAAAGCACTGCGTATGATGTTTTTCCTTCATTTATCTTTACTAGCCATGCCTTGCCCACTCCTCCAATGATGTTAGGGCTTGCTGCATCCGAATGCTTGCCGTAGTGCTATATTCCTCTGAGATCCATAGGCTAAGTCGTCTGCAAAGCAGGCATTGTGAGTTCTTCTTGGAATATTCTCTGATATGTCACTAATATATGTGAGGAACAACGTGGGTGACAGGACTTCCCTTTGGGAAACAACCTGCTCCAATACCATCTTCCTACTGGTCTGTCCTTATAGCTGTGTGGCGGTGCAGTAATATGTATTTACATCTGACCGTTCTACTTCTTACTTTGTTCCTTAACAGAGAGTTGGTAGGGTTACTGGCCAACTTCGCCAGAGATCTTCATTCCTCTCTAATTAATGTGGGATCCAGGTTCGGGGATGGTTCTTTTAGAGGTTAGTACTTAAGCAATTATAGAGTATCATTTCTTTTTCAACATACATACATTTCTTCCTTCCTTCTAGGTTAAAACAACTGGGTGACTGCCTGAGGTTGAATATCAACTTGAATTTTATTTAAAGATAATATGCATGCAATAAATGTCCATTTTGTACATGAATGGGCATCTTACATCCAACGTTCAATTCAAAGGCAGACATTTCCTTTTTCAAGTTTTCTATACGTATCTGAGGATAAAAAGCAGCAGCCTTCTTATCAATAATCCTGTCAATAGTTCTCCTCATATCTTTGGCAAAACCTATTCAATATATATTCCTTTTGATAGGACTTTTGATTTCTTCTGTAACTTATAGCTCATTTCATTTTGCTTCTCCTGAAGCGAAATGGGCTTCATCAAAGTTTCTAAGTAATAGAGCTGAAACATGAATATTAGTCACTCTACTTACTGCTTATTCCTTGTAGAATAACTCAGAAATATATTAACTCTGGTAATGCACAACCGCATGATCCTAACTGTCGAACAAATCAGTTATTTCAGGAAAAATAAAACAGTCCTTGACTAGTTAACACTTATGCGTCTTGATGGCCTCACATTCTTTCTGCAACTCTTAAGCCGGGATTTCAGCTAGGCTAGGGAGCGTGCGTGTTCAGCTCAACGATTGGTCAAAGGATATGCCAAACGCTATTTTCCACCATCGCTCCTTCCCCTCTGTCTTTTTTATCTAAGTTACGAATATAGTCTGTTTTCATTAAAAATTTGGAGTTTATTTTACTACTTGACTTTTCTTACACCACTATCCTCTGTTTCAAATCTAAATAGTGAATTATTAATAAGTTATCTTTTTCTTGGTATAATTTTCCTGAAATGACGAACGTACGGTCACATATAGATCCCTGGGCCCTGCAAATGTATCCCGTAGGGAGACAGTTGAGTACTATCGATCTCACAAAAAAAAAATCCCAAAAATTTTCTAAGTTAAAAAAACATTTTCAGAAAAATTTGAAGTCCAAAAATTTTCAAAGTTCAAAAATATTTTAGAAAAATTTAACCTAATTCCTAAACCTGGGTTCCTATATGTAGATATAGGACGGTCTTCTTTAAACAGGCCCTATTAATGGACATCATATCAAACAATGCAAACCGTCATCCATATCAAGACACATTCCAACCAAATTTACCGATTGGCAACACTGGCCAACAAAATATTCAAAACATCTATCTAATCCATAAGTTCGTTACTGAAAATATGTGACGAGTGGCAACATTTAGAAAAATGAACAACTAATAATCTCATTTATCATAACATAATTTCATGTTGTTTAAAATATAGTTGACAACACTTTATTGAACATGGTGGGGAGGGAAAATGTTATCTCATCTCTGTTCCTGTTATTGGGTCTCATATCATAAGATTCTGAGTACTTCAAACATATTCATGTTATTTTCCTCCTGGTGTTCCAATAATTTTGGCAATTTCCTCGTGGGTACTCATCATTTTTTTTCTTTCTTTTCCAGTGAATGATCTACTTGCTCATTTTTACATGTGGGAAACATCTCTAGACATATATGTGCAAACATTTTCAAATTATAATGTAACAATTCATTTGATAAGCAATTATAATTTACACAATGAAAATGATTCAAAACCTCATGACTTATCCCTGTTAATTTTCATCTGAATCTTCATCATGTAATTGATATTCTCCGAGTGATATGCGTATAGGTTCGTTTCAAGTGTCCATCACTGTAGAAAAATGTTCTTTTTTTTTTTCTTCAAAATATGCAATGTTTTGCTCCAAAATATGTAAGTATGTTTGGTGGTGATCCTGTCCATAAATAAGTCAGTTATTTCCAATCATTCATGGATTTATCCGTATCCTCTGTCAATATAGTATTATCCATGTGAACCATTTCCCAGAAATATATTTTTTCAAAAATCTTTCTTGAACTACAATTCAGCAATTATCAGACATCAGACAATTCAGCAATCAACAGACCAACATGTTTCCAACATGTTATTACAAATATATAATATACAAGGAGAAAGGGAAAAAAATTGTCAAGACATCATGAGTTTTCTATATTGGTTTCTGTATCACTTTATTTTCCTTGTTAAGACAAACTTCCTGTTATCCCATGTTATCTCAGAGCATCCTTGTATACAGTTTACCATTTTCTTTTTTCATAACTCCAATTTATCATTTATGGTGCTCCAATATTTGATATCATTGTATCCTTTCTAGTCTTCCTGTTATCTTGAAAATTCATCACGAGTAACTCAAATGTACCATATCTCGCAATACATTTATCAAAAACCCATCAAACGATTATTTATGGAACAATCAACTTAAAGTCAGAACTTTTTGACAATATGAGATAAAAAAAATTTTGTACACTTTGTGCAGTATTTCAACACCAGCTTTGCCTTCGCAGGTCGAAGATTTGTCAAAGCTATGCAGTGTTTATAACATCTGGTGTCTGCTACAGCCAGATGGGTAGTCTAATGTCCTTAAATTCAAAATATTTTAAGTCATTTATTAAGTAAGTGTAGGTCATTAGGGTATATGTATTTCATGTTATCCATGACTCAGCAACATGTATTTCCAATCCAGGTATTCTTTTTTGTCTTTATTTTCTGGGTGCAGTAATATTCAATTATTTCTTTCCATATTTTCTCCAATGGTGTGTTCGTAACACCTCTGGTTCCCATGGGATTATCAGAATCCATTTGTATCTCTTGTCCATCGATAATCTATACACTTATGGTTCCCGACTGCAGCAATCATCTTTCTTCTGATTTGTTCTATGTTCATAGAATCCATAAAATTATTCAATTATTATCTTGTCTTATTTCGTAACCACAAAAAGACTACAATATTATTCATTATCCAATACTAATGTGGGGCATTTGTGCATAAGCATCATAACAAAACATTAGTTGTACCATCATTAAGTTTCACCATAACATGGTGTACCATATAAAATGGCAGATGCATTATCAACAAATAGTTGCCTCTTCATCTCATGTGCCATGTGTAGTATCATCAGGTAATGGGGGGTGTTCAATCTGGGGTCAGCATATATAAATGCTATCAAAGGGTGTCTTCATTTGCAAAGTCAACATGTGCAAATGTCATTGGGGTATCTGGCATAGTTAATATCAACAAAATACTGCTGGGGTATCATCTGCATGGTTGTCATGTGCAGATATTAATGCTGACAGGGGGTATGACTGGCAGAGGCAGTATGAGCAAAAACTAGTTGCTCCCTCTGATGTGGTGATTTGTTTGTCTCTTTTCTTTTATGTCAGCTGCTAATATCAGGGCAGTCAATGTTATATGGCATTGGCCTATTATATCATGTCATTTATCATATGTGAAACAATGTGTAACAAACTGTCAATCTGTGTCATCAAAATGTGTGAGGGTGGCATATAAATATATATAACATCCTGTAAAATGTTCAAAATATGTTTCCTTCAACATTCTTTTCTTTTATGTCTTTTCTCTCAGTTTTCTTTTTTCTGTTTGTCAATTTCATTTCTTTTCTGTCTGTTTTCTCTTTTCTGTTTTCAATTTCATTCCTTTTTCTTTTCTTTTCTGTGCATTCTCTTTTTTCATCTTTTCTGTTTTGCAATTCTTTTCTGTTTTGCAATTCTTTTCTGTCAATATATAAAAATTACAAGAGAATGATAATAACCAGTTGACTAAACATTAGAGATACTACCAATGCTTCTAATATCTGGGGTGTAAGTAAATCCTAAACAATAGGGCTGCAATCAATAGTAAAGTTCAGAAAAGGAATAAACATAGTAGTAGCAGCTGTTGTCAATAAGTAGTAAGGAGAGGGTACTGTGGTTTCTTGATAGATAAAGGAAAATTCAAGATCTCCCGATTACAACATTATTGTAATTCAAAGGGATGAAGATGATTGGGATAGAAAAATTTACAAGTATAGAACGTCTTCTCAAAATAGTGGAAAGGAAAACAGTAAGTGAAGGGGGTGTGAGAAGTGGAGTGAGGAAAATCTTATAATAGTGAGTCAAAGGTTGGATATGCAATCTCTTTTGGAAAATGTCTAAAATCTTAACAGTACCAATTTACATCAGAATCTAAAAATTTTTACAAGATGGTTTAAGTCAAAAAATGTTGGTGTACACTGGAAAATAAATAAACCTGTGGAGAGAAATAATAGCATAGAATGTGCTGGTAATTTTCATTTATGAGGTTGTAATAAGACTTCACATGCTGTTAACAATTATTAGAATAGGTTCAGGGAAAAGATATGAGTATAGCAGAATGTGCATCAAGGGAAAAAGGATACATTAATGAAGGTGATAGATGGACTACCAGTGCAATGTGGAAATTGCCTGCGTGAATATGCACAAAGATGCACGTGGAAAGAATAACTAGTCTTTGTAATGGTGAGGAAAAGTAAGAGTGAAGAAATGGAATAATACTTAAGGCACAAGGTATGGATTATGTTACATGATAAAATGTGTGTGCAATTTCGTGACTTGATTCTGGGTTCTGCAATTTAAACAATTGAAACATCAAAATTGTCTGTGACTAATAGGTGTGTCTGCAAGCTACTAACACCTTATCTTGTGTGTCATCTTTATTTCAGTAATCAATAAAATGTCTAATTAATCATCTGTGGGCTGCTCTTGAGATACTCTGGTCATCAATAGGATTATGTCTGGGGAAAAACTTTCCTGGTTAGGCTTTGACATCTCACACTGGAATGTGGTCATCTGTAATTCAATTATTTATACAGTCTGAAAATAGAGTACATGGGAAAGTTAGGTTAAGATTACTCAATGTTCACACTTTTCGTGTTGACCGTGCATGGATTGGCACGCCCATACGAAACACCTGGGTGTGTTTTAGAACAACTTTGCAAACTCCAGCATTTCAATCTCCCGGCTGGATAGGCGAGACACAACTGATTTGTACATAACCCTTTCCAGCTCCGTGCATTTTTTCTCCAGTTCCAGCAGTGCCATAAGTTGGCCGGTCGAACTGGGATCATGGTGTGTAGTGCTGTGTACAGTACTGGACATGGCGTTCTTGACAGTGGGCACAGTATGTAACACGTTGTTGACAGGGGGCACAGTATTTGACACATTGTTGATGTTGACAGGTTGGTGGTAAGCTGAAGAAAACGTCAATGGCTGTGCTGTAGCTGGAGGGGGCGTGACTGGCAAGTGTGGCAGTTCTACAGACGTGGCAACAGGAGGCGATTCCTGAGGCTCAGGGAAATATGACTTGACAGTGGTGACTTCTGAGGGTGGGGCGCTGTCTAAAAGTGGGGCGCTGACTACGGATCCCACACTGCTATCTGAATCTGATAAATATGACATTGTGTCATCATCATGTTCGTTTGAGTCTGGTAAAACTGCACCAGGGTCGAAACTCTGTTCTCTTATTTTCGGTTCAGTTTCGTCTTTCTGAAGCATTTCGATTACAAGGTTGTGAAATTCTTGTCGCTTTTCTGATAAGTCGGTATCAAACTTTGCTTCTAGCAATTCTCGTATCTTCAGTGATATCATGATGTGAAGATCGGCTCCTCTTAGGGTATCTTTTATTGCCTTCTTTATGTCATTTACACTTGGTGTATTTTCGTCAGAGTCTATAATACTTTCTTCTGCGCTTGACGAATCGGATTTAAATTCGATATCAACCTAGTACTTTGCATGTACTGTAGATATTTCGTCTTGTCTTTTCTGGACTGGTTGTGGACTCGTTGTTTTCATTTCTGGTACAATCTTTGTATTAGTTCTTGTTGGAATTTTGGCACAAATTATCTTTGTTTGAGGTTCTTGCTTTGTTGGCTTGGGTTGATTTATCTTCATGGGGGTCAACTGTATCTTGTTCTTATGGACTAAATTTACTTGTTGGGGCTGTTATCTTTGTTTCTTGACCTTATTGGACCTATTTGTGCCCTCCATGCATCTTCTGTCGTGAGGAGGCAAACTCGACCGTTCTTCGATGTTATGTTTTTAAGCTCCCAAATGTTTCTGCTTTTGACTTCAGTGATAAAATTTCGTACCGCTATTCGATGGGCTCTTTTGTTCAGTGTATCCCAGTGATTGTTTCGTGGTCTGCGCTCTGTTTCCTTGGGTAAATAACGTGGTGGTTTTCTTATTGACTTTGAACTGGCGTTTGAACTGGTGACAGTGTTGGTTGGGTACCGTTGGCTTTGCCAACCTCTACCTGGTTCGTTGTGCGTTATTGCATTGATCACGTGTCTATTACTTTCATTCAGTTGACTATTGGATGGGAGCATGTGGGGTTGCCTTCTCTTATCAGATGGAGGAGGTTCGTTGAGGCTGTGGATGTTTCGTACAGTGTAGTATCTTCCTACCGAATCGCACGAAAATTCCACCTCTGTTTCAGGATATGTAATCGATTCACGAATATCTTGGTATCTCGTACAAAAATGTCATTCTTTTTGTTAGACTTTGATGGGTGTTGAGGGGTGTAGTTGTTTTTTCTCGACCCGTCAGTAGCACAGTGAAAAACGTTGCTGAACTGTTTGGGCTTCATGTAATCTCGATGCATGTGCATTTTCAGCTGTAGCTTGTCCATGTCGTGATTTATTCTGTTGTATAGTGGTACTTTGCTCTTTTAATTGCTCTTAAAGAGAACTGGTCACGGGCATCATATAACACTATGTGGCGGTGCAGTAATATGTATTTACATCTGACCGTTCTACTTCTTACTTTGTTCCTTAACAGAGAGTTGGTAGGGTTACTGGCCAACCTCGCCAGAGATCTTCAGTCCTCTTTAATTAATGTGGGATCCAGGTTCGGGGATGGTTCTCTTAGATGTTAGTACTTGAGCAATTATAGAGTATCATTTCTTTTTCAACAGACATACATTTCTTCCTTCCTTCTAGGTTAAAACAACTGGGTGACTGCCTGAGGTTGAATATCAACGTGAATTTTATTTAAAGATAATATGCATGCAATAAATGTTCATTTTGTACATGAATGGGCATCTTACATCCAACGTTCAATTCAAAGGCAGACATTTCCTTTTTCAAGTTTTCTATACGTATTTGAGGATAAAAAGCAGCATCCTTCTTATCAATAATCCTGTCAATAGTTCTTCTCATATCTTTGGCAAAACCGATTCAATATATCTTCCTTTTGATAGGACTTTTGATTTCTTCTGTAACTTATAGCTCATTTCATTTTGCTTCTCCTGAAGCGAAATGGCCTTCATCAAAGTTTCTAAGTAATAGAGCTGAAACATGAATATTAGTCACTCTACTTACTGCTTATTCCTTGTAGAATAACTCAGAAATATATTAACTCTGGTAATGCACAACCGCATGATCCTAACTGACGAACAAATCAGTTATTTCAGGAAAAATAAAACAGTCCTTGACTTATGCGTCTGGATGGCCTCACATTCTTTCTGCAACTCTTTAGCCGGGATTTCAGCTAGGCTAGGGAGCGTGCGTGTTCAGCTCAACGATTGGTCAAAGGATCTGCCAAACGCTATTTTCCACCATCGCTCCTTCCCCTCTGTCTTTTTTTTTATCTAAGTTACGAATATAGTCTGTTTTCATTAAAAATTTGGAGTTTATTTTACTACTTGACTTTTCTTACACCACTATCCTCTGTTTCAAATCTAAATAGTGAATTATTAATAAGTTATCTTTTTCTTGGTATAATTTTCCTGAAATGACGAACGTACGGTCCCAGTTGAACTCTGGCAGTTCTATTCTCAAGATAGTGGCTGATCCATTTGAACATTCTCCACACACTTCACTTCTTTGCAGCTTCACTTTTAGTCCATCTTTCCACACTTTCACAAATTTATTTTCTAAGTCCACCCAAACTACCAGTGTGTGCTTTTTTTCTTGGAAAGCGTCCTCAATTTTCTGAGTTATATACGTGATCTGATGTCAGTTGATCTGTGTTTTCTGAATCCTGCTTGCTGTGAGGCTAAGAGATGTTTTTCCTCTAGATGCCACATTAGTCGGGTATTTATTATGCGCTCCATCAATTTTCCAACACAACTAAGTAGACTGATAGGTCTGTAGCCATTTGGTTCTGTCTGAACTTTGTCTTTCTTAGGTATTGGAATCAGTATGGCATCTTTCCATGCCTGTGGTACTATTCCTCTTTTCCAGCTGCAGTTTAGGATGGCCAGAAGCTTCTTTTTTGCCTTTCTTCCTATGTTAGCATTTCATTGGTTGTCCCATCTTTTCCAGGTGACTTCTTTTTCTTTTGCGCCCTCATTGCTTCTTCCATTTCTTGCATTGTTAACTTTGCCATCATGTGTTCTTCTGGTGCAAGCTTTTTGTTGTCATGACTCCTTTGTTCATCAATGATGGCCTTTCTTCTGTGTAGCAGTATTATTTGTACAAGGCTACCAAAATGTGTAGATGTCTAATGTAGCCGTGTAATGTTACCACTACAGTAGACACCAGGGATGTTGGAGGCAGTGTAGGATGGTGTCTCTGGTCTGGTTTATTGATGATGTGTTAATGGAACATATCAGATAGATATGTAGATGAAGTTCCACAAAGGATATTACATTACATAGGTCATGAGAACGTCACATTGACTCACGACGAGGAAGACCAATAAATAGGAACAGCAGGTGACGTTTTCCATCATTTATTTGGGACGCCACAACGACAGGTACGCTGACATCAACATATATGAGTCACAGACAATGCAGGATATAGCAATGAGCATAAATAAAGTTCATCAGAAAATTATGCATATATCAAGTAAGTTGATTTCGTATAATTCCAGCTTCAACAGCTTCAGTCCAATATAATCAATTTATGAGTTTAACAAACTCCTCTCTGATACCAATAAATCAGATTTGTAGACAAGTCTACCGCAGGCCGCACGGAAATGGCGGGCTTATGTGTACAGTTCAAGTTGACCTCTGTGGACATTTCTAGATCTAACCTTGATTAAGGTATTATCGCTAGTATAGCGGAGTTCAAGGAACATAGCAACTGTTTTCTGGGCATAGAGTAGCCCGATACATATGAATCTAAGGTATGAGGATACCTGGGTGTACTTCTAATAGTAGAGACTCTTCTATGCCAGTAGATAATCAGCGAGTAGGACAACAATGTCAAAACCAAACTGGCTACAGATCGAAGTAGAAAGAGCAATTACCTTTACGTTCGAAATACACCACAATTCTAACCGTCTCCAGACGTTTGAAATAAACACATGGGACTAATATCAGTAGACTTGCAATCGAACTCACAGAGGCTTCCTGCCCATGATAAAAAAGAAACTCGGGTGGACGAGAACACGTCTTACCCCGACACAGACCACATCTTCGACTCCTGGTACGGAAGTCTTTCTCAAACCACCTAAAATTCGACACATGCGCAGAAGCGCTTGACCCCTTAGTAAAACTCAATCGGGCCGATGTTGGACACATACCAAGCAAAGATACTGACCAAATCGAGCCTTATATGGTCAGGGAATAAACATCAACTCAGGTTGCAAACATTCCAAGAAAAGCTGATCTATTCGAGCCATATAAGGAAACAACCAGACATGGGTCTAATCATAAACCGCTAGTTTAAGACACAAAAGAAGGTAACAACCATTGTAAAATGTAACCTCAGCTAACCAAGAGTTATGTTCCTTTGAATACAAAAATTAAAGTGTACCAACAAGACAGGTAAATAAATATTGCCTCAGAAAAATCTGTGCGTAACATTCTGTCAATAGGGACATCAATGTGGTTTGCACCAGCATAGTGTTCCATGAGTGCATTTGCAGCTTTTTCCCCCGAGAGCATATTTTCACCTTGTTTGATTGTGATGTAGTTTTTGTAAGGTTCTTCATTGTTCAAAGCTCTAACTAGTTTCCACAGTTTGTTCCCTTCTATAGCTAGGTTGAGATTTTCTGTTGTTTGCTTCCAGCAGTCTCTTGTTGTTTGGTTTAATGTTCTTCTGTACTTTGCAGTGGTTGCTTTCAGCAAAATGTTTGCCGAAGTTGTTTGTTCTGTTTCTGCCGTGTCTCCGGCTTATGTTACCTCATCTTCCAGATGTTTGCAGTTCTTCATTCCATTATGGTTTATAGTTCTTTCTTGCTCTTCTCGGAATAGTCCCAATAGCTGCTTGACGTATCGCTCTATTAAAGCTTTTAACCATATTTTTCATGCTGTTGTTTCGTGTGTTGATGGTCTCGCAAAGACTGTCAATCAGCCCTGCAAAACTGTCCCAGTCAGCTCTTTCTTCGGGGCAATGGTTTTACTTCATGTGGAACATACTCCATATTAACCACTAGCTTTATTGTTTGTGGTCGCTGCCTGCCAGCTGGCCAAGTACCTGTCGGTCAATTTTGTGAAGGATGTCCCCTGTGGCAAAAGCTAGGTCTGGAGTGGAAGTGGCGTGCCATCTTCTAGAGTAGAAACTGGGTTTATCATCTGGCCTGTTGATAAGGTGAAGGTTTGTGTCTATCTCCCAGTCCTCCACTTCCTCTCCTCTACTGTCTGTAATCGGATGTCCCTATCTTTCCGAGTGGCTGTTGAAGTCTCCGACCACAATGCAGTTTGAGCTCTTTATTTCCATACTTGCAAGTGACAGGTCTTTGCTCTGTGGGCCATACAAATTGTAGATACGCATGTTCGTGTACTTTATTTTAATGTCATTCCTAAAATTTCCCACTGGTCGTTGAAGTTGACGGATACCTCGCTACTTGGTACTGAGTTTCGGGTAAGTAATAGCACACCTCCTTTGTGTCCTTCTCGATCGAGTCGGAAGCTGGTATCCTCTTATTGAGAATCTGTGGTTGCTATTGAGATGTGTTTCTTGGATGCAAGCCACACCGATTTGATCCTCATAAAGGCAGTTTTTAAGTGGGACTTTTTTGTTGAGAACTCCTTCTGCATTTAACTGCAGAATGTTGACGATGATTTCCTTCAGCGAGCTCAAGAGATGCTCGAGTATTTTTTTCTTCCCGACGTCTTTATCCAGTAATTGTTTTATCTGATGCTCTTAATCGCATCACACACGTCACTCGTCAGATGACACTCACTAGTAAACCTTCTGCCAAATATGACAGACTCAAACTGGTTCTAACTTTCCATCCTCACTGGCTGGCAGTGAAGAGAAATCTTTTCCGTCATCTGCCTATTCTCAACTCTGATCCTCTTACCCGTGAATTGTTCCGGGATCCCCCTCTGATGGCATGTAGCAGGGATAAGAATTTCAAGGACATTCTCGTACACAGCCGTTTCATGAATACTAGCCTTCTATATTATGGTACACAGTCTTGCCACTGCCCAAGATGCCGTACGTGTGCGCATGTGCTCCAGATTCCGGCTGTTTCATTTCCGAAGGGCAATTTTAATATTAGAGAGTCATTTACATGTGAATCTAGGAATCTTATTTATGTCATTTTCTGTAAAATATGCAACATTACCTATAATGGTGAAACTGGTAGACGTTTGACAGATTGATTCCTCGAGCACGTAAACGACATTTATCAGAGAGAACCGAAACCTGTGGCACTTGTTTCCTATAGCTCAGACCATTACGATCCCTGTGACATCCATGTAACAAGTTAACGCTCTTGCTTTTTCGATGACTGTAGTCGATTTTCTCTAGAGAATTGTCTCATTTTCGAAATGGGTTGTCTTTCTCCTAATGGTCTTACTGTCAAACATCATATTGCTTTACTCTGTTATTCATTGGCTTTCCTCCGTTTCAGACTTCTTTATCTCATCCGTATCTTTTTTCACGATCTTTATTTTTTGAAGTTGTGTGTTTCTATTTGCGTATTTTTATGACGTCACTTTTATTCATCCCCGTTGGACGCCATTTGGACTAATGTTCATTACTTGCCCAATTCTTTCAGCTGAGAGTTTTAAAGCTGGACTTCTTGTTTTTTTTAATTCCATTTTTTTTCTTTTGATTTCGTTGACTGTTGAATTTCTTGTATTGATTAATCACTGGCTAACAAACAAAAAATTTTTTTTTCTTTCTCTAACATTTCTATGTTTTTCTAGTCAATTTTAATGCGCTGTTTTTAAATCTGCAAACCGTTTTTCTCTATCAGGTCAGGATCTCTAGAAATACGCAATTGAAGTTTTTTAACAACGCATACAGTATTACAACATCATTCGTACAAGAAGTATAACAGTTATGTAGGCTTGAATTTCTTTGCAGTCGACTTTCGTCGGTGAATGGCATGTGGTACATCGCGATGAAGCATCCAACAATAATCGGCAAGCATGGTCACACTCCAGCGTCCTTGATAACGTGACTCCATTACGGCGATATCTTGATGGAATCGTTCTCCATGTTCATCGCTGACTTTGTCAAGGTTGTCAGGGAAAAAGTCAAGGTGCGAATCGAGCAAATGGATTTTGAGGGACATGTTACAGCCCATAATTCTGTATGCATCTATGCACTGCTTAACAATATGCACATAATCGACAGATTTGTGATTTCCCAGAAAGTTATCGACGATCGATTTGAATGCCATCCATGCGCGAAGTTCAACTACCATGTAACAAGTTCTCGAATTGTTTGTCTGCAATAACTTTCCTAATCTGAGGTTCTACAAAGATACCTTCCGTTATCTTTGCATCGCTAACTTGCGGAAACTTTTCTCGAAGATAAGTGATAGCTTTGCTCGTTTTATCTAACGCTTTTACGAAATTCTTCATGAGCCCCAAATTTATATGTAACGGTGGTAAAATGATGCTGTCTTTGCTAACTAATGGCTCGTGTATTACATTTTTATGCCCGAGCTGCATACAATCCCTGATAGGCTACACCTTTCTTGCATAATGTTCCTGTCTGTTGCGGCTGTCCCATTCAAATAGGAAGCAACACAATTTAGTATACCCAGTCTGCATGCCTGTGAGAATTGCATTGACCTTTAGGTCTCCACAAATCTGCCATTGGTAGTCATTATACTTTATTTTTGCCAAAAGTATAGCCATATTGTCATAAGTTTCTTTCATATGAACAGAGTAGGCGACTGGAATTGATGAAAATAAATTTCCGTTATGCAATAACACGGCCTTTAGATTAGTCTTGGAAGAGTCGATGAAAAGTCGCCATTCGTTGACTATGTGCTCATGACCGAGGTGCAACATTAGACCGTCTACATCTTTGCAATAGCAAATGTCATTATCCATCTCAAAGTATTGAACAAGTTCTCTGTGTCTATGACGAAATTTAGATATCGGAGTATTGGGCGCTAAAAGATTCCATTCTTTGAGTCGCGAACCGAGTAATTCCGCTTGTCCTTTGGTAAGAGCGAGATCACGTATTAGATCTGAAAGGTCTGAATGGTTAATTAAGTGAACACCATCATTCACCGGTATATAATCCGAGTCAGAATTAGTTTCTAAAGCAGGTAAACTATCACTTTCTGATGGTTCATTCACGTCCAACGGATATTGTTCTGGTGGAACTGGGATCGGACACGTGAATGGATCATGAGGCACTGGTTTCAAAACTGATTCAATATTTGGATAAACCACAGACTGTAATATGAATACATTAAAGTACGAGCCACACATTGTAATATAATGCGAATCTTGACATGTACGATATTCTGTAAATAAACATGGCTACGAACTGAACATGCTTTTACTGAGTGCTCTCTGAAACATGTGTGTGCTTGTGTAGATGACGAGGTAATGCTTATATACATACATCATAACATTACATGGTGGCAGCGGTCGATACCGGACTGACGCAAAACAGCTACACGATAACACGTGAGTACAGTATTCGGCTAATTTTCGTCATCGAAGTCAGCCATGGCGGCGAAACAATATCGCAACGCACCGCAAATGAGATTCGCCGGTCAAGACGATAAGAGTGAAGCTTTCTTGTTATGGCGCCAACGCATAGATCTATATTCCAAGACCACTGGTCTGGAAGGACAAACCCTAACTCCATATATCCTAGAAGCATTGGACGATGAAGGTTTGAAAATTTACAACAGTTTTGCTACCGCCATGCCGGTTGAGTCGGCAACCGACCCCGTAGCCATATTGGACGAATTTGAAAAGCGTCTGATCATAAAGCACACAAACTTTAGAGCGGCAAGATTAGAGCTTCACCACCTGCGACAGAAACGTGGTGAAAGCCTAGATGATTTCTTCACTCGCATTAAGGAGAAAACAAGAGTATGTAAATTTAGCAACGAAGAAGAAAAAGAGCGAATTATTGAACAGATTCTTCTTAGCACACCAATGCCAGAGTTCCAGAAATGGCTACTGAGCCAGAGTGATACGCTAACTTTACAACAACTTCTGGATGAAGGCAGGAAACACGAGGCACAAGCACTAAACATTAAACAAATTCAGCAAGGTACATTAGCAGCCCAGGTGGATGCAGTGAAAAGCTATAAACCTAGACACAACAAAGCAACTGGTTCGAAACAACAAGAAAAACACAACACAAGCAGAGGTGCTATGTGTAAATGTTGTGGCCTAAACCACATACAAAACCACTGTCCAGCTAAAGACTCTACATGTCATTACTGCAGAAAGAGGGGCCACTGGATAAAATTATGTTTCAAGAGGAAACAAGACAGTGCTCAACACAAACTTCACAGCAGAAAGTCGTCAAAACAAACACACTCTATGATGACTGAGGACCTTGACTCCAGTGAAGAAAGTGATCCTTCCACTTTTGATACTGTGAAGATACTAACTTTCAGTAATGAACCAAAGAGAACGCAGGCTTTCTGCAAGGTACAATTCCGAATACCAGGAATCAAAATGCACAAAGAAAGAAACATTCGGTTCAAGATAGACACAGGTGCCCAAGGTAACACTCTACCCTTAAGAATATTCAGACAGATCATGCCTGACAAGGTGGATGAGCAAGGATTTCCCACAAGGGATGTAAAACGTAGGAGTGGCAGGACAAAGCTAAGAGCTTACAATGGAACAAGTATAGACTGTTTTGGAGCAGTAACACTTGAATGTTCATACAGAGGCTCAGAATGGACATCGTCAACATTTTACTTGGTAGATGTTGAAGGACCTGCAATTTTGGGTTTACCAATGTGCGAAAAGCTGAGTGTGGTAACTATTAACAACATTAAAGAGGATATAGGTTTTGCAGATGCTCTCAGCAGACTACCAAACCCCAACAAGATAACAGATCTTACCCCAAACATCAAAGTTGATTCTGTCAAGTTTAGCGATAATCGGCTTGAACACATCAGAGAAGACACAACGAGAGATCCTATTCTTAACTCTCTCAAAGAACTGATATACCATGGATGGCCAAGCTCTATCAGGGAAGTTCCAACACACATCCGTCCATACTACTCGATGAGGGACGAGTTAAGCATCGAAGATGGTCTGATCCTTAAAGGAGATCGCATTGTTGTACCAGAAACACAACGCGATATCATCCTTAAACAGCTCCATAATAGTCACCTTGGTATTGTGAAGACACAACTGAGAGCAAAGAAAGATGTTTACTGGCCACAGATAAACAAGGACATAGAAACACTATGTAAAAACTGTTCAATTTGCCAAGAACATGCAAATAGGCAGTGCAGAGAACCTCTCATACCATCAGACATACCATTGAGCCCTTGGAGCATTATAGGAACTGATATTTTCTCAATCGACAATAATGACTATCTTATTATTGCTGATTACTACAGCAAATTTCCCATCATTGAGAAACTTCCACAACCCTCACCATCAGCTGTTATTGCAGACATTACAAAGAAGTATTGCAGCATGTTTGGCATCCCAGATGAAATTAGATCAGACAACGGTCCACATTTCTCAGGTCAAGCATACAGAAACTTCACTAAGGACTGGAAGATCAAACACACAACATCATCACCTAGATACCCTAAATCTAATGGTTTCATTGAGAGACAGATACAAACTATCAAGTCAATCATGAAGAAAACAAGAACAGAGGATGTACACCTAGCACTCTTGAGATGGAGAACAACACCGGTAGACAGTAAGATCGAGAGTCCAGCAGAACTTATGTTTGATAGAAGAATTAAAGACCTCCTACCATCTAAGGTCCACTTCCGTCCACAACATAGAGACAGCACATATGATCAACTTCAGCATCGTCAGCAAGTTCAGAAATCCAACTATGACAAATGTGCTAAAGACTTACCACCATTATATCCTGGTCAGCATGTGACTACCTACAACCACAACAATGACACATGGTCAAAAGCAACAATCATTTCCAGAAACCCTGAACCCAGGAGCTATACTTTAAGACCAGACAGCAGCAGCAACCTCCTGAGGCGAAACAGAGTGGACATAAGAGAAATCCCACAGAATACAACAGAACAGAGAATTCCCATGCTTTCAACAGACAATGCAGTAACTCCAGACCTTGGTGCCCCACAAAACCAACAAGCGCCAAGGCTGAAATCACAACCAACTCAAGCTAAACCAGGGACTTCCGCAGAACCACCAGCACTTTACACCACTCGTTCTGGCCGTACAGTGACACCTCCCAGCCGATACAGACAGTGACATATATATACTCACACTGAGCATTACACATACTTATCCTTTCTCACATGAAACATTTCGTTGGAAATGTTTGCACACATTTTTTTTTTCAAAAAAGGGGGGATGTAATATGAATACATTAAAGTACGAGCCACACATTGTAATATAATGCGAATCTTGACATGTACGATATTCTGTAAATAAACATGGCTACGAACTGAACATGCTTTTACTGAGTGCTCTCTGAAACATGTGTGTGCTTGTGTAGATGACGAGGTAATGCTTATATACATACATCATAACATTACACAGACTTTCTAGTTTTAAAAGTGAAACCATGAATATTTGTCAAGCAGAAGTAACAATCAGTAGCGTGATTTGTCGGTTCACACCATATTACTGGCACTCCAAAAGGCATCGACTTATGCTTCAGCGAATGTCGTAACCAACCTGCCAATGTATTTGCACAAGTCGAACAAACTGCATTTGGCTTCCAAGATTTATTTGCATCATCAACTTTCGAATCGAAATAAAGTTCATATGCTTTCTTTGGTAATGGTGTAAAGTTTTTCTGGTGAACACGATCGGTAAAATATCCGCACACGTAACAGAACAGATCAGCCGAATTTCTACAACTTCTAGAAGCCATATTTCGCTCAGAATTATTTCAAAATACAGTAACTATTTGAAAAATAGCGTAACATATGTCATGCATCTTTTAGCAGTATAAAAAAGTAGAATTATTATGCATTTTATTAATTTTTAATAAGTTATATAGTAAAAATGAAATGGAGGAAATAACGGTTTCCCAAAAATATATTTATTCACAAATATCTTAAGAACCCGACGTGATAGAGATAAACGAATTTCAGATTTGAAATCAGCGCAAGAAACTGACCTAAGAACACTTATTCTTATATAAGAAAGAAAAATGTTGTTTGTCAGTGTTATTTTCAGTTGTGTAGTTTCCTTCTTTTATTGTTGCTCTTCATTTGTGTCATATATATATTACGTGCTTACAGTGTCTATAGTCTATATTTCTTGTCCTTGTTGCATGTTTGTAACTGTTGCTGATGAAGGGTGAAACCCGAAACGTCCCTTGTTTCCTGTGTATCGTTAATTTATAAAACTGATTCACAATATATATATATATATATATATATATATATATATATATATATATATATATATATATATATATATATATATATATATATATATATATATATATATATATCGGGCCGGTAATAGGGTATTTGTAACGCTTGGTTAAATTGTCGTTTTTTGCGCCCAACGCAAACAGCTTATTTTGCGCTCCACGTAGTTATCACTCACCAAAACTCATGCAGCATACACATAATTATGCTAATAACAATTTTTCTACAATAGTACAGAAAAGCCATATTATCATCATTCGTCAGCTATATAATGACCACATTCCTTGAACATCGTAAGCAAATCGTCTTTCCCCTTGCCACAACGCCTTCCTCATCCCTTACATTAATGTCTGCGGTTACCTTCTCGTGCGTTCATTGGTCTTTCTTCACCTCTCCTACTTTAGGGCTTCCAGAAGAAGGTCTACCTTGTAATGCTATCAACACGTCTTCTCAGTGAGTCGGTCTACTTCTCTATTGTTAACACAAACAGATCACATCCAGTAAAGTGTGAGTCAGTCTACTTTTCAATTGTTAACAGAAACAGATCACACACAATAAAGTGTGAGTATGTCTACTTCTCAATTGTTAACACAAACAGATCACATCTAGTAAAGTGTGAGTCGGTCTACTTCTCACTCAACTGGTAACACAAACAGATCACATCCAGTAAAGTGTGAGTCGGTCTACTTCTCAATTGTTAACACACACAGATCACATCCAGTAACGTGTGAGTCAGTCTACTTCTCTATTGTTAACACAAACAGATCACATCCAGTAAAGTGTGAGTCGGTCTACTTCTCAATTGTTAACAGAAACAGATCACATCCAGTAAAGTGTGAGTCGGTCTACTTCTCAATTGTTAACAAAACAGATGACATCCAGTAAAGTGTGAGTCAGTCTACTTCTCAATTGTTAACACAAACAGATCACATCCAGTAAAGTGTGAGTCGGTCTACTTCTCAATTGTTAACACAAACAGATCACATCCAGTAAAGTGTGAGTCAGTCTACTTCTGAATTGTTAACACAAACAGATAACATCCAGTAAAGTGTGAGTCGGTCTACTTCTCAATTGTTAACACAAACCGATCACATCCAGTAAAGTGTGAGTCGGTCTACTTCTCAATTGTTAACATAAACAGATCACATCCAGTAAAGTGTGAGTCGGTCTACTTCTCAATTGTTAACAGAAACAGATCACATGTAGTAAAGTAGTGTCAATTTTGGAATAACATTATTTATTTCTTTGGTATTCCCAATTTATAGTTCGGTTGGTGACTCGATTTTGTCACTCCCCACCTCCCTAATAAAACAATATTGGTGCCCAAGGCAACCGCCCAGTTTACCTAATGGTTAAACAGACCCTGCATCTTTTATCTACCCTACCTATCTCTCAGTAAAAACCATCTGTTTCGGCATTCGCCTGGTTATGCAATTATCACAGCTAATCGATATTGCAGGTCGTTCAACAATCAGTCACCAGTTAAAATATCTGGTGGAGAAACGTGCTATTTCTAATAAGAAAACATTGCATGGAAGAGGAATGGGCAATTTCATAGAGAGATTTATTAGCCATTTATAGTTATTTCCCCAGTATTAAGTTTGAACGATTTTTACCGACTAAGTTACCGACACTGCTTATATTGTACTGGTGTCCAAAATAAAATATTTTCCTATATAGCTGTTTGCACAGTTGTTTTGGTTGAGGAATTTGTGAGTTTTATTTATATATTATGCAAAACGTCTCCTTTGCTTAGCATTTTAAAAATATTGCACTAGTAAGTAGTAAGTTAAACATACCAAAAGCGAAATTCTGATATTTTGTTAATTCTTAAGGGACATGGTAGCTTTTTAAAAATTTTACAGCAGCAATTGTCTATTGCTTTGTTGTTTTCATATGGTTTTAAAGTTGAATAGTTTAAGGTTTTAAAGTTGAATAGTTTAAGGTTTTAAAGTTGAATGGTTTAAGGTTTTAAAGTTGAATAGTTTAAGGTTTTTAAAAACATGTATCAAGTTTTTGTATTTCTTTGAACAACTGTAATGTTGTATATGTTCGTAAAATGTACTGAATAAGGAATAATATCAATCGGAATAGATCAAAACGAAAACTTTGCTCAAATATACTGATCCCGAAATCTGGATTTACGTCATAAACGTCTTGCACACTCGTATTTGAAAGCTGGCGTCTTGTATTTTAAGAATTAAACATGTATGAATGTGAAAAGGTTACGTGTAGTTAAAGTTGTAGTTAACCTAAGGTAAAAGTACATATATATATATATATATATATATATATATATATATATATATATATATATATATTATATATATATATATATATATATATATATGCGTGTATATGTGTGATCTAGCTTTTGCTGACCAGATTTTTGTCATCCTCTGGATCTATCCTCAGTATTTTTAGTCCAGGTATCATGAAGTTTTCTTGCAATTTGTTTTTTGCTGTCGTGAAGTTAGTTTCTGCAGTGGTAAGAGAAGAGCCAAGTCACCTGTAACATCTACCTGGTGGAATTATTGTGTCATGGTTCACTAATCTCTGTTCACGTTGAGTGAGTCTGTTATTTTCATGATCCACTTATTTTTAAAATTTGATTAAGAGAAATATACCGTTTAACCTCTGATTAGTTATAATTTGGATGTATATTGTTTTAATTCCAAATATTATGAATAACTGCCGATACGTGAAAGTTGCATCACATCTTATATCCAATCATTGCGATTAGGGCAAATAAAAATTACCAAATTTGAGTGCATGTCAAGAAAATACAATAAAAAGAAATTCAAACAAACAAGAAAGATAGGAAAAAAGCAAATAAAAAACGTCAAACCCAAATAATAAAAAGAGGGAGCAGTGTAGAGGCCTTTAGTTTGATATTTAAAGGCCTTTCATTTTTTTTTTAAATCAAATGTTTGATATAAACATGACTAGACCTTCACATCCATATTTAGTGGTAGCGGTAAGTTAATTGATGAGGACTACCTAACCCAACTCCAGATGAGAGAGTTATGAAGAACTGTGCAGTCATGTCGTCATATGTATTATTTATACGCTTATTGTACTTGTAGGTTCCCTTCAAAACCTCAGAAATGAGGTATCTAAGGAAGGTGGTTGAAGTAACAAGAAGAGAAATGGTCCGCAACCAGACGATACGTCAAGGCCTAAAATCCCACCCCCTGCATACCCAAGTAGAACAGTCCCAACTAAGATGGTTTGGGCCATGTCTGCAGAATTGGAGAAGATCGGCTACCACGACAAGCATGGGAAACAAAGAGCCAGGGATCCAGACCCCCAAGACGAACCAGAATCCGCTGGGAGGACAACATTAGACAATCTTTGAAGGACCGAGGACTAGAATGGAACCAGGCCAGGAGGAAGACAGCCGATAGGATAGTCTGGCTCTCTCTCTTCCAAACCTCTACACCTCACGGTAGAAGGGGAACGACTAAGTAAGTAAGGTTCCCTTCAGAGAGCCTCATCCGAATCCAGTTATTCAGTCTAAACTCTTAAATACCTTTCATAGTTCACAAATCCATAATAAAGTGGTAAGTTCAGTTAAAGCTCTGTTCTACTATTAAGAACAATGTAAATTGCTCGTCATCAATCATCAATACCCTTTAGCTCCCCGAGGAGCATAGGCCTTTAACACATGCCAAGTCTTCCTGTCCTGTGCCATCCGCTCAAGTTCTTTCCATGTTTTCCTCATCATTTTCACCTCTGTTTCCAGCTCTCTTTTCCATGTGTTTTTTTGGGTCTACCTCTGCCTCTCTTTCCCTGTGGATTCCAGAACAAGGACTGCCTTGTAATGCTACCAGGACCCAAAGACGCAGCAATAGAGAACGCAGTCAGCGACTCATAGCTTGACTGCCTGCGTCAGGACCAGCGAACCAGAGCTGGTCAAGACCGCACTCCACCTCCACGTGGTGGTCCTGGAAACAGTCTGCAGCAGTGCAGTCTGGCTGAGCGAGTGTGGATCGCAATGGGAAGGCAAACCCGGTCCTAAAAAATGCCGTGCAGAAGTCGGATGTGTCGACCGAAAGGTGCAGATATCACAGCTTAGGCGTAAACAGACACAACGCAACCACCGTCCTTTTCAGGGCGAATGAGGAAGAAGAAGAAGAAGTAATGCTATCAACAGGTTTCCTCAATGTGTGTCCTATCCATCGCCAGCGTCTTCTCAACTCTTGTTCCACTGGTACTTGTCTGGTTCTTGTCATCAATTCCACATTTGTGACTTTGTCATACCATTTCAGTCCTTCTATTCTACGCAAGCATTCGTTTATAAAAGTCTGTATCTTTTTAGTTGTTGTTTTTTCTGCTCTCCATGTCTCAGAGCCATACAATAAGACTGATTTGACATTTGAGTTGAAGATTCTTATTTTCGTGTTGAACTTGATTTCTCTTGATCTCCATATGTTTCCCAATGCAATGAAAACTACTGTTGCTTTTTGTATTCTTATTTTGATATCACTGTCTGTCCCTCCAACTTTGTCTATATTACTTCCAAGATATGTGTACGATTCTACATCTTTTAGTGGTGTTTCTTCAAGTTCAACCTTGTTATCATTTCTTGCATTTATTCTCATAATCTTTGTCTTTTCCTTGTGTATTTTCAGGCCCACCTCTCATCGAGAATTCTCATTTTCTCTTGCATCTGATTATGGTTATAGAACAGAAGAGCCCAGTCATCTGCAACATCCAGATCAACAAGCTGTTTAGTCAGATTCCACTGAATTACATTTCTGTTGAGTGATGCCGATGTTTTCATAACCCAATCTGTTGCTAGTAAGAAAAGAAATAGAGGTTTTCGACAAAATAGATCCTGTACAGACGAGATAGCCACATTGAGAATAATATTTGAACAAAGTCTGGAATGGAATTCGCCGCTATACATCGGATTCGTGGACTATGAAAAGGCATTTGACAGTGTAGACAGAGAATCGCTTTGGAAACTGATGAGGCATTATGGAGTTCCCATGATGATCATTAACTTAATAAGGAAGACATATGAAGACATGACATGCAGCGTTCTTCATGAATGACAAATTACAGAACCGTTAAGAATAAGAACGGGAGTGAGACAGGGATGCCTCTTGTCGCCATGTCTTTTCTTACTAGCAAAAGCAAATTGTTCATTATCTGTTTTATTCACAGAATTGATTGTCCTTCTTTCACGCAATTTTCTACGGTATTTCTAAGAATCCTTTGGATGAACCTGTAAAGTGATTCAGCACTGACAATAACATGAACCTAAAATTAATTTTTACACTCCATTATTTGGCGACTTTACCACAATTCCTTCCTTCTCGTCTACTGGTGTGTTTTATTTCACTCAGACATTACCAAGTATTGTAAACAAGATAATATCCTCGTTTTGAAAGATATTTAATAAATACTCACAGTTGAGTAACCTTTCTAGAAAATATCATTTCCTGGTTTTTGACGCCACAAAAGTTCCAAACTCTAACACATTTTTTGGAAACAAATTACACATGAATGCAGAAGAGTGTCAGTCATTTCAAGTCAGTGAGATAATCTTCTTTTATTGGACTCTGCGAAGCATCCAAGTGCGTATTGTGTTGATATAGCAGACAACTGAGTGATAAGGCTCTTGCGTATAAAGATGAGATGCGTCTTTGTTTCTTTGATCTGAGGAAGACGATTGACAATATCCCCTGGAACAAAGTTTGGTACTCTTGACAAGGAAGAACATTCGAGTACCTCTGATCCATGCAATACAGAGCTTCTACAAACATTGTAGAAATTATGTGAGGGCAGAAAACCATAATTCTGAAGAGTTCAGCGCCACAACTGATGTAAGAGAGGGTGACATTCTGTCACCTTATCTTTTCATGCTCCTCACGTACGATGTCATCAATGCATGTGTCATATAGTAGGTCTATTTTTTTTCGCCCAGTATCTTTTACACCTGGCCATATTAAACAATTATTGTTTACTTTGGGGAAACGCCCTGATTAGGCAATAGAAAGAATTCATCAAATAGCTAATCCGCTGTTTAAACTGTCACCACCTGGACACACAAAAGCACGTCGCCACAAAACACTCATGATGCTCACAAGAATGTTTATTGCCAAAGGGCAGACAGTAAGAGCCTGTATATACTGATTACCTAGCCAGATCATGCATAACGGGATAAAAGAAGCCGTACCCGCCAAAGAACGACACAAGAGACTTCACGCCAAGCGACAACAAGGACAGAATGCTTTGTTACAGAGGGGGCGGGTGATTTCTGCATTGGGCGTGTAATCCTAAACCATGGTTTGTCTAGCAAACCAACCCGATGCACTGAATTGTAAAGTTTGTAGCAGCAGTCCACCCTGACGTGGATTGCGAACATCCCAGCGTCACAATGCAAGATGGACACACAGTTATTAAGTTTGAGAGCAGAGTCATGCGACATAGCCGATGACTTCTGACATACGGCCAACCATAAATTATAACGAGACGTTCGTCAGAAAATCAGTACGGAGCTTTCAACATACGCGGAGGACTTATTTTCGCTAAAGCAAAGCATGTTGTTCTAACATTTCATTTCTGTGTCGACAGTTGATTCATGTCAGTGGAGTTTAATTTGCTAAGGGAAAAGGAGTGTGTCCAGCAGAAGTCTGGGTCTACACATTACGTGTTTGACGTCTAACTGGAAAGAAACTTGCAAAGTGTACGTCCGCATGGCAGAATTCACAAGACAGCGCATCATACACTTCCTAAGTTACAAGAACGTTTCGCCTGCGTTTGTAAACGGTGGTGACGCAGAATTGTATTCATTTGTTATCAAGTTCTGACAAGTGGATTAGCATATCCAAAAATCATGTTCAACTCACTCAAAAGCTTACACCCTGAGCCAAGTTAAAGCACTCACAAGTTGATTCTCATGCATCTATATCAAGTTAATCTCTGTCAAAAGCATATTCCCTGAAAAGGAAACAAGAGTACATGCTCACAAGTTTATCAGTCTATCTACCAAGATCACTTAGTCACAAAATGATTCGCCAAGATATCCAGTTCAAATTACTAAGTTCAGCTACTCACTACATCAGTACATGAAGTGAAATCTTCTACTTTTATCGTACATTTCACGACGAAAATTCACTCAGACCAGCTTAATTGCATGAAACTCACTGTTTACCAGAAGATCATTTTGTGAAGAGCTCCAATCTATTCAGTGCCTTTTCAAGATCAGACATGTCACGTGACCGATAATCTATTTTACCATCTTGTCCATAATTTGATTACTTTTTAAATGTCCTGGTTTTCCTCGTCATTTTGTATTCTTCTTTCTTTCATTTTTCACCTTCGAAAACCCCACCCGAGGTTTGGTTACGTTCCGGCCTGTAGCGGTCAGCGAACGATAGTGTTACGTCAACACGCACCTGGTCCGGCCGAACAGGGGAATTTCTCTGGTCGCTTTAAAGCCTTTGATCACGAGCGAAAGGGTCCCTGTGTTTGGCTTCCAGAACGCTGCTTCGGATCATAATATTATGCATCCTGGAAACAGGGGGAGACAAACCCGCGGTCAGTCTTTGAGTTTTTGTCCTTAGACAAGATAGAGCATAATGTTATGCATTTCTCTACCTGGGGAACTTTCGCACGATTTCTGTTGTCTTACTCTAGATTACGTCTTTCGCCGAACTTCTGTAGAAATATGCAGGCCAGGTGTTCGGGGAGGAGCGTCCTTTGTAATCTATAAGAGTGATGGGTTTAATAGACAAAGACATTCGTGACATATTCCTGGCCCGTAGATGACCATCATGAGATAAGGCAAACTTTAACACAGTACTAGAATGTGTTTGCCTATGTTCTAGTCATTTTCGGGGTGAGTTGACATATCTTATAATTATAATATATTAGATTCATGTTAGCTTTTATATATCTGTTAGGAAAGTGAATTTATTTCTGAGGACTTCTCCTAGTAATTTATTCAGTGATAAGGTAGCGCTGTCTACGGCCTATTAAGTGGTGCTTAAACTGTTACGGTTTATCATGGGTTAAATGTTAAACTTACAATAACAGATATTAGGCGTAGAATCAGTCCACGAATGCTTACCATTGGGTTAAGAGTCAGCAAAATTAACTGTCATTTCTGTAAGATAATGTCAGGTGTGGATTGTTCACTTTAAAACTGAATAGTGAGATGCAGGTAATAACTCTGGATTTAAGGAGATAGTCACTTATTCCTTTTTGATAGATATTTCTAGTGGCAAGGGAGGATCATTTTATGCTTACTTGTGTGGCTAGGCACTAGTCTATAACTTTCACTGAAAGCAGTCACCAGGCATAGAAATAATTATATCTTATGGTTCAGCCACAACTGTATTATTATAGCAAGAACATTGCAATTTCTTTGGACTCATTTTGTGGAATGCTAATATATTTTCCAAAGGGGACATACGATTTATTTGTGTAATGTCAAATGCTGTAATCTGTTTATGTAAATTCATTTAATGTTGTAAGATGAATAAGCATATTCTTTTAACTGTTACTACAGGTTAGGTTTCCTGTATGTTGAGATTGTGAGAAGAGGAGGAGATTTTGCTGTCAGAACATTTAATGACAGTTACATGGGTGTACAAAAGATATTAAGTCTATGCGGGCGCGTGTTGATAATTGATATTTTTAAGGAACAGGAGACATGGTTAAAGACAGCCCTAAACTATCATAGCAATAACTATAATAAATTTAATCCCATAGTGGAGCGAAACTTTCTGTATAAAGTTAGTGTGATTTATTATTTGCTTGATGTAAAAGGGTGTCTCTTTTCGGTCTCAGTTTCAGGGATACCGAATTGCTAGTCTAGTTTCCAGTCAGACGAAGAATGTCACCGTCTCTTCGTCTAGAGGGATTCTGAGGATATCTAGCCCCACGAGTGTCACACCCCGTTCCTGAATCAAAACCTCTTTTTGTCAACGCCAAGTTAAGCTCACGCAGTGCAACGGAGCCAACGCAAAATCTGGAATCGCCAAACGCAGTAGTAGTTCTCTACTCGCCTATTGGATTACCAGCCAGAGCATTGCGGCTTCCAGAATATCAAACCCGCTCAGCATGCCTATAGCAGAATTCCATATCATCCGCCTTTTTTGTGCCTAAACGGGGCACTCAGCAAACCACAGCCAAACCAGTTTAAACAGGATTTATTACCCAGCACGCAAGAGCCTAGCGCCGGATAAGCGCGCCTGGGACTCTTTGTCCTCAAGTGACTTCTTCTGGTGTATTTTTCTGGATACTTAAAACCTCGCACGTATGAGCAGCCATCTATGGACAGAGTTCCAGCCCCCTCTCGCGAGTAGCGGTCACCCACGTTTAGCACCAACAAAGAAAGTTTTGTAGGCTAGTCCCTCACGAAGGATCTACGAGTAATGCACTTTCTGGAGCTAGCACATTTGGTCCCACGAAAAAACAACAGACAGGCTGTCGCTCAGTTCGTATTTGGTCAGCAAAAGATAAATAGAGTCTTCCAGCCCACCTCGCGCCAGTAGGGAGGAATCACCAATGATAGTACCAACAAGGACAGTTTTGTAGGCATAGTCCCTCACGAAGGATCTACAAGTAACACACTGTCAGGACTATTTCATATGGTCCCGAAAACGGACGGGCTGACACTCAGTTATTTCATCTCTCTGTGTTCTACAGGTTTTATGAATGGTGATCTGTGTGTGTGTTTGTCGGTGTATATGATTATTGATGACTATTGATGATTATTTGATTATTGATGTAATTTATGCTGTGTATGATGATATGCATTAATTCCATGCTTTTCTTCTTTAATAAAGTTTACACATTTATTAATGCGCTGTTCACGACCCCTTTCATCCATAAGTAACTTGTGTTTTAGCTCTTTACTATAATCTCTATGTATGATAAGAGAAAAGAGAGAGAGCAGGAGATGCTTAGACAGTAAAAGTGAGTTGAGGCCTGGAGAGAGAGATCATTTGAATAAATCTTCTTCCAGGTTGTCTCAAGTCCATCTCCTATTTACACCTTATCTAAAGTGTAATCTATAACTCTGTCAGTCCACTATCCCTTGTCGATTTTCACTACAGTTGTCCAACTCGACAAATACTCTACACTCTAACTCAACCACGACAAATGGGGGCCCGTCCGGGATTCTAGAACCCATCTAGTACGACATTAAATGGGGTCTCGCCGCGGAATTTGAACTACATCTGCAGCAATCGCAACAGATGAGGTTGCAGTCTGGTAGGAATCTCTCACAAGATCCTATCTTGATTCTTAGAGTTTAGTGTTCGGCAGATTATAGGAATTTCTTTCCCCTAGACATTTCGAACTATTTCTTTTGGGTGGAAGTCGGAACAGCGTTTTTTCTCCACAGCAATCATAAATTTTTAGTTACATTTATTGTTCGTGCTACACATGAGACAGCTGGTAAAGGTTGATGGTATCACTGCTGAGTTTTTGGTTGACAAATCTGACGACTATTGATGTAAAAGTCAGAAAAATTTTTTTTTTAAGGGTCAATATTTTTTCAGGAGTAGCTCTTTAATCTGAGATAAGAAGCTACAGATAGTCAGTTACTAGCTTGCATTTGTACCAAGGGAGGGTGTTCATTCGGATGATAGTAACCAATCCTCTCAATAGCTTAGTACTGACAGAACTGGGGTGAAGTGATAGTAATAAGTTTACATCACTTACATTTTTTGGAGTTTTTTTTGGGGTTTTTGCTTGTCGATCAGAGTAGCTACAAACTTTCTTGTTTTTAAAGTTCCCAGGCTAGCCTAGATTTTATTGATTATTAGGTTAATCAGCACCTAGTGGACTAGGTAACTAAGATCTCTAGGTTCTATTCTTCTATAGTGTTTGCTCACCCTGATATAATGGCCGATCTAGATAAAGTGCATAGGATTGCCCTCGAGGTAGCTAAATACATGGAGTACCAGGATAGCGAAATCCAGCCCTTTCTAGAATTTGCAGTAAGACTGCAGGATCAATACGAGGTAGACAATTGGTTTGACAGCCGTTTAATCTTGGCATGGTCCTGTAAACAAACTGGGGAGAGTGAAGCATTCACCCGACAGTACGTAGAAGAAGTGATAGAAGATGAAAAGCAAAGGGAAAAGCAAAGACAAGAACGGCACAAGCAATTGGAAATAAAACGACAAGAACAGGACAAGCAATTGGAAATGGAGAGCCAAGAAAGGAGCAGGCTACACTAAATCAGAATGAATGAACTGGATAGCCAAATTCGGAGGGTGGAAACAGATACTAAATGTAGTCACTCTACTTCCCCTTCTACTGTGCCCTTAACGGTCAACGCCCCTGCAAACCTTGCGCCCATGAAAGAAAACTTGCCTGCTAAAACCGAACCCCAACTGCAGAAAATTGACTTTCCTTTGGACTTGGATCCGAAGCCCAAACAAGGAAAGAATTTACGTCGGGATAGCAGACCTAAGGCCACGGGGAAAATTACGCAACGTTCCCAGGCATGGAAACTGCACAAAGGTGAGAGAGGTGCTAACAAGCATTGTAATACGGATTGTTCCCGTCTGGCAAGCGGCGAACCCCGAGCCTCTCACACTCCAGACCGAGCAGCACCTAACCGACCCGTGACGTCGAGAAAAGGGAGCCACACCCTATCACGTTATATTTCGCAAGATTCCCGGCCGGACAGCGAAAAACCATATGCAGAGGCGCATCCCTCCAACTCAACGATCGTAGAAAGGAGGTGCCGCTCCTCTTATTACCCTGAGCTTAAAATGTGCAAGAATAAGTCGCCTGCTAAAAGGGTTAAAGTTTCCAAACCGTTCCAAGGAACTTTGGAAAAACACACCGAGAGTTTTCTCTCAAGCACTTCGCGATCTAACGGGATCTCAAACCGTCCAGTCCGTTGCATGCAGACTGCGGAGCCTGTAAACCAGGAAGTGGATCTCGCATTGCAGGACAACGTTCAACTGACGCCAGTAACTTCCTCAGGGGAGGGCAAAGTTGACGTTTATGGTGGACACAGGGTTCCAGGCAAAGGGATCCCTGGTATTCCATTTGAGTCTCTCACACTTCTCAGGGCAGAAGACAGTGAGAAAAGCTGCCTTACTACTGTACAAGGAGCCATTGTTGAGAGCCTTGGCTCACGTCATGCTAGTAATGGGAAAGCGACTCAACAAACTCTGCAACTCGCAGATATTACCTATCTGTCTTCACGGATAGAAGCTACGGAGATCTGTTATGATTTAGTAGAACCCCAGAATGCGATCGATTACTCTCTGCTTCAGGCAGCTGGGTTCTCTCATTCAAATCGCATTATTCCAGTGGTCTCAACCCCACTGATGGACAGCAAAGTAGTCGCCTCCGCCAGGCCATTACCGAGCAACTTGATCATTTCCGTTGACCAAGCCAGAGTTGTGACTGGCAAGGCAAGGAAAGCTCCAGATCCACCTTTAGACGGCACAGGTCTGAAGATTGATCAATGCTCCCACCGAAACAGGGAAGTAGGTGTGGAGAGGCAGAAGAAAAATGCTAGCATTTCTTCGGCCAACGAACGGCTTTATTTACCAACTAGGGTTACACGCGCGCGAAAAGTCCCGATAGATTGCAGCTATAGAGGGTTATTCAAGGCCACGCCCGTGACAGGTAAATATATACATAAGCAGCCTGAGCCCATCAATGATTACACTGCACATAACAGGCGGATTATCTACGCAGTGGCCAGTGAATAAGGCGGGGCCGAAAACCACAACAGGTGCGGATAATTTTCCGGACCATAAACAGGCACAGCGAATTGCGGAAGGAAGGTCAGGTTCACACGGAAACGGAAGGCGTCAGTGACGACTGGCCTCGCAAAATCCCATTCGCTGAACGTCTATTAGACAGAGGGAAGAAAAGAAATGAACTCGGAGCTAGTCATACAGTACTGACAGAAATTGGAAACGTATTTGGTTTATGAGTATTGGATGTTCCAATAACAGGTAACGGACATCGATGGAAAATATAAATTACTGTCATTTTTGTCCGTATTCCTCGAACTTTAAAAGGGGGGGCACTTGTCACGTGACCGATAATCTATTTTACCATCTTGTCCATAATTTGATTACTTTTTAAATGTCCTGGTTTTCCTCGTCATTTTGTATTCTTCTTTCTTTCATTTTTCACCTTCGAAAACCCCACCCGAGGTTTGGTTACGTTCCGGCCTGTAGCGGTCAGCGAACGATAGTGTTACGTCAACACGCACCTGGTCCGGCCGAACAGGGGAATTTCTCTGGTCACTTTAAAGCCTTTGATCACGAGCGAAAGGGTCCCTGTGTTTGGCTTCCAGAACGCTGCTTCGGATCATAATATTATGCATCCTGGAAACAGGGGGAGACAAACCCACGGTCAGTCTTTGAGTTTTTGCCCTTAGACAAGATAGAGCATAATGTTATGCATTTCTCTACCTGGGGAACTTTCGCACGATTTCTGTTGTCTTACTCTAGATTACGTCTTTCGCCGAACTTCTGTAGAAATATGCAGGCCAGGTGTTCGGGGGGGAGCGTCCTTTGTAATCTATAAGAGTGATGGGTTTAATAGACAAAGACATTCGTGACATATTCCTGGCCCGTAGATGACCATCATGAGATAAGGCAAACTTTAACACAGTACTAGAATGTGTTTGCCTATGTTCTAGTCATTTTCGGGGTGAGTTGACATATCTTATAATTATAATATATTAGATTCATGTTAGCTTTTATATATCTGTTAGGAAAGTGAATTTATTTCTGAGGACTTCTCCTAGTAATTTATTCAGTGATAAGGTAGCGCTGTCTACGGCCTATTAAGTGGTGCTTAAACTGTTACGGTTTATCATGGGTTAAATGTTAAACTTACAATAACAGATATTAGGCGTAGAATCAGTCCACGAATGCTTACCATTGGGTTAAGAGTCAGCAAAATTAACTGTCATTTCTGTAAGATAATGTCAGGTGTGGATTGTTCACTTTAAAACTGAATAGTGAGATGCAGGTAATAACTCTGGATTTAAGGAGATAGTCACTTATTCCTTTTTGATAGATATTTCTAGTGGCAAGGGAGGATCATTTTATGCTTACTTGTGTGGCTAGGCACTAGTCTATAACTTTCACTGAAAGCAGTCACCAGGCATAGATATAATTATATCTTATGGTTCAGCCACAACTGTATTATTATAGCAAGAACATTGCAATTTCTTTGGACTCATTTTGTGGAATGCTAATATATTTTCCAAAGGGGACATACGATTTATTTGTGTAATGTCAAATGCTGTAATCTGTTTATGTAAATTCATTTAATGTTGTAAGATGAATAAGCATATTCTTTTAACTGTTACTACAGGTTAGGTTTCCTGTATGTTGAGATTGTGAGAAGAGGAGGAGATTTTGCTGTCAGAACATTTAATGACAGTTACATGGGTGTACAAAAGATATTAAGTCTATGCGGGCGCGTGTTGATAATTGATATTTTTAAGGAACAGGAGACATGGTTAAAGACAGCCCTAAACTATCATAGCAATAACTATAATAAATTTAATCCCATAGTGGAGCGAAACTTTCTGTATAAAGTTAGTGTGATTTATTATTTGCTTGATGTAAAAGGGTGTCTCTTTTCGGTCTCAGTTTCAGGGGATACCGAATTGCTAGTCTAGTTTCCAGTCAGACGAAGAATGTCACCGTCTCTTCGTCTAGAGGGATTCTGAGGATATCTAGCCCCACGAGTGTCACACCCCGTTCCTGAATCAAAACCTCTTTTTGTCAACGCCAAGTTAAGCTCACGCAGTGCAACGGAGCCAACGCAAAATCTGGAATCGCCAAACGCAGTAGTAGTTCTCTACTCGCCTATTGGATTACCAGCCAGAGCATTGCGGCTTCCAGAATATCAAACCCGCTCAGCATGCCTATAGCAGAATTCCATATCATCCGCCTTTTTTGTGCCTAAACGGGGCACTCAGCAAACCACAGCCAAACCAGTTTAAACAGGATTTATTACCCAGCACGCAAGAGCCTAGCGCCGGATAAGCGCGCCTGGGACTCTTTGTCCTCAAGTGACTTCTTCTGGTGTATTTTTCTGGATACTTAAAACCTCGCACGTATGAGCAGCCATCTATGGACAGAGTTCCAGCCCCCTCTCGCGAGTAGCGGTCACCCACGTTTAGCACCAACAAAGAAAGTTTTGTAGGCTAGTCCCTCACGAAGGATCTACGAGTAATGCACTTTCTGGAGCTAGCACATTTGGTCCCACGAAAAACAACAGACAGGCTGTCGCTCAGTTCGTATTTGGTCAGCAAAAGATAAATAGAGTCTTCCAGCCCACCTCGCGCCAGTAGGGAGGAATCACCAATGATAGTACCAACAAGGACAGTTTTGTAGGCATAGTCCCTCACGAAGGATCTACAAGTAACACACTGTCAGGACTATTTCATATGGTCCCGAAAACGGACGGGCTGACACTCAGTTATTTCATCTCTCTGTGTTCTACAGGTTTTATGAATGGTGATCTGTGTGTGTGTTTGTCGGTGTATATGATTATTGATGACTATTGATGATTATTTGATTATTGATGTAATTTATGCTGTGTATGATGATATGCATTAATTCCATGCTTTTCTTCTTTAATAAAGTTTACACATTTATTAATGCGCTGTTCACGACCCCTTTCATCCATAAGTAACTTGTGTTTTAGCTCTTTACTATAATCTCTATGTATGATAAGAGAAAAGAGAGAGAGCAGGAGATGCTTAGACAGTAAAAGTGAGTTGAGGCCTGGAGAGAGAGATCATTTGAATAAATCTTCTTCCAGGTTGTCTCAAGTCCATCTCCTATTTACACCTTATCTAAAGTGTAATCTATAACTCTGTCAGTCCACTATCCCTTGTCGATTTTCACTACAGTTGTCCAACTCGACAAATACTCTACACTCTAACTCAACCACGACAAGACAGCAGACATTTTCCTGAGACAACGGTCAAGGGTTTGTCAACGCTAGAGAAATTTCAGTCTATGTTACACAAGCTACAGGCGTAATTTTTGACATATTATATTTTAACCTTTTTAAACCAACAATTAAACGTGACTGCCATCATGAGAAATAGGGAGACTGATCATCACTGACAAACAAATAAAACAACACAAATAAACAAGGAACAATAAAAAAATGTACTATGTAAAAGTCTAGAATACCTACTCCCAACTATCATCGATAGAAACCTAAATCAGCTGCGGCGAAGGAAGAAAACATAATCGGTAGATTCCAGAGATAAACACAAACTGAACAAACCAAGAACACGCGTGGATCTTCACTTTAGCTGACCGTCTATTTAAGGGATCGTCATTTTCAGGACTGCCACAAAACTAGAGATAACAGATAAGTAGAAAATAAAATACAACACGACACCTGCAAACAAGGGTATAAATATTGATTGAAGAAGCTACATCATCAGGAATAAGCAAACGACTTGACCCGTTTAGACACTCAGTGAGCGGTCATTTTTCAAGACCAGTCATTCTCAGTGTTGCGTCAAAATTATAACAAATGTACACAATATACCCCAGCTTTAGCCGAAATGTCCCACTTTGGATCAGGCCGAACAGTGTATCGTATCTCTATAATGTACACAAATTAAATAAGTGAACTTAATTTCATTTCTTCTGTCAGATACAGATAACCCCAAGTGTCTGCACCTTCCGGCTGAGGATAGTGAAACCCATATTTAAACAAATATAAAGACAACATGGCTAAATCTCTCTTCTGGAAGCTTCCATCGGTAATTATCCTGTTGATGGTGCTGCAGCAACCAGATTCGGTCACTTCATGTCCTAGTGTAAGACTGAAACTGTGGTTCTTATTGCTAATTGTATATTGTAGCTTGTGCTATGTCGTACCCTCAACTTACCTTCTTTTTTGTGCTTGTCAAATCAGTTTGTTTAGAATATTGAAGTAAATTAGTGGGTATATAGAGCGTCCGATTGAAAGAGTGATGAGCGAGCTAGCCTCTCGTGGTAAAGGTGCTGGACTCTCAAAATTACTAGCGAAATTATTACAGGCAATGAGTAGCATCTTTCTGTTACACCTAACTGTACGTTCTCTCTGCCGTGGATATTTCATCCTTTATTTGCTTATTGTTTTTATCTCTTCATAACATGGCATGTCCTTCGTTTCATCATCATGTGACGTATTCTTTCCAGAACGTTGTCTCCATTACAGCTGCTCTGAACGCTTCACGATTCTTGGCAAGTCGACCTGCATCAGCCAAAGACAAGTTCAGACTCTCTGTGATGTCCTGGGTCCACCGTCGTCTAGGTCGACCCCTTCCCCTTTTTCCAGGGACCAAGCCTTCCATCACTGTTTTTTCCAGACTATTATGTCTTTTTATATGACCGAAAAATTTCAGCTTTCTTATTGCGATGGTATTTAGGAGCCAATGTTCCTGTACGTTTAGTGAGTGCAGTACTTTTCTGTTGGTCTTTTTTTTCTGTCCAAGGTATTCTCAACATCCTTCTGTAGCATTTCATTTCGAATGATGTAATCTTTTTTGCAACTGTTTTATTGAGTGTCCAAGTCTCGCAGCCGTATGTTGCTACTGGGAATATACATGCTCTGATCAGTTGTAACTTTGTTTCTTTGCTTGTGCCTTGCCATAGGTTTTTCATCTGTATTAGTTTATGTGAAGCAATTGCAAGTCTTCTTTTAATTTCTACTGCACAGTCGCCAGAGCTGTTGATGATTGATCCTAAGTATTCGAATTCATTAACACTTTCCAGTTCTTCGTTGTCCTTCGTTTACTTCAGCTTAATGGCAGGAGCTTCCCTGAAACCATGGCAACCAGTGGTGCTGGTCCATCAAACTCTTCATTTTGCATATCTAGCACTGATATAGTCTGTGCATTTTCATTGAAATCCAGCAAATAATAACGAAAATAGCATTTCAGGGAAGCTCCTGCCATTAAGCTGAAGTCCTTCTTTTATTTTAATGAGCAGTTTTTTTTACCCTCTTGGAAGTTCAAGTACTGAATGGACGAATCCCAGATAACCAGATACTGTGGATTAGAAACATACCTACCACTAGTTAGCATTGAGATTCAACGAACTGCGAAGAAGGGAAATATTTCAAATTCACCGGATTGCCGATTAAATTTGTTTACTTCTAGAAAGGAAGTAGTTGTTGTCGATATCCCATAGCTGCTGAGCAAGTCTACTCTTGGCAATGTAAATGGATGACAAAATGGGGTTTTCAGCTGAATGCAAATAAAACATTGGGAATGATCTTCAGTAAAGGTAGGGTTGTAAAAAATAAAATTATAGACATAAATATCCAAGGACAAAACATTAATACAGTGCAAACCACTCGATATCTAGGAATGATATTGCACCAACAGCTTTTTTTTTTTTTTTAATTAATGAAAAACAAAAATATCCCGTTCAACCTCTGATGTGTTATAATTAGGATATATATTGTTTTCAATTCCAAAAAAATATAAACAACTGCCGACAAGAGAAAGTGGCATCACATTTGTCAAATCAATGTAAATAGGGATAATCACAATTGTGCTTATACGTTAAATAAAAAAACAAACAAACAAACAAAATCAAGAAGAAACTATGAACAAGAATAATATTAAAGTGGAGGGGTGTAAAGGCCTGGTGGTTCCAGTTATATAACGGACTTTACCAGATATTTAATTGACTTTCATCTGCTTCAAGTCACATGCATTGTAAGAACATCAATGGGAGCTATAGAGGTGGCTTTAGGAATCATACTTTCAGAATTACGGCGAAAGGAGTTAAGACTAAATTACATGAACAGAGTTATGTTAGATAAGTCTCACCCAGCACATACAGCTTTTACCAGATGCCAACTAACAACTCAGGCCAAGCCAATCAACACCACTAGATAACCTACAGGATGGAAATGTATGGAGGAAATTGTCCATCTGGGTATATTAATTACATCAATTAATAACAGTTGTGAATACAAGCCAGTGATCCCACCTTGGGAGATCAAGAAACCAGACACGGACTACCACCTAGCAGAAACTTAAGAAAACAAAAAATATAGAAAATATTAAAAACACAGCCAATAAATATATACAACAAATATCAAAAGACAGCCTTACTGTGTACACAGATGGATCCAAGGGAGAGGAACGCAAATTGGGGATAGGAATATATATTCCAATATGGAAAATGGCAAAAGAATATAGCATCACGGAAAATACATCCATTTTCACTGCAGAGATGGTGGCAATACTAAAAACACTAGAAATATTCTCTAATAACCCTCTCAAAAAATTAACAGTTTTAAATGACTCTCTTTCAACAATTAAAGCACTTAGAAACGAGAATGTAGTAGACCTGATATAGCAGAGGAGATATTTCTGGCTACTACATACTTATATTCCAGAGGATGTTCAGTCTTAATTGCTTGGATACCTTCACATGTTGGCATAGAGGGAAATGAAAAGGCAGATAAAGAAGCCAAGAAAGGTAGATCTGATAAAAATCTAATAAATGTAGGGATGAGTAAATCAGAAATTAAGATCTTAATTAAAGATTTAATAACAGATGAATGGAAAGCAGAGTGGGATAAAAATCTGAAAGGAAGACATGCATATAAGATGTTCAAGGCTCCAACAAGAAAATGTCAGATATCTAGGGAATTGAAAATTCCCAGTGATAAGAAACGTCTCAGACTACAGCTGGGAAAAGGCTATTTCAGAATAGAAGAACCTTACTGTGCAGGATGTCTTCAAGACAATAATATTCGTAGAACATTTCTTGTTAAAATGTAAGAGGTATGACCAAATGAGAATACCAATATTAGATTATTAGCAAGCATCCAACGTACCTATAAATATAGAAGAGGTGTTGAGAATAGACAGACCTAGGGAACTGCATAATATAGTCAAACAATATTTAACACGAACACATGTTAATATATAGTGGCTGGGAATGTGAAGGTCTGATGCTGTTCTTACAATGCATGTGACTTTAAACAGATGAAAGTCAATTAAATATCTGTTAAGTCCGTTATATAACTGGAACCACCAGGCCTTTACACCCCTCCACTTTAATATTATTCTTGTTCATAGTTTCTTCTTGATTTTGTTTGTTTGTTTGTTTTTTTTATTTAACGTATAAGCACAATTGTGATTATCCCTATTTACATTGATTTGACAAATGTGATACCACTTTCACATGTCGGCAGTTGTTCATATTATTTGGAATTGAAAACAATATATATCCTAATTATAACCCATCAGAGGTTGAACGGGATATTTTTGTTTTTCATTAATTAAAAAAAAAAATACTCTTGGCAGCCCAATGCAATTCTTAAAAAAGTGCAGGTTTTCTGCAGGTGTTTTAATGTTCCATATAGTGAGTTGGTGACTGTCAGTGGTGTCTGTAAAAGTTTTTTTTCTGGCATTTGTGAGTGATAGGCACTCCATGAGGAGGTGTCTGGTTGTTTCATAGGGATGAGAGCAGTGTCTACACATGGGTAGGTGCTGAGGGTTGATACGGTTTAGATGGCTATTGACTCTGTCGTGTCCTGTTCGGAACTGAAAGATAAGACTTTAATTTCTCCTGTTGAGTCTGTTGATGATGTCGTTGTCTTTTGGGCAGGTCATTTCATTAAAGTCATTTCGGCCAGTCGGCCGTTTTGCTCATCTGTTCAGCCAGATTACCTTTGTGTTGTTTCTGAGAATCTGTTTGACTGTTCTCATGCTGCAGGATCTGTCCTTTTGTTGTTTAGAGGCTCCTGTTTTAGCAAGTCTATCAGCTGTCTCATTTCCAGTTAGATCACTGTGTCCAGGGATCCATTGTATGGTTACACTGATGGAATAGGGTGTGATTAAGTTGTGAACCGCTCTTCCTGTAAGAAAAATGTCTTTGTTTTCATATGGAGTCTGTTTAAGTGCTTCCAGAACAGACATGGAGTCACTGAAAATCACTATATATGATGGCTTTCGTTCCATAAGGTCAAACTGTTGGTGTAGTAATTCAATTGCTGTCTTGATGGCCTCAGCCTCAGCTTCGTAATTTTAACAATTTTCACCACAGGAGTCACAAAACTCATAAGATGATACATCCAGGTACCATATGCAGACGCCATATACTGCAAAAGAGGTAATCTTGAAAGCTGAACCATCAGTGTAGGCCTGGATTGCTGATGTTGGGTAGCTGTTTATGGTCTCCACGGCTTACGTCTTGAAGACTGTGGGTAGTGTTTGCTTGGTGGCCGTTTTATCTATCAGTTGTGTTTTGACAGTTGGTTGATATAATTTTTCCAAGGGGGTATTCCAAAGTATTTATTTTCCAATTCTCTCTCTTGCGGGAGTCAGAAAAGGGAAGATAGCAGAGTTCATATTCATGGTTTCCAACCAAAGAATTTCTCCTGTCATTGAGGAACCTGTTAAAAGTCTTGGCAGGGTGTACGATGCCTCATTAAAAGACTCAAAGGCAGTGCAACAGACAATATAAATGGCAGACAGAGGACTACAGATCATAGACCAAAGCAGACTCCTGGGAAAGTTCAAACAGTGGTGCCTCCAGTTCATGTTGATACCGAAGTTGCTGTGGCCACTGCTTATATATGAAAAAAGCACAAGTACAGTAGAAGCTATAGAGCAAAAGGTCAACAAGTTCATGAGAAAATGGCTAGGGGTAACACCAGGTCTGTCAGATGTAGCACTGTACTGCAAAAAGTCAAAACGTCTGCTTCCCTTCAAGTCAGTTGTTGAAGAGTACAAAGTTGGAAAGGCAAGGCTTGCAATGATGCTACGTGAGTCACCTGATGACGTGGTTAAGTCCATTCAGCCTACACTGAAAACAGGAAGGAAGTGGATAGTGGAAGAAGTTGTTGATGCTGCCCAAGAGTCACTCAAACTGAGGGAGGTAATCGGATACACACAAACGAATAGACGGGGATTTGGGCATGGAGACATCCGCTGGTGGTCCAAGGCATCAAGCAGGGAGCGCAGAGACATGGTAGTTCAGGAGATACGAGGAGCTGAGAATGATAAAAGGTTGCAAAAAGCAGTGCAGCAGGTCCAACAAGGCCAATGGACTACATGGGAAGAAGCCATGCAGAGGTCCCTAACATGGAATGATATATGGCATATGGCACCTCTTAGGCTCAGCTTCGTGGTTAGATCAATGTATGACCTGCTGCCGTCGGCCACCAACCTTGTGAAATGGGGAAAGTCGGATGATGAGCAGTGCCCCTTGTCCCAGGGGAGGCAGACACTTGAACACGTGCTCTCAGCGTGTAAGGTGTCATTAGGGCAAGGGCGATACACTTGGCGTCGTAACAAAGTGCTAAATGAGCTTGCTGCAACAATAGATCTGGCAAGGATGAAGGCGAATAGCAAACCCAGGCCGAACACCGCAAATACATACTTTCTGATGGCAGGAAAGTCAGCACACCCCAAACCGAGTAAACCTGGTAGCAGTTTACCATCTCTTCTTGACTGTGCAAACGACTGGGAGATGGCGGTAGACCTACCTGGACTAGGGGCATATCCAGAGAGTATCAGGAAATCGCGGAGACGGCCGGATATAGTGTTTAATTCTTCAGCAACGCTTCAGGTCATACTGATTGAACTGACCATGCCATTTGAATCCAGATTAGACGAGCAACATTCGTTCAAAGCGGCCATGTATAGTGATCTGGCCGCGGATCTGAGACACGATGGGTTCACTGCAAGGGTCATTGCTGTTGAAGTGGGCGCAAGAGGGCTTGTGGCTGCATCAGTGAATTATTTATTGAAACTTTTAGGGCTGAGGGGACAGTCGAGAGCAAGGGCACTGAAGAAGCTTAGTGAAACTGCCGAAAAGGCATCAGGGTGGCTGTGGAACAACCGCAATGGGCAATGGAAATCGTGACAATAAACGCTGCTGTTCAGAAAACACCAAAATACAAAGTCCACAATACACTGAGTTTTTTTGGTGGTACTAGTGAAAGGACTGTGACTGAGGGGCAACAGGCGGCGTATATTATAAGGGGTGTCAGGCACAGAATTTCAGTGGCTACGCGCAGTGGCTAGACTCGTCGGCTTCGCGCAGGGGTCTCAGTGTGTGTCCTTAGTTGTGATGTGCGACGGAACGAAAGGAATAATTTGTCTTCTCTTTGTTACTTTCACAATTGCCTCCACGGCTGGCGGAGTTGTGGATTTTAAAGTTGCTACCATAAGTGAAATGGGTTCATTTTCGATACAAGACAACAGGAGGCTGAGACGCTTGGGAATCTTGACCCAAATGGGCCCGCCCCCCTTAGAGTGTAAAGGAGTATATAGGGACGAAACACTTGTCGGACGGGGGGACCCTTCTGATGATCAGATTGCTTCCTGTTGTATCGCTCTGTAAAGAGTTTCCTATCATTGTGGCTTAGGTATCATTTCTGATTAAGGTCGTGATGCCTTGGCACTTCAGGCATTCACATTTGTACTGTGTATAACCCATTATGTTAATTTTTCTTTGTGGAAGTATTGTTTCCTGGAGAAGGGCTACATGTACTTGATGTTCAGGTAGTATCTTTGTAAGCTCGATTGTCTTGTTCTGTAGTTTAGCTATATTTAGCTGTAAAATGTTAAGGTTCCTCTTCGCTGACTTTTCGCAAGAAACAGGGGGATTTATCTCTCTTGCGTGGGCCTTGGTGACCGAGGCGACGCCCGAGCTCGTATGGAATATGTTGTTTGACTGCCATTGGAGTTATTGGGTGTTTGCTGCAGGCATCTTGCTTCCAAAGAGTGCAATGGGTATGTCTTCCTCCATGAGTTTTAGGTTGGTTTGTTTGGCCACTCACCTTTTTGGCTCTATAGATCACTTCGCTTTGGGGATTCAGGTGGGGTTCACAGAGATGAATTCCCCGCAAGTCACAAGCACTCATGATGCAGGCCTCATTTCTTCGTTCTGTGGCTGAGCTTTTGCTGTGGATGTGTCACGTCCTGCATCCTATGCCTTCACGATTTTCCCCAGCACAGTGGTTCTAAATTTCGATTGAGATTTAGTGGTTTTGCTTCCCGTGTCTCAGGAGTTGGACAAAATCTGACGGTGGGTGCAATGTCAGGTCGCATGGCACTATCGCTGCAGCTGCGACGTTCGACAGGGCCCAGATCCCTTCAAGGTAAAGACCTATATTTTACCATCACCACTTCAGGATCCTTAGTGAGGTGTATCGTGGATTGGACAGAGAAAGCTTGGTAAGCAAGTAGAGAAGAGAGAAAGTAGCATTTAAACCATGAGTGGGGTTTGGGTTGGTGTTGGCCAAAGCATGGTCCACTCGCTGGTGGGTATTGCGCCTGCACTTCAGGAGGGGTCCCAAACGACTCCTGACCCAGTTATACCGCCAGGCATTCGGTCGCCCCCATAGCAAACTCTGTGAGAACGGGGTCACCACGTGAAGGTGCTGCTATGGACACGTTTGTGCAGGAGAGGCCATATGCTAGAAGCTTACTGCAGAACAGTAGCTTTCGCAGCGATCACTGCACCTGGATATGAGAGGCTGTGTTCTTGTCAACATCGATTAATGTAGGTGTGACGTCGGGGCCCGAACCCTACATAGACCCCTCTAGAAAAAACACATCTATATGACAAGCGCTGACAGACGAAGTATTGACCACAAAGGTGTTGGCCCTGCTCTGATGGCTGGATATAGTGGGCTCTGTATTAAAGAAGGCACAAGCGATGATGCCCACTAAAGGCCTATTGGAAAGCTTATGGAAAAGCTTGGCAATATAGTAACCCTGTGAAGCAGGGGTTATAAAAGAGGTGTTAGGCAGGTGGTTAATTGTTCTCCGATGGTTTCAATGCGGGATATCTTGGATATATCTGGATATAACAGAACAGGGCGCACTATCAGCCTAATTCTATGACACACATACACACACACACACACACATATATATATATATATATATATATATATATATATATATATATATATATATATATATATATATATATATATATATCCTTGTATTCACAGACCTAAATGCAAGTCAGGGTTTATAAACAGGCTTAAACAATGCCTTGCTTGCTAGCGTGTTCAGTTCATGCGGGAGATCGTTGGCTGAGCCGGCTCGTTTTATATCATACATTGCATTCCAGAGGTACGCTTATTGGTACTTCATTAGGGGAGGGCGTTATATGTCTTTACATGAGAGGAAAAAAGTTACATATTTGGGTGCAAGGCCTTCAATCGACACTTAATAGTGCGGTGCTCTATCGCTCTAGGCGATATCAAGAAAAAATAATTACTCATTCGTGGAGTGGGCACACTCTGTTTGAGAGATGCCCTGCAAAACAGTCATTTTTAACATACTGGACCGGCACTGTCTCAATTATTTAATTCAAAGAATGATCAACTTCCAGTAGTAAATTGCCCAACATTTGGTTTTACCCACGAAACAATAACTGCACTGCTATGATTAAAATTCATAACGATTATGTCGGTATAATAGTTGGCTCGACAAGGCTCTTTTTCTGATAATGTTATATGTACTTACATATTAATGAAGGAAGTGACGTCATGCCGATATAGTGTAGAGGCAGACGAGAACATTTTGAAGCAGAAGTTAGGTGATCGTCTGCAAGGAGAGATGCGGCTTGTGTTTGAGTGTGCGCGGACGTACGTGTATTGAGCTCCTGCAGTATACTGTGTTTTTCTTGCATCATTCCATCGCCAGGACATTTTTTTTTTTCCTTAACCAGCGGCACTTGGGCTTTCAGCCCTTCGGCCCAATGACATGTCATTGCGAGTCTGGGGAACCTGAGGACTTTCCTTCCAACCCGGTCAGGAGCTTCGCTCCTTCCCATCCACAGAGGGTTTATCACAGGAGCCGTTCAGGCTATTCAGTCAAATTTCCGGCCGTAAACATTTCTTCAAACGCCGACGCCCGGGTTTGAACCATGAACACCTGGTCGCCAGTACAACACCGAAGCCATTACACCAGCGCGGCTCCCATCGCCAGGACATCAATATACTTAGTTAAGGCGTCTCTGGTTTATTATATTCAGGAAATGTATATCTATTCATGAAGATGTCCATGGGACTATGAAAAATAAAGTTTGTATGATTGTCATTGACCAGCGTTTGATAGTGAATGGACTGGACAACTACCCAGTACTGCATTTGCCATTGGGCCTATATTCTATTACCATGGAGCTTTGTGTCCAGTATAATAAACTGCATATTTGTGAATTATGAAGGAGGTGTTTGTCAGCTCACTGCAGTTATACTGATTCGTGTTGTGTGACTATCCCTAGTGTCTACTTTGGCCACGGAGACCTTCTCCGGAACTTTATATAATACGACACGTATCGTGCACTTAGCACATAAGGAACCTATGCTACTCTGGAACAGCAAGCAAAAAATACTGCTTGGTTCAGGTTATATAGCCAGAGTCTGTCTCAGGCCTCCCACAACTGGTAGACACTTGAACAGACAAGCGGTTATAAAGACCGGGGGACAAAGACGTCGGGAACCTAGAAAATTCCCAGAGCCAACGGACGTAGCAGATTCCTTTACTCGTTTGACCATTGAAGTTGATAGACACTTATATCGACTTACAATTTACGAAGGTGAAACAACCAGGAGACATGAAAAAGACGCGAGTAGATGCAGGTGGCGAGCATGATTCTCGTCGCTCGAAGAAGTTACGTCATGGCTCAACTTACAGGACCTGTACTTCGTGCAGATGTTTAGGACGAGTCTCGCTTGCCGGCGAAAGATTACATCAAAGGCTGAACGTAGGGTATTACTAATGAGGCAGACTTCTCCGATTAAAAAGCCGTCTGACGGCTTTGCTTTTGCTTTGCTTTGCTTTAGAACCCCATAGGGTGCGAGTGATTAGACTCTTATACCCTTTATGCAGACAGCCTGCCGCGGCGGTGGCGCAGCCACCGCCGCCCTTCTGCACATGGTCCGTGTTGCCACACGGCCGGGAAGCCACCCATCGTGACACCAGGCGATGGGGCCGCAACCCGCCGTGCATCCACACGGTATCAGACGATTGGGGGAGTGTTGTGGGCTTTCTTTCAACCCCAGGGAGCATCCTTGACTCGAAACAGATTACACCAGGCCCACTTTGGCGTGTGTGTACTGCCCCGAGGTTTGATAACTCTCTACCCTGCAAATGGGGTTATACCTCCGAAGACAGTGGTGACTGGCAAAGAGGCCAGTCACCAGTGGGCTTTGTTGCAACCCCAGGGAACCTCTCCTCAGGTGGCGAGGGTGCAATGCCACGAGAAAATTGGTTCTCTACCCTGCAAAGGGGGTTATATCTCCAAGACAAGACGTATCGAGGGATCGGCACAGCCAGCGCCGAGCCTCTACCACCACCGAGCTGCACCACCAAGAAGAAGCAAGCCCTGGCCCACCCGAACTGGGAGGACCCGGTAACCGGGACCCCGGCAACCAGGACCACACACAGTCTTGATAGGACACGGCCTTGTTCATCAATGGCGTAGCAGCGACCGAGCCTCTACCACTGTCAAATGGCGTTATCCAGACGGACACAGACACATTGCACTGCCTCTACTTTACTAGGAGGGCCCGGAAGCCGGGACCACACACAGCCTTAAGAGGACAAAGATCGCCTGAAACCCACTGCCTCGCTAACCGATGAACTGGGAGGGCCCGGTCGTACCGGGATCACCACGCGCAGTCTTTCGAGACAGCGACCGCCAGCGCTCTTGACGAGGGCAACGAAATGTCGGAACGCTTGCCCCCCACCATCTGACGGCAAAAATCAGAAGAAAAGATGACTGAAGTGACTCAGGACGGTCACAAAATAAGGTTGACACTTGAGGAGTCAAGGAAATGTACAGTAAACTGAAGCCAAAAATAGTAGAGGAGGGGAAAAAATCAAGGATACGAAATGGGCGTTTTTGATGATGCCAAATCGGCATAAAAATCTGAGTCACTTTGTCACACATATGCATTGTTTGTAGCTCATTTTTTTTCAAAGAGACTAAATGACATGGACAGCACTAACTTTATTTTATAATAATAGACCTATCAGACGGGTGTCAATAAATATAAACAGGTTGGTCACCTCTTTTGATTATTTTCCCAACTCCTATCTATAATTAAAACTATCATATGTCTGTCTGTCTGTCTGTCTGTCTGTCTGTCTGTCTGTCTGTCTGTCTGTCTGCCTGTCTGCCTGCCTGCCTGTCTGTCTGTCTGTCTGTCTGTCTGTCTGTCTGTCTATCTATCTATCTATCTATCTATCTATCTATCTATCTATCCAGGTATCTATCATTCCATCCATTGATCTATGTATCCATCCATCCATCCAGCTACACATCCATCCACTCTTCCGCTCGTCTGTCGTTCTGCCTATGGGGTTATTTATGATTGTTATGCCACTTGTCTCCACGGTTATTCCATTGTGGTTTAAATACGATATCTCTCTTTAAAATTAACATGCACTTTCATAGTCATTATCGGAATTATTGTTATCTCATCCTTCAATCGACAGAGTTCACCCCCTAGCCCCCCTCCACCACCCCCTCCGCCAACGTGTGCCAGAATAAATTCGAATTGTAGAGATACCTTCCCGTGTTGCTCTAAGAATGAGACATGTTATGCGGATCGGCTAGGCGGTGACTTATATTGTAGAGATACTGACGTAAGTTTTAATTACAATGAAGCTATTATAATGTTCATCGTGTACAACAAATTATTACATAAATAACCAATGCTATAGCACATACAAGCGTTGTGAAGGCTTCCTTCAAGGGCAAGAGTTTTATTGGTGGGTGTTTGATTAATGTGGATCATAAAGGACAAATGATTAAAATGAGGATTATTGTGCTTGTTATAATTCACTGCCTCATTTTCTTCCACTGGGTCTCTGAGAAGTGAAAGAAAAAGGACTCACGCGAACTTACGTAATCCTTACTTCATATATTCATCACCTTTCTTTGTTTGATTTTAAAGCCTTGCACAAAACATTGGACTTTGTTTCCAGCACGGGATAACCGGTTCAACCACGTATGGGTTATAATTTTTCTATATAGTACATTACATTTGTTGCTAGATATTGTGTGGCGTTTTGTAAGATTTATTGGTAGTTGTATCTTTTCCCTGTTTTTTAATACAAATCCAATAACCCTGTTGAGTTTTGAGATGATTTTTTCTACCTAAAATAAAATTTAAAAAATGACACTTTAAACGTGACAAGAGCTGTACAGAAAAATACTAAGATGACTAAAGGTAACACCCTGTGCATGCCTTCATTCTATATAACTTATAAAAACAACAAGAAGCAGTGTGCCATACTAACTTTCTCCACATTGCTGAATATGAGGCCCTGAGAAGTCTTTCGAAATTATATTATGAATCAATTCCAAATATTTAAATAAGAACAGATGCTAGGGGTGCACACATGGAAGATGTTGTTTCTACTGAAGATGTTTTCCTCCATTTTTACAACACCCCGTCTCAGATGTACTTTCTTCTGAGGTGGTGATACCTCGACCACCTGATCGTCCGCCCCGGGACTTCGGTGTTGCTGAGACCCTGTCTGAGCCCCTCCCGTGGCGTTATGCACTCCCCGTACATTGCAGACGATCAAATCGGCAACTGGGTTCTCAAGGACAAACGTGTTCACTTTCCCTGAGGGAAATGGGGTGTTCACATTAATACACGCCAGGGAGCAAAACTCAACTTTGCCACCAAACGTAGCACACTTCACAGTTTTGCCTGTAAGATAGGATTCGTCGATGCACGAACGACGCACTCCGAACGTGGCACACCCAGTGTCCCCCAACACCGAGACCGGTTTCTTCTCCACCACACCTTCGTGGAGTGCCACCTTGCCAGTCTCTTGGGCCGCCGACAGACATGGCACCACATGTCCGCAGTGCAACACCATATTTCCGTTCGAATGGAACAGAGGTCGACACCTCACATAGCCCTCGCCGCCGACTGTGTCCAACACAAACGCGGAACTCGCGTGCTCAACCGGGGCAGTTCACACGTCAGCATAATAACCCATGCCATTACAATTGGAACATCTGCGTTCCCTTTTTGACTCGCCACGCGGACTCCTAATAGAACTGCTACCCGGTGACAATCGCGCTTCGGAGTCAGAAGACCGACTCTCTGAGGATCCACTCCTCTGCTTGACCTGTTTCTCTTTATAGTGCCTATCTTACTTTTGAGACTCATCAAAGCGCACTTGACTACGCATTTGGCGCTCTTCTCCATCACTATCTCTAACAGAGTGACGGTTGGAACCTCTGACGCGTTCTGAAATTATCGTAGTTGCCTCTGAATGGCTGATGGGGCCGAGGTGACATATTGTGCTTCTGTTCTTCGCAGCTATTTGCCCCGTCTGACTGATTTTTCCACGGTTGGCGCTGGACTTTGCCGACGCCTGCAACCAAAGCGTCTGACAGACCAGAACAATGGATGGGTTTGCCCGGATGGGGAAGGACATAATGGTGGCCCAACTGTGCCATGGAATCAATGTCCTTTGGCTGGCGCTCTTGGAAAAATGCTACCAACTCAGTAGAACAAGACGACACCCCTTGTTCCGTAGCATTAGATCAACCAAGCCACCAGAAGTCCCTAGTAATTCCCTCCAACTCAATCCATCCACCCAGCAGAAGCCCGATCTTCGAGATGAAGTCCCCGAAGTCCTGGTCTGCACTTGGCATAGTGTTTCCAAACCCTGTCCGGTACTAGTCAACCGTCAAATGGAACTTCCAAAGCAACCGCTCCCCCACCCTGTCGCAATCCGCCTGCTCCCCCAGCGGGAGGCAACAAAAAGTCTACATCGCAGGCCACACTTGCAACGTGGATAACAGAGATAGCCACTTTTCTCTGTTAGCCTTCCAGGCCACGCACCCTGCCCCGAACCTCTCAAGGAAGAAGTCCAAACCATGAATGTTGTCATTAAAATTCGGCAGACCTATCCCAAAGGGACGATGAGATTCCCTTGGAGCCGAGCTCCGACCACTCGCACCCACCTTCACTCTCTTTAACTGCATTTCCCCATCAGCCTCCATCTGCATTCTCCTTTCCTCCAGAGCTAATCCTACCCTCTCCCTCTCCAACTCCAAACTCTCTATACTCTCTCATCCTTCCCTCCTGCAATTCGAACTCTCTCTGTTTCCAACCATCACCTTCTCTCATCTTCTTTTCCCGAAATTCCCTACCCTCCCTCATCCTCTTTTCCTGAAATTCCCCATCCTCTTTCATCCTCTTTTCCAGAAACTCAAACTCTCTTCCTCTGAGCTCCAACTCCTCAGCTCGACCATCTCTCTCCTGCCCCTGCCCCCAATCCTTTTCCCTCCAAAGCCCCTTGACCTACCTCAGACTGGCATTCTGTCCTAGCAAAATCCATCAGTTCCCTCCCAGTGCACCCACATTCCCCGCCCATCAGAATGAAACTCTGCAAGTCTATGATGCACACTCTTTACACTCAATATTATCTATTCCTCTGCTTCCTTTGCCGTAGACTCTGACTATGCAACCACTCAATAACATATACTATAAACCACCTCACTCATATCAACAGATAACTCTCTGCTCAGAAAGTATGCAGCAATGACACATACATAGCAATATCACCGCCCAAAGCACAAACACATGAATGTATATATAATCCACTTCACCCCTCAATTCAGTATGACTGTTCACCACCTCCCAGCCAATGTCTCCCTACTCTCTAGGTTTGGTCCCTCCGACCACCCAGTCGCTGTGACACAACTGATAAAAGACCCCCACCATAGTCGACAGCTGTATCTCCCCAGCTGACAACACAGCCATTGGCACCACACCACCTCACCACCGCAAGGAGCACCGACACAAAACTGAACAACAAGTCAGCTTTTACACCCCAGTATCCTACCAGCACGCACGCTGGTGCTGTACTCTGACAGTATTAAAGTTCCACTCAATATGTTTACAAATGTCAAAAATGAACATTTCACAGATGAAAAGAGACATACTATACAACACGATAACTACCAGTCACGACGAGTAAGATAACAGACAAGATGTGAGCAGAGATAGACTAATAAATACAATGCGTGACTGACAACGAACAAAAACAAGGGATACCCGTTAACGTATTTACAAGATAGCAAGAATGGACGAGAGATCACACCATTTACATACACAACAATAGAATTACTGAATGTACACGACAATGTAAATACAAACTACACCAGTACACCTAACAAATACTGAGCTCGGTATGTTAAGTAGGGCAGTCACAGGAAACCTTTTTGCCTGACTCCACCACTAAACACAGGCAGCCACACCCTAGAAGAAATCAATCTAATCCAATCTTTTCCCACAAGTAAGAAAAGGTAGAATTAAACTCTCCGCCTGTCCACCCTTGAACTCACAAATATAACATAAAACCCAGCAGACTAGAACAACAACTACACTTAACAATGAAGTGCTGAGAGCTATCTGCTTAACTAGCAACTAACTAAATCATACCAATCAAAACAAACTAAATAACATTTAAGCAATAATAACACTATAACATATCAATGTTCCCCCCTAAGGGAAAGGAAATCAGAGTGACAGATCCCACGTAACTAACTAACACCCTATAAAGACACAGACTAAGTTTCTACAACGAAAGCGAGGAAAAATAACAAAACAAAAGGAAGGAAAAAACAACAGAGAGAAAAAAACAAATAAGAATACCTCAAGAAACAGACGTTGACATAGCAAAATGCTTACTGCTTTATGCTAACCTAATACCCCAACAGAAATGTCTCACTAATCTAGAAGCCCAGACTGTACGATAATTTGAACCAGATGGATAGATAGAAAAGGAAAATTTGAAGGAAGGAAAAACACAAAGAAACAAAAATACAACAAATCATACACAGATGTTCAAACAATAACTTAACTGACGATCCAGCGATGCAACTCCATGTAGCTCCTCAGACACAGATGATGGCCGATGAAAACAGCACAAACTAGTCTCCACAAACTTGTAATTATCAACACGTAAGCAATGTTCTTCATGGTGTTATCCCAGCACTGTCCACAGCAAGAATAACGACCGTATCCGCAATAATGTCCTGATGACTGTCACGTAGGGTTTATATTCATTTAATTTCCTACATCTTCTTCCTATTCTTTCACCCGAATTCTCTCTTTTATTATCTCTGTATTTCTTTTTTTTCCTGTATATTTTTCATCCATTCGTTTTGCGAATATTATTTTCATATAATTCGCAAACTTTACCTGTTTTCCTTTCTCTAAAACTGAGAATCGCACCTGGGTGGTATTGCGTACATGTCAGTCGCGCTGGTCGGATGATAGGCGTGAATTTACAGCATTCGCTAGACATTCGTCTGAGGGTCTCTGGCCTGGGGCGTGAAAATTCACCCGAGGGACATGGAAAGTAGACAGAGAGTCTGCATTTCAGTAAACGCATGAGGTTTTTCGTCAGGAAAAACCCGGCTTAGCGTGAAAATCCACTCCGCACTGCAGACGGTGGTCTGAGATTTGCAACTCATGCAAGCCCTCGGCCACTGATGGCTGTTACGTCACGCGATAAGCGGACGAAGGTGTTATACGGACAGGGGAGACTATTTCGCTTGGCGAAATAAGATTAGGATCCTGTGTCCGATTTTAAAGATATTGGCCAAGTTTGAAACTTTAATTTCATTCTCGCTCATAGACTCACAGTAGATAGGTTGCTCGTAAACAGAATAGCTGTTAGCGAAGATCTCAGTTTGTTTCGGCAATTTGTCGAACTTCTAGACTTCCAGAAATATTTTCAGCATTTTTATTCTTAAGTTGTGCGACTACCTGTAATTCTGTGGTTGAGGTAATTAATATGATAGATATATAGATTTTGTGAGTGTTAAAGTGTTTAATCGCTTAATTCATTTTAATCTATTTCTTTAGCGCAGAAGAGAAATAAAGTGGTAGGCTATTATATTTTCTAGGGAAGCATTCAGTGGAAAGCAGAATAAAATTAAAATTTCTAGCTTATAACGGCAATTGTAGCTATTTATGAATTTAATTTAACCGCTAATACTCAGTCGAGTGTATTTTTCTAAACTAACGTATAAACTCTAGAATCGAGCCTCATGAATGGTGACGGAATACGCACGTGTTCCTAATTCATGAGGATTGCTGATTTTTAAATATAACTTACGTCACGGGAAGTTTAAATGATAAGCAAAGCTCTCTGCTTGCAAGTTTAAATGTAAGTTATAACCAGTACAGATTCTGTTTATTATATTATATGTGTTATTTTTCCTCCACACAGTGAAAGTTTTGGGGTGACCCTAACTTTACCAGCACCTAGTAGTAGTTTCCATACTTGTGAAGAAATAGACAGTCCTTATTTTGAACCACGTGGGTTTCTTAAGTACCACTGGTCTAAACAGTGCATATGCAACCCGAGTTAGCCAGAAATACTATATCCCAATAACGGGTTTTCAAAGACTGTAATGATAAATACTGGACCTTGGAGCCAGATCTTAATTTCTTCTAGAAACTCTACGTAATTTTTCTGCCTGGTGGCGCGAAATACTTCAAGTATTAACTAACATTTCCCGACTATATATATATATATATTTTGTGGACAAATCTGTGGTGTGACTAAAGTAAATCCTATACTGAGGGAAGGCACCGACCTGACATTCATCATTTTTAGAAACCTACGCTATTGACACTGTGCTCTGCTAACTCCCGCGCCTGGAATAATTGTTAGGTGACTTAATCAGACATTTGAACAAATTTGCACACCCAAGTAGTCGTTCCCGGAGACTCCGAGTTAAATACGTCTTTTGGAACTGGGGACTTCTTGGCAGAAGACTGCATTTTTTGAGTCTGTGTGAAAATCTAAAATCAGTGTGTTCCAAGAGGCAGCGAGCAAAGTCGTGAGTACCTGTATGAGAGGCCATGGCGGAATGAATGAGTGTACGCTGGTTTGAGTGATATTTTCACTATTATATCTTTGACACCCTGTTGCTGTCCTAATTTTTTTTTCAATCTGCATAATTTGTTGCTAAGGCTAGAGTTCTTGTGTTTTTGTCTTAGGTTAAATCAGATTTTTTTTCAAACTCTGTGCATATAATTACGAGATAAAACATAGAAAACTCTTAGACTCAAACCCTATGTATCTGTGACTCGGGCGCCATCATCTGTTCTCTTAACGGGGCCGGGCTAAACCTAGAGTTAACACTATAACGGGGCTAACATCCTTGCAACATTTCCTTGAATTTTTATGACTATGTGTATATGTATTTTCCTTGATGTACTTTCTTTGATGTTGTGAGCCGATTTTTCCTGATATTAAAATCGCTCTTGAACTTAATAATCGTGTTTGGTCAGCTCGTTCTAGATAATATATATATCATTGTTATAGTTTTCCCACGTCTGTGTGTTTACCTGTCGTCACGTGTATGTGCGTGCCTGTGAGTGATAGAAATATACGTAATATGTATATTGGTGTAGTCTGTCTGACGCTGTAACAACTGTTGTAGAAGATAGGTGAGAGAGAGAAGAATTCTTTTCGCTTTCAGAGACAGCCACTATATCAAAATCTATCATCTCACGTGTGTGGAAATTCTATTACCTTTCACTAACTCTCACTGAGTCTATCTCCTATTCAAACCTATTCAGAAGGGACCAAACCTAGTCTTAATTCTCCTATCGAAAATCTACGACAATGACAAGACGTCTTCACTAGTCTCTGTGCCAGATAACAACGAACAGGTCCTTTGACAAGGTGATGCGTACAATATATAAGTACAGTTCAATACATTACGTCACTTCTTAGGAGGACCCAGCAGTTTTCACTCTTCAGCACAGTATATTCCAGGACCACTCAGATCAGCAGGCTTCGGTAACTGGCATCCCTTCAAAAGGTACTAGGGCCACGAAAGAGACATGGGTAGGCTGCACTTTTCAATCAGTGGAGATGTAAATGTAAACATATTCTATCTGTACTGTTAGCCTTTTCATTTAAATGTAAAGTCAATTTAAAAGCTATTCAATTTAAATGTAAAGAAAGTTTTATCCCGAGGTATTACTGTAAATTTAAATCTCATCGAGGGTAAATTCTGAGACTAAATGGGATTATGGAATAAGGAACGGGACTCATAAGTATGTGTCGGGAAACGCAATACTCGGGAGAGCGTTTCGTTTCGATTCTTTTACCATAGTTGCTGGTGGTACCAGTTGAAGGGGACTATCTCTGGTACAAAAAGGGAGCAGTGGCCAGAGCTTTAAGACGAGGGACCAACTTTGTACTCGCAATGAACTCCTGGGAACAAGCTGCATCCTACAACCTTGACCAGCGACGAATTTAACTTCGATTTAACCATTTTACATGTACTGCATGTTTGTCTCAGTCAATTTACTAAACTCATTCTAAACAGAGGTATATCATTTATAATAAAAATTCTACTGAGTAAATCAGAGGTGGGGGCTTGAGCGAGCTAAGATTAATCTTTGCTTAATTTTTCACAAACGTATCAATAGTAATCGTGTGCGAAAGTAGACACATTTAAAGCCCATATTTTGATCATCTTGAGTTTTGGGCACTGTTGGACCACTACTGCAAAGCAGGGGAGGCAATACCGTCACAAACATCTACGTCACCTTTGCAGAAAACATTATAGAATGCTCTGTTCCTATTGTAGCAATGATTGACCACTATCCAATATGTTGCACGTGGTCAACGAATAAATATAAAGCTCAAAAGAAATAAACATATCGGATTTTGGGAGGTTTCTCAGGGGAGTAAAAGATCTGCTGCTGAGATAGTAGATATTGGATGCTCCCGTGTGGGTTCTTGTTTGTTCTTTAATAAATTGTGCACTGTTTCCATCAATTCGTCTGAGTGGTGAAGTTCCTTATTTTATTACTATTAAAAGTTTCTGTGTCGTTCGATATTAAAGTGTTAGCGTGATTTCCACTGTTTAGCCTCAGTTACTTTAGAGGACAACTTATATGTATATTTATGTTAGTAACGAGTGTATACTTGGATGTCACGTCAAGGACACGTCAACGGATGATCTTCAACAAAATTCCATCTATTGAAGAAACTCATTTGAAAACGACTGACACTGATTCTTTAATCACCATAATTCTTCATAACACGACAAATGACAATTCATTCTATTGATGGCCTTTGCTTATACCCTACTAAAAGACTTGGGTTGTCTGCCCAACTGATTACGCGTCAATCATAATCCTTCTAATTGATAATGCAGAGAAAACCTTCATGGTTATCGCTTCACAACATTATACATTTCTTTACTTCTGCGTAGATATGATGTCAACACGGTGTCACGAGAGGAATATATAGTTTTAAAAGAAAGATATCCTGGACACAAAGTTGCATCATGTGATACCAGGATAGTGCCAGATAATAGTCTGGTCTTATAAGAAATACCCCCTTCTCTGAAAAGAGTAAGGGTGTACTGACATCAAAGGTAAGATCAAGCAGTGTAAGTTCCTAGGTATGATGATAGTGTATTATCCTAGTTTCCTAAATGCTCCTCTCAAGACCCTCCTCTGTTTATAGTGTTAGGCTCTGCTAGGGGTATTAAACTAAACTATTAACCAACAAGAACTGTAACTTAGCTTAAATAATACAAGTAAGTTTGCTGGTAAACTTTACAATTTATTTTGTACATGTTTTCTTTTCTTTGTGAAATTTTTCACTGAACTCAAAATTGATTAGGAAATAAAATTAATAAAACCACTTGTTAAATACTCACTACTAACTACAGTCTGTAAATTTATAAGGACAGTTCTTCTTTCCTGGCTTTCATGAAGGGACGTCTTTCTCAAAACACGAATTCTGCTTAACTCTGACGAAACCACGTGCCATACTTTATGAAAACGGCGCGATACACAGACCAATCAGAACGCCCCTTTATGCCGTGTGTACTACAGCCTTGGATAAATAAAATGGAAGTCCAAATATGTGCAAACAAGTATTGGGGGACAATTAACTACATCATTATGAAAGAAGTACCACCTGGAAGAGGCTACCAAAACCATATTGTGGATGTTGCTCTACATGTCTGTACAAAGACTTTTACGACAAGTAGTATAAGAAGGCCGTAAGGAGGCAGTCCCAACACCATGCAACGGCACAACAGGCCAATCACCTGTTTGCTTTAAATCACGATTACGAGCAATACAAGAGAGAAAACCGGACTGATTCTAAAGGCGACGAACTGGAACGGACTACGGACTACGACTTATGGAACTTGGAACACAAGAAGTATAAATGAAGGAAGAGGAGCTGGTGGAAGAGATGAGGAAAGCAAAACTAGAAATCCTGGCTATAACGGAAACAAAGAAAAAAGGACAAGGAGTCATGGATCTCGATGGCAACACGCTGCTCTACAGTGGTGTATCCAAATCTGAAAGAGCTAAAGGGGGCGTGGGTTGCATTGTGGCCCAAAATCAAAAAGATAGTATCAAGGGATGGAACTTTGTCTCGGAGCGCATTATGGTTGTAAAACTAAAAGAAGGAGAAACCATAGTCAACCTGGTCATAGTGTATGGGCCAAATGAGGATGAGAGAGCAGAGGACAAGAAGGAATTCTTCGAGCTGCTTCAAAGGACAGTGGATGACTGCCTAGATGAAGTTATCATGCTCGGAGATTTTAATGCCAGAGTTGGAAATGACCATGCTAGATGGGGTGGAGTTATCGGAAGATATGGAGAAGATACTCTCAGTGACAATTGAAAGCGACTCATTAGATTCTGCAGTGAGCAGAATCTGATCATTACAGACACAAAGTTCCCCCATAAGCGCATACATGCATACACTAGGTGTGAACCAACAAAAAATGAAAAGTCAGTGATCGACTATGCCATTGTTCGGAGAAGCTCATTCAAATATGTCCGAGATGCAAGAGTCTGAAGGGTGCCAGAGATTGGAAGTGATCACTTCCTGCTAACAATCAAACGAACAACTGAAAGAGTTGCTCAGCCTAGGAACTGCCCAACATCACGCAAGAAACCAAGTAAACGAGCAGGAGAAATGAGCATTAGGACCTACAAGCTGAGAGAGCCAGAAATTAAGACCAGATATCAGGGGCTTATTGCTGCAGCGGTGAGCAACACAGAAGAACGACCTGATGACTTGGAAACCCTCTGGATTAAATTCAAGGATATCATAAAGACAGCTGCTGCAGAAGCATGCGGTGAAGTCCGATCTGGGAACCAGAGACAGAGGACACCTTGGTGGACAGAGGAAGTCAAAGAGAGAATAAGAGAGAAGAAAATGGCATGGAAACAATACTTAGGAGCTAAAAACACAACAGGACAAATGGAAAAATATAGAGAATATGTGCCACTCAGAACAGAAGCAAAGAACAAAGTGCTAGCAGCAAAACAGAAGTCCTGGGAAGAATTTGGAGAAAAGCTAGATAAAGATGCACAAGAAAACCAGAAATTGTTCTATAAGACCCTAAAGAACACGAGGAAGGAAAAACAACGTCCTCTCAAATTTATAAAAGACAAGCAAGGCAAATTGCTTCCTTCGGGAACTCCTTGATGGTGAATAAGGTCAAGCATCATAATTGATAACCACTAGCACTGAAGATGAAACCAATGGTGATGAAGATGACATAAAGATGGAAGAACTGAAGGCAGCACTGGAGAAAATCAAGATGGGCAAAGCAGCAGGGCATGATGGGATAACACCAGAAATGGTTAAGTACATGGGAGCATCAGGCGACCTATTACTCTTAAGGGTCCTACAGGCAGCATGGTGCAACAAGACCATACCAAAGGATTGGGAGATTGCCATCATAACACCAATTTTCAAAAAGGGTGACAATCGACGGTGTGGAAACCATAGTGGCATATCCCTTCTCAGTGTCCCTGGTAAAATCTACTTTAGAATCCTAGAGCAGAGACTCCGACGCCTAGCTGAGCCACAATTAGATGAGGTCCAGTGCGGATTCCGAGAAAACCGAAGTACTCAAGACCTAATCTTCACACTCAGACAGCTGAGTGAAAAGGCCTTGAGTATAAGAGTGAGATCCATCTTTGTTTCATAGATCTGGAAAAGGCGTTTGGAGCAAACTTTGGGACTATTTGGCAAGGAAGAATATTCCAGCACCTCTGATTCATGCTATACAGAGCTTCTACACGTTTTGCAGGAATTATGTGAGGACAGCAAACCATAAGTCAGAAGAGTTCAGGACCACCACTGGTGTAAGACAAGGTGATATCCTATCACCTTATCTCTTCATACTCCTTATGGACAATGTCATTAAGGCATGTAAGGAGAGAACAAGAAAGTATTCAGTGGGGTACTGGAAGATGAGACAGGTCTATATTTCTGAGCTGGCATTTGCTGATGATGTTGCCCTGATTGCTAAATCAGAGGCACATTTCCAATCCAACCTGCAAGTCTGGAAGGAAGAGCTGGAGAAGAGAGGGATGGTCATAAGCAGCTCTAAAACACAATCCAAGGTGATATCACGAGAAGAAAGAAGACATCAGATTAAGCTAGGAGAACAGGTCCTGGAGCAGGTCGACCACTTTAAATACCTCGGAGCTATTATAGATCGAAAGGGAGGCATCAAAGAAGAGTTGGCCACTCGAAAAATAGCAGCTGGGAGACTTTTTTAGGCCATAAATCGAAGATTCCTCAGCAAGTGAGAGGTTGGTAAGAAAACGAAGATGGCTGTATACCGCTCCACCTATGTCCCAGTCTTGACATATGGATTTGAGTCATGGTCAATGGCTACAACCCATAAAGCCAGATCCAAACCTCAGAAATGAGGTATCTGAGGAAGGTGGTTCAAATAACAAGAAGAGACATGGTACGCAACCAGATGATACGTCAAGGCCTTAAATCCTACCCCCTGCAGACCCAAGTAGAACAGTCCCAATTAAGATGGTTTGGCCATGTCTGCAGAATGGGAGAAGATCGGATACCACGACAAGCATGGGAAACAAAGAGCCAAGGATCCAGACTCCGAGGACGACCCAGAGTCCGCTGGGAGGACAATATTAGACAATCTTTGAAAGACCGAGGACTAGAATGGAACCAGGCCAAGAGGAAGACAGCCGATAGGATAGTCTGGCGCTCTCTCTTCTAAACCTCTACACCTCACGGTAGAAGGGGAACGACTAAGTAAGTAAGTAATTAATAAGAGAGAAAATCTCTAGTTGAATGCATCGAAGCCTCAGGTTAGTTCATTATTTAGCAGTGTAAAATACGCATAGAATAAAATGCACTTAGGAATGAAAACAATTATTAGCCAGAAAGATGTAGAATAATACAGGGCGTATTTTACACTTTACATGAATAAAATCGCTCCATAAATAACGTAGATAACTAAAAGCTTAGTTTTCCTGATTTGCACAATAGGCGAATTTTACCAATATTTTCGGAACACAAAACACATTAGTAGGGGAATTACCTCGGTCGCTCGAGGTCGTACTATATATAGCGCGTGTCTAACAGAATCAGGTCAGTCACAATATTTGAAATCTACGGCAAGCGGCAAAAGAAAGCAAGTGTTAGTGGAAGCGCTTTGCCTTCTATACTTGAAAGCAGACCATAAACAACCATTAACAGCTCGGCTGTGTGTGTGCCTGAGGGTATAAACGAATATATATATATATATATATATATATATATATATATATATATATATATATATATATATATATATATATATATATATATATATCATTATGTGTATTTCTAGTGATTAATCCCCTTGTACGATAGGAAGTAGTGTGTAGATGTGTTAGAAAATTACAGTGTGTTGCTGGTGAACTTACAGGCTTGTGTAATTCTGAAGGCAAAGCCAGCTTTGGGAAATATTCAAAATGTTAGAGAATGATGGCCAAAATGTGTCTGTAAGTTTGGAAAAGTATTTAAAGTATTTTTTTAATGGAATGACACACATACCAGGAACATAAGGAAGGATGAAAGGAATTGGATTACTGTATAGTTTGATATGTTACTTAGTAGTTTTATTCACGACCAAATTATTGTAGGGAGGCGGATCACGGGAAAAGGATTATAAATAAGGATGTAGAAGAAATTTATTATCACAGCGAACTGAATTGATTGTTGCTACTATATTATGTCTTGTGCATCTGCTAGCACTCTTCTGAAACTGACTGTCATCCCCATCTGTGTGATAGTGGGATATTGATAGAAAAATACAGGGGTTGCATTTAAAATCGTTTCAGGTTTTATCTTGTCAACACCTAATAAATATACAAGAGACATCTCTTACTGAGGTTACGACGGATGCAGTGCCGGTCTATGTTAGAGTGCCAGACATCTCGCGTATACCACTTGGAAGATTTTCAGCAAATGTTTATATCCAGTATCAGAGGGAGCCATCTTCAGTGACTCAGATAAGTTGCCCACAAAGGCAACTGTACAGCATATCCCAGATCACCAAAAATAAAATTAAACAGTCTTATGATGACTATTGCAGTGTAGATCTTCAATCAGAACCTTAAGAGTAACACTACTAATTAATCAGAGAGAGACCAACCAAGCAAGACTTTCTCCATAGTGATAGACATTTTAATTCAGTGAACGACTTTGTTGAACATTTTATTATTTATTTAATGCTGTAATATGATTTCTTTAAAAAAAAAAACTTTTCAAACAGAAAAGAGAAACTGTACAATTAAATTGTAAATATTTACCAGCAGACTTACTTAAATACTTTAAGTTAAGTTACAGTCTTTGTTGGTGAATTTAATTAATTAATTACTCCTAGCAGAGTCAATAATAATAATAACCACCATATTAACAGAGGAGGATCTGGAGAGGTAGCACATAAGGACTCAGAGTACTACAGTACCATCTTCTCTGGGAACATATACAGCTTGACCCTACCTTTGTTGTCTATACAATCTTACTCTTTTCAGAGAAGGGGTATTACTGATAAGACCAGACTCTTATCTGGCACTATCCTGGTATCATCTGATACACCTTTATGTCCAGGATATCTTATTAAATTCAATAACCATCTACCCTCTTGTGACACTGGCTGATCTTAATCTTGTTGTAGACTGTCTTTAGTTAGGTTCAATAATAATTCTTCACAGTTCATGAAATAAAATCAATCACTGATTTATGAATTTGCCTATCTAGATGCACTGACTTTTTATCATACTGTCTTATTTGTGGTACAGCTGGTTATACACTGGACAGTAGCCTTGTATGGCCACTCATCTTCACTTCTTGTCTTGGGAGTCTTCCATACTATTGTTTTGGACAGAAACGGTCAGATGTGATTCTTCCAGGCCTTTGTAACTATGTGCAGTCACTCTAGACTTACAGGGCGCTTGCACCACTATCTCCTTCAGTTGTGTCCGGCTCCTTACAAATACACGTTTGTTACAACCTGAAATACAATTGGTTAACCACTGTACTGTCTATCTCTACCTCTCTATCACAGATGTAGGGGATGAGAGACAGTTTCAGACAGTGTGCAGGTAGACGCACAGGGCATAATAAATCAGTAATAACACAATCTAGTTCACTGTGGATATAATCTTTCTCCAATTCCTTGGTCACAGCTATCTGTCCATGATTCGCTTCCATACAGTTATTAGGCCTTGTGGACAAAACTATTGTTACAGCGGTATATTGTCACTATCACGGTCTCCGTGGGTTAGTGCCTTTTTACCACATTATCTTCAAGAAGATTTATTACTAGGCCACAATAAAGCCTAAAAATAGTGGTGTGTTATATTTGATAGTTGTGGTGTATATTTGTGTTTTCGCTCCTTTAAGAGCAATAATCGCGCACTAAGTTGAGTGATTCGCCCTAGGGCTTATATAAAGTGAAAGCGAGCCGGCGAAAAGCCGTATTTGCCAGAGCAGCCCAGAGTAAGAAACCAGAGTCGATCTGTTTGATCTGTAGATGCCTTGAACACGATTAGCAACTGAGCACTGGCTGGGTGTTTGGTTTTGTTCGCTTTGTTTTATTTGTTTAATGTTTGCTTCGTGTGCTTATGTCACTGATAGGGTTATAGAAATAAATACAGCCCCTGCCTTAAGAATCAGAGTTTTATTGTTGAATCCGGTCGGTTGCGAGTATGCAAGAGAGCGATCAAATATCACAACATCATCATCGTCATCTCGCCCACCCTTTCACAATTGGCGTCGTCGGCAGGATAGACAGACAGTGACAATGAGCAAACAGCAAACGAGCAAATATAATATTGTAAACACCCAGCAGTACGGTCTTGCAGCAAGATGGCTTTGATCAATGCGCATATGACGGTAGTATACGTGGAGGTGCCGGAGGTAAGGCGATTTAGTGGAAAGGCAAGCCCCACTTGGCAAGAGTTTGTGGAAGATGTAGAGGCCGTGTGGAAGGTGGCGCCCTTTTCTGCAGAAGACAAGTTAGACGTTATCTGGAATAATGTCACACCCATGGTCTCTAGGGAATTACGGATACGTGGTGGAGCCATGGCCAGCCCTGAGAAGTTACTGGAAATAGTGGAAGAAGCTTACAGTGAGCGACCACCGGTCAATGAGATGACCAGGAATTTCCAGGCCGTGAGTCAGGGCCTAGGGAATGTGCTGTTTCCTTGGAAGGCAAAAAGATTGACACACGGGTGCAGATAGCAAGTGCAGAAGCTCACAATGAGGAGGTGGCACTCAAGGCAGAAGTATCTTTTCAAAAGTCCCAGCTAACGCAGCTGTCGCAGGCCAGTTCGCCAGCACAAGCGAAGGTTCAGAGAAAGAAAGCACCATGCCAACCGCGGGAACAGCCAGAGCACGGCGAGGGGGTGCGTGAGCAGGAACCTCAACTAGACCTTGCAGTATGTGAGAGTCAGGCTGGTGTCAATGAAAGCTGTGAGCTGACAGTACCAACAAACGCAGTTGCACCGACAAGGCGAAAAGGGGTTTGCAAGTGGTACAGTGTCCACAGGGGATGGGGGTTTATTACGCCAGATGATGGAGGTATTGACGTATTCGTTCATCAGACCAAGATCTTCAGAAAGGGATTCCGGAGTCTGGCAAGGAATGAACGAGTAGAATTTGACAGCAAACCATCTGTCCAGGGCTTGGAAGCAGTCTTTGTATGCGGCATTCACGGTCAGGAATGTAATGGCAGCAGGAAGCGACCCATGGCACAGAGGAAGCCTAGAAAGATAAGATGCTATAACTGTTGAGACCTTTCAGACCACATGGCAGCCAAGTGCCCTCAAGGCCCGCTTCCGAAGAGATGTTTTCAATGCAAGTCTACTGAACATTTGATATCCGCCTGTCCCTCAAGGAACTCTTTCCCAAAGCGTACTGCCACAACTAGTTTGCCTTTAGGGTGCAAGCCAAGAGATGGCCGTGACAACTGTCCCCCTAAGGGCGCCGAGAAAATTTGTCGACGTTTATGGGAGGAAACTCGTCCTAAGCAGATAGGAGCGAGTGCGCTTCAGGGTTCAGAAGAGGAAACTCATCTAATGCAGAGTGTAGGGAATGTAAGCCACCGTCAATACAAAACGAGTTTCAAGCACGTCAGGAGCAATCCCCCTAAAAAGTCGACAGCTACATGCGGCACAAGTAGGCGAATCTTCTAGACCACAGCAACTGCCAGCCCGACAACGTACAACTAGGGACTTGACAACCAAGAGGGTCCCCAGCCGGGTTGTACCTATTCCAGAAGCTCAGCCCAAAGCATCGCCGCTCAGAAAGAGTCATGCGCAGCACCAACGAACTGAGAGATTTCGACTGAAGCGCCAGAGGTAGTGATGTTGTCGGGACGACAACAAAATCAGGCGGGGAATATGTGACAGCGCCAGATTGTCACTATCATGGTCTCCGTGGGTTAGTGCCTTTTTACCACATTATCTTCAAGAAGATTTATTACTAGGCCACAATAAAGCCTAAAAATAGTGGTGTGTTATATTTGATAGTTGTGGTGTATATTTGTGTTTTCGCTCCTTTAAGAGCAATAATCGCGTGTGTTATTTGCGTGGCATAATTAATACGCGCAGCGCACTAAGTTGAGTGATTCGCCCTAGGGCTTATGTAAAGTGATAGCGAGCCGGCAAAAAGCCGTATTTGCCAGAGCAGCCCAGAGTAAGAAACCAGAGTCGATCTGTTTGATCTGTAGATGCCTTGAACACGATTAGCAACTGAGCACTGGCTGGGTGTTTGGTTTTGTTCGCTTTGTTTTATTTGTTTAATGTTTGCTTCGTGTGCTTATGTCACTGATAGGGTTATAGAAATAAATACAGCCCCTGCCTTAAGAATCAGAGTTTTATTGTTGAATCGGGTCGGTTGCGAGTATGCAAGAGTGTCGTGAAACATTCTAAATTCACATATCTAAATTAAAAAGTAAATGTAAAGCCTAACGAATTAATTCAATAAAACGAAAGAAGAATGGTGAAAGACCAGTGCTTTCTCAATGGCATACGCCAGCGTGTATACCGCCGTAATGGCTGAACAAAAAAAACTCCTTTTTATGCACCGTCTGCATAATTGTAACGCTTTCACGTTTACTAGTAAAGCCTACTGCATCAACTACACGCGTTTCAAAAAAAAAAATAAAACGTGTACTGTATTTCTTAGAAAACCTTGAGATAGACACACTGCGTAATGACCTAGATTGATATTCCATTAATTTCATTTTATACACTGCGTAACTAAAAGACAGACGGCCTTAGAGAGAGAGAGAGATGTACGGAGGAACGCAGGCAATACTACCACAGTCTCGCGATTAATAGTAACGCCAATCCCACGCGTAAGGCATGAAGCACTAACTTTTTTTCAAATAAACAGTGACAAAAAACATTACCAATACGAGGTTAGGTTTTAAAAAAAAACATGGTTAATGCTTATTAGGAAACATGACCCAATACTGTTTTACGTCTGAAATCCTGACTTTAGCCTGACAGTACAGAAGACACCCCATCGTATAGAAGTGAACGGGTGGTAGAAGAAAATACATATCTTGAACGCAGCCACTTAGATCCCTTAAACTTATATATTTGGGTGCCTTAGGACTTGCTGACAAAGAATATGTTAAGTGTTATGCACATAGTCTAGTAATTAACAAATTATAGCCAAAATATTATAGGGGTGTTGTCTGACAGCACCAGATCATATTTGCTCATGTTTGGATACTGCTTTAGGGGAATGAGGCCACCACGTTAAATCCGATTTGATTGGTTAGAATTATATGTAAGGCGAAACATGATTAGTCGACTGCAAATACTATTTTTGGTTGTTAGGGGAAACGTAGGAAGGGTAAATTTTTTCAAAAGCTTTTGTAAACAGGGTCTCATTGGCTAGACCAGTTGATATAGTCAATTAGGAGCGTCGGTTCAGTGCCACTTTTTTAAAATTAAACTGTGTAGAAGCAAGTGCGTTAAGAACCAGTTCATAATTTTCTAATGAAAGCCTGGGACAGAGGCAGATCGGAATTGTGCCATAACTCATCGCCAGTCAACGTATTTGTTTAATATTTCCTTGAATTGTGGTAAGCTAGACATATTTGATATCTTTTAGATGAAAATTGAATGTGAATTGATAATTTATGTATGTATTGTGTGTAGTTCAGTAGCAAACATGAGGAAAAGCCTAGATATTGCTCCACCAGGAACAAAACTTGTCGGAGAGGAGTATAACTGCATAGGCATATATAGGATTGCCAAATAGTACTATGACACCTATCTTATTGTATAGAAGGAATTACAGCTGAAATTGCAGAGGCGTTGTAACCATTAGGGAGAGGAATACTGGTGAATGTTGTTACATGAGAAGCTAACAGTTGGCCTACAGCGCTGAACTCAGTGTTTGTTATGTATTGTGCTTCTGTGTGGAAATAGATTATAAATTAGTTCTGAAGTAGGAGGTACAACCTTCTTGTTTCAGGGACCGTGGTACTAACGTATTAAAGCAGCACCTGGTCTGAGTTTTGCTGAATCCAGAGGCTGGTAGCATACTCCTTGGTCAAGATATCGACCAGTGTTGTTTCTCATGGAAACGGTGAAGCAGGCGAGCAGTGGAGACTGTTTCCGGCCGCCCACACAGAAGTTAAGAGTTCCTGGCCAGAGCAGCTCAATCTTGTGTATACCACCCCCCCCCCCCTTCTAAAAGTGACTTTACCTTAAATCAAGAGGGACATTTATTTGTTTCAAATAAAAAGAAACTGTGAACCTTTCCAATATTATTTCCAACAGAAACAGACACTTGAAGTCATGATGACAAACAAGAACTTAGCTTGAAAAGCCGGTATTACCTCATAGTCCTACATCACAACTTACACACATATTGCAATAATAATATATGTCAATACAAAGATCCTATCTATAAATTGTGTACATACAACTTGTGATTACATTTGATTGTGATTCCTGGTTCACTTTGTAGTTGAATCAGGATATCTATTATTGAAAGGAATTAATACATATTTTTAAAAGTTACCCTTGACTTATTAAGATAGTCTTATAGAGTGTTATATGTATGTGAGTGTCACAGTGTTGTAAAGTGTTGTGGATTAAATTAAATTGTTTATCTGTCTGTTGGTTGTTGTGAACATACACTTCATCATTATCATAACCCTAGACATTCAACGTAGTCATCACAATATTCCAGAATAAGTCTGACTGAGGTATAAATGTGGTAGCAAAGTAAGGTCATCTGTAATATACCACACTTATTAGATACAGATACCTTCACAGCTGATCTCAGTAAGTACGCTAAGTCCCCTATAAATATTTATAACATCCCACTTTACCACATATATTGGGGTCCTGTCCGGGATTTGAATCTTCTCCTATTATATATATTGGGGGGTAATTCACTTCAGGGAATAATAAAAAATTAAAAGGTATCCTGGGGTGAAAATAAATAAGGTTGAGCTCTCAGTGCCTGTGTTTGTCCTTAGATAATTATTTATAGATTGAATTGTTTAGTTAAATATTGTATACATTTGCCTGTTAGAAAATGGCGGACCTAGCAAAATTTCGATCTGCTGCTATGCAGGCTGCTAAAGAGTTAGGAATGGACGGGCAAGTTATGATTGCTTATGTCACTACTGAATGTGACAAATATATTGAACGTGAAGAAAGAAAATTAGAAGCAGAAAGAAAATTAGAATCGGAAAGATTAGAAAAAGAGGCTGAAAGAAAGTTAGAGGCTGAAAAGGAAATTAAGAGGTTGCAGATTGAGGCTGACAAAGAGGCTAAGGCATTGGAGGCAGATAGGGAGATTAAAAGGCTCCAATTAGAAGAAAAAAAGGCAGAAAGGGAAGCAGAGGTAAGAAGACAGGCTGCAGAAAGGGAAGCAGAAAAAGAGGAGAAGAGATTACAAAGGGAACACGAGTTACGACTAAGGGAGTTGGAATTTCAAGGCCATGCTCCTGAAAATGGTGCCAGTCCCTTTACCTCTGATGCCACTGCTAGTCAGGGAGCCTCAACCTCAGCTATGAATTTTCATTTAGATCATTTTGTTGAGAAAGAAGATGATATCGAGAGCTATCTAAATAGATATGAACTGTTAGCTACCATGTATGGGTTAGAGAGAGAAAGGTGGAGCTTAAAGTTATCACAAGGGCTTCGTGGTACGGCTTATGAAGTTTTTGCCAAAATGAGCAGGGATGATCAAGAAAATTATGACATGCTAAAGCAGGCTCTTTTGTTAAGATATGAAAAGAATGGTGAATTTTATAGAAAAAAATTTAGGAATGCTAAACTACTGTCAGGGGAAACCTATCACCAGTTCTCTGCACGGTTAGAGACATACTTGGAGAAATGGACTTCTCCGGGGAAAACCCAAGATCTTAAGGAAATGATCCTTATAGAACAACTAAAAGAGTCCATGGCTCCAGACCTGAGAAAGTTTCTCATGGAACAAGGTGCAGAGAGGCTGGGTGAGTTACTAAATGTCGCTGAAAGGTATCAAGCAGCTCAAGCAGAGGTAACAAGTAATAAAAAGAAACAGGTAGATAATTTTAAGGCACCACAGAACATTAATAAATTTGATCCTAGAGATCAGAACAAAGGTAAGCACCAGTTTGATAGGCCACGGTATGACAATAAAAATAAAACCCCACAATTCGATGAAAGGAAATATGATGAAAGAAAATCTTTCAACCAAAAAAGGAGGTGGTGTAAGAATTGTCAGATGGACAATCATGATACTGACCATTGCAGAAGGAAACCTGTGTTTATGGCCACCTTTCAGGTCAGGTCGACCTCTAGAAAGGAGGAAGATATTAGGATAAATACAACTCCAGAAGAGATGAGGAAGGCGGAGGCTGGGGATAAAACCCTCAAGCCTAGTTTTAGGAAATTGTCAACTTGTCATACAACTCCAGGCAAGGGAGATTTTTACATGAAAAACAAGTTGATGTATAGGAAGGCCGGAACTAGATCCAATGGTCACGGACAGTTGGTTCTTCCAAAGGCATATAGAGCAGAATTAATAAGGAGCTTACGTGTGAGAAAAGATGGGGACCGTGAGAAAATAGGTACCATCATCCAAAAGGTGGCTCACAATTATTATTGGCCCAAGGCAAGGTGGGACATTGAAAATTTTGTAGAAAGGTGCAGCATGGCACATGAGGGAACACCCACAAGTGGGAACATTGATCAGGACCTGGACACGCCACGGGGCAAACTTAGGCCTGACAATAAAAAGAATAATAAAGTGGACCAAGTGGATTGGGAAGCCCCTTTTCACGGACAATCTTCAATTGATTGTTTTACTTTGGCCACTATGCAGAGAGTGCAAAAAGATATCTTACTCCAGGATAAGCCGAAAATCCCTCAATCGGACTTATGTAACCTGGAGGAAGAAGATGTAGAGAGGAAATCTCTCATCAAGAATTCTAAGTGGGGAGAGAGCCCCAAGAAAAAAATTGGTAGCGGTCGTTTTGTACATGATAATTCTGGGAAGAAAAATCATCACTATAGAGCTTCGAGTGGAAGAGACCATACCGGTGCATGGACAAATAGGTCCACAAAATTAAAGGTCCATATGTAGCTCTGTTAAGAACGTGGAATGATGAAAAGGCAGAGGAAAATATTACATCCTCATACCAATATGTGAATGAGCTGACCACTCGTTTAAAAACTGGCTGGAAACTTGCCAATGAAAATTTGAGACAAGCCAGGAAAAAACATGCTGCCTATTACAACAGGAAAGCTAAAGACAGAGATTTGGCTGTGGGAGAGAAGGTACTGCTTCTTCTACCCGGTAGTCAGAATAAGTTACAAATTGGATGGCAAGGTCCATGTACAGTTCTAGAGAAGGTGTCTAGAACAAATTATAAGATAGATAAGAAGGGGAAAGAAAAAATCTATCATGTGAATCTCCTGAAGAAATATTTGGAAAGAGAAAATCAGGAAGAGACACACTTGTTGACCTTGTCCATTGCAATGGAGATGAAAAAGGAACCACTTTCATCATTTGAATATCCATTACACCCCTGTGAGACCGCGGCACAGGTGAAAATCAGTACACACTTAACGAAAGATCAGAAGAAGAGAGTGCAACAGGTTTTAGATGATCATACAGAGGTGTTAACAGACCGACCGGGGCATACAAACTTATTGGAATATGATAGGAAACTGAAGGACCCCACTGTGATGAATTTACCATGATACAACGTTAAAATATCTCCAAAGATAAGGATAAAATGTAGGGATAAAAAAACAATGCGTAAGATACTAGGAGACATGATCGCCCACGCCCGATGTTCCTACCGCCATTTAAAACTATCTAGTTAGACGTGCAGACGAAACGGTTTACCCTTTTGTAGACGGGAGAGAAAACGGAGAACACAAAAGGAAAAATATGACTGAACACGTGTTTGAAGATAGCAAGGCTAAAAGACGCAATTGGTAGTAAAAGAAAAAAAAATTCACGTCACTAGTTGACACAATGTAAGGAAATGAAAAAAAAGGGACCTTGGATCGTATTCGAAACAGTCATTTCTTGGACGTTTTGCGATACTTGGTTGTTCTTTGAATTCAGCGGGGAAAGGCTCGCAAACAAATTTCAAAAAAAAAACTAACCTTGAAAAAGTAACTTTTTCTTAATAATAATGTAAGGAATATAAAACCTAGCTAGTTTGATAGCCCATCTTGAGCAGAGAATTAATATACTTTAAATTATACAGACGGATAGATAACAAGGAAGATATTGACAAAAGACTGTGTTGTTCATATCAGACTAGCGACTGCACTGTTAAAAAAAAATTTCATTAAAGTTTCAAATTTGCATCCTTGAGGCACGCAGATGCAAAAATCGAGCTGTAATTAAAGAGAGGGGCAAGGTGGAGAATTGTAGCTAAAAATAACTTCGGAGGCAGAAGTGTGTAGGGTATTGCATGGAGTTGGCCCAAGAACCAAGCGTGTTTTTTATGAAAAAACAAGTAGAGACAGACGGACCAACAGACAATAATACATACTTGACTGAGAGCTGACTGAATTTGACTTTTGGTTGTAGATTTGAAAGTTAGGGGGGGGGAGTCTGTGATTGGATGAATGAAATCATAGTAGCGAGGTAGAGGCACACTTTTTGCCATTCGTTACAAGACTGTCCAGAGACACAGTGGTTTATTGCCTGTGGTGTTGTTTCCAGAAGTATTTCTATACATTTAGTGGGACGCCATCAGATAGCCAGCAGCTCAGCTGAGTTTTGCTAGATATTAACTGTGTTCTCAATTCTGAATTCTGGTAAGAATGAAAGCATTTCTTTTGTATATTTTAATATTTCGAGTGATTGATACTGCCATATCATAAAATGATTACGACAAGTAGTGTTCGCTCTAAGTAGCCAGCCCAAGTTCAGGGTCTAGAGACAAACAAAAAAATATGGACGCCTAACTAAGACTATGGAAGGCGGATCTATTGTTGAGATCGGTGGGAACATATCACCTATCTTATTGAACAAAAGGAAACTATTGAACATGTCTCAGATGCAATGCAGTCTTGGGGAACTAGTACTATATGAAAACAACTGGGTAAGATGTACTGTGTGGTCAGAGATATCTGACCCAGTCTGTGTGGTGTTGTTGTGTAGTGTTGTGTGCAGAAGTGGCTCAGTAGGTAGAGTTCTGACCCATGCCACAAAACTTTTATTTCAGAATTGTGAGTTTCTGTTTGGCACCGAAGAGGTGCCAAATGCTGTTGTGAAATACACAAGCGTGGACCAGTGCAGTCTAACATTGTGTCAGAGCAGCCGAATATTGTACTCCAGCAACGGAGAGGAGGGGCCACCAGACTCCTGTACAAGATCGACGCAGTCGAGATACGTGAGATTCTGGCCTGCTGGAAATTCACCAACTAATTCACCAACTAATTCACCATTTAATAAAGACATACCATTGTGGGAAAATAAACCATGTATTCATCCCATAAGTCAATGGACAATGTTTTGGTAGTCACAGATTGGGCGTGATGATACCACCCCAACAGTACATTCAGTAATAGTTCTCCTGGGACAATCTAATATAATAAATATTAACCAGTCTTTTAAAATACTTATGTGCACACATCCATTTTATTATGTCATATAATTATGCATTCCATTTATAACTCCATAATATTTCATATGTTCTGACCAACAAACATTGGTTCAGAACAAATAAATTTAACAAAAGATTTAATATTTAAAACTAAAACAGCCTGAGTTAGTTCAGTGTGTTATAAATTTTATTATTATTATTATTAGACTTATTAAATATCTGTGTGTGTGTGTGGGTATTCTACTACAACACATTACATTTCAGTACCCTAGACTTTTAACGTAGCTACATTCATATTAGTAGAAAAAAAGATATGTTTGAGGTCGTAAGTGGTAGTAAGAAGGGCCTTCTGTAATTCACATCTACATTTATCGCAGGAGCCTTCACAGCTGACCTCATACATTACACTAGGTAACATCACAACCATACAATACCATCAAAATCCACTACAAATATTGGGGTCTTGTCCAGGGATATTTAGTTATCATAGATATTAGAATCTCCTGGTGGAAGAACTAAACCAGGGGGACAGATTGTAAAAATTTAAAAAGTGTCCCTTAAAATAAAAGGGGAAAATAAAAAGTTGGTGAAGCTTCATAGCCAGTGGTAATTAATTAATCAATTTAATTAATTAGAATTACCTTTGTCTGTGAGAGTTGGAAAATAACAAAATCATTGGAGAACAAGCTGAATACATTCGAGAACAAATGTCTTAGAAAACTCATGAACATCAGTTGGAAAGAATTCAAGACTAATCGACAAATAAGAGAAGACTCTAGGCAGAAATATGTCTCCAACTATATAAGGAAAAGACGATGGTCATATATCGGTCATGTCCTACGAATGCAAAACAACAGAATACCATTGCAGGCGCTCACTTGGGTTAGTGAGGGTAAGAGGAAAAAAGGAAGACCAAAAGAAACACTCAGAAGAACAATAATAAGAGAAGGAAGAACGTTGGGCCTAAATAATGTGCAAGAGCTAAGAGGAGTGGCGTCACAACGAACAACCTGGAGAGCACTGGTTTCTGCCTTATGCGCCGTGTTTGGTGCTTAAAGACTTTATTATTATTATTATTATTTATTAATTAGAATTACCTGTCATTTGATAATTAGAATTACCTGTCATTAAGTAATTAGATTTACCTGCGTCATTGTTATTTTGTCTGATGGCTGACCTGGCAAAATTCAGATCAGCTGCTGTGCTAACGGCGAGGGAGATGAACATGGAGGGTCAAGCTTTAATTCAGTATGTGACTTCTGAATGTGACAAGTATATTGAAAGGGAAGATAGGAGGTTAGCTGAAGAGAAGAGGTTACAAATTGAGGCTGATAGAGAACTTAAGAGGTTGCAGATTGAGGCAGAAGAAAAACGACAGCAAAGGGAAGCAGAAGATAAAAGATTGACTGCCGAAAGGGAGGCAGAAGATAGAAGGTTGCAAAGGGAGCATGAATTACGACTAAGGGAGCTGGAATTACAAGGCCATGCTCCTGAAAATGGTGCCAGCCCTTTTGCCTCAGATGCTGCAGCTAGTCAGGGTGCCTCAAACTCAGCTATGGGGTTTCATTTAGACAATTTTGTTGAGAAAGACGATGACATTGAGGGGTACCTCAGTAGATTTGAGTTATTAGCTACTACATATGGGTTAGAGAGAGAGAGGTGGAGTCTAAAGTTATCACAGGGACCGAGAGGTACTTCTTATGAAGTCTTTGCTAAAATGAGTAGAGAAGACCAAGACAATTATGACATGTTAAAGCAGGCTTTGTTATTGAGATACGAAAAAAATGGTGAATTTTATCGTAAGAAATTTAGAAATGCCAAACTGTTGTCTGGGGAGACATACCACCAATTCTCTGCCAGACTGGAAACCTATTTGGAGAAATGGACTGCTCTGGGGAAGACCCAAGATCTTAAAGAAATGATCATGATAGAGCAATTAAGAGAGTTCATGGCTCCAGACTTGAGAAAATTTCTCATGGAACAAGGTGCAGAGAGGTTGGGGGAGGTTTTAAATGTCGCTGAAAGGTATCAGGCAGCCCATGCAGAGGTAAGTTGCACTAAAAAGAAGCACATAGAAAATTTTAAAGCTCCACAGCAATTTAATAAATTTGATAATAGAGAACAGGGTAATAAAGGCAGGACAAACTTTGAACGGCCAAGAAATGACTATCGTGACAGAAACTCACAGTTCAATGACCAAAAATATAATGAAAGAAAACCGTTAAACCAAGGAAAAAGATGGTGCAAATGGTGTAAGAAAGATAACCATAACACCGAATTTTGTAGAAGGAAACCTTCAAACATTGCTGCAATGAAGTCGGGGACTCAAAGATTAAAGGTTAATCCTAATGGACAGCAGGAACCTTATCACCCCCCAGTTTGTGAGGATGTTATTTGTAATGGGGTCACCATAAGGTGCCTTTATGATACAGGTTTGGATTATGATTCAGTTGTGAAGTCTAGCCTAGTGGACCCAAGTCAGTATACCACAGAAACAGTGGAAATACAAGGGGCGACTAAGGACATACCACTCATGACACTTCCCATCGCCAGGATAACGGTGAAAATTCGCTATGTGGAAGGATAAATAAGAGCAGCAGTGGTAGATGAACCAATCTACCCTCTGATATTGGGGTGTAGGTACGTCTTCTTGGGGAATCCCGAGAGACCTGTGATCATGGCGACAGTGCAGACCAGGTCACAGAAAAAGGAGGAAGAAGGTGAACCTATAAATGCTCATCCAGAGGAGATGAGGAAGGCGCAGGCTGAGGATAGGACACTCAAGCCATGTTTTAAAAAATTGCCCAAATGCCACACACCTCCAAGCAAGGGAGAATATTTTATGAAGAACAAATTATTATATAGGAAGGCCGGAACTGGAACAAATGGTCACAACCAGCTGGTTCTTCCCACTTCATATAGGGATAAAGTGATGGAACTCGGGCATGCAATTCCCTTCAGTGGTCACATGGGGATCAGCGCCACAGGACAGCGTATAGCTTGTCATTACTTCTGGCCAGGGATAACGGAGGATATAAAAAGATATGTCAAATCCTGTCCAGAATGTCAAAGGGTAGCTCCAAAGCATTGGACTGCTCCTGCAACTCTAGGGGAAATGCCCATAGTGGGAACACCTTTTGAGAGGGTTGCAGTGGATATTGTGGGACCTCTCACTCGGACCAAGAGGAGGAACAGTTACATCCTTACTCTGGTGGACACTTGTTCTATGTGGGGAGAGGCGGTAGCCCTGCAATCAATTGATTCAAAACATGTAGCAGAGGCACTACTTACAATATTCACAAGATTAGGATTCCCGCATCAAATCTTGACTGATAATGGCTCACAGTTCAAGGGGAAACTAACGGAAGAAGTTTTTAAGCTATTTCAAGCCAGACACTTTCATTGTAGTCCGTACCATCCACAAGGGAACGGCCAGGTAGAGAGGTTCAACGGGACTCTCATTTCTATCCTGAGAAAGCTGGCACACGAAAAACCGGATCTGTGGGATCAATTCCTGCCCGCCGCATTGTTTGCGTACCGGGAGGTACCACATAGTTCAACCGGGATGGCTCCCGCAACTCTGCTATTTGGGAGGCCAATAAAAGGTCCATTGGAAGCTTCATTAAGGACCTGGACAGATGAGAAGGCAGAAGAGACTGTTACCTCATCATATCAATATGTGAACGAACTGACCACTCGTCTGAAAGCTGGATGGAAACTGGCAAATGATAATTTGAGACAAGCCAGGAAGAAACATGCAGCATATTTTAATAGGAAGGCAAAGGACAGAGAACTAGCTGTGGGAGAGAAGGTGCTTCTTCTACTACCCGGCAGCCAGAATAAATTACAAATTGGATGGCAAGGTCCATATACGGTTCTAGAGAAGGTGTCTAGAACAAACTATAAAATTGACAAAAAGGGGAAGGAGAACGTTTATCATGTAAACCTGTTAAAGAAGTATCTGGACAGACCACTCCAGGAAAGCACCCCCTTACTGACCTTGGCTATCGCAACTCAAATGCAAAAGGAACCACTCACCTCACATGAATACCCATTACATCCTTGTGAAACCGCGGCACAAGTAAAAGTCAGTAAGCACCTGACTAAAAATCAGAGGGAGAGAGTTCAACAGGTTCTGGAGGAACATACAGATGTATTAACAGATAAACCAGGACATACAAATTTGCTACAGTATGACATGAAGCTGGTAGACTCAAACCCAATCTGTATGAGAGCCTATTCTATTCCGTTCGCGAAGGAGAAGGCATTGAAAGAAGAAATAGATTATTTGTTGAAGGAGGGGATTATTTCACACAGTGAATCATCTTTTAGCTCCAGTGTAGTTTTGTTGAGGAAACCGTCTGGGGAACACAGACTGTGCATAGATTACAGGAAACTGAATGCTGTCACAGAAGGACAAGTGGATCCATTACCAGACACAAAACAGTTATTTGCCAGATTAAACAAGGCAAAATACTTTTCAAAGGTGGATCTTAGTAAAGGCTATTACCAGATTCCAGTGAAGCCTGAGGTGAGACCTTATTTAGCTTTTAGCACCTCGGAAGGACATTATGAATTCAACATGCTACCATTCGGATTGAAAAATGCTCCGAGTGTATTTTCAAGGATGATGCGCAAATTGTTGGATCCCTTGAATAACCCATGTATCACGAATTTCATGGATGATATTCTCGTCGCCACAGAGACATTTGAAGAACACATTGAAGCTCTGGAGATGTTGTTTGATAGACTTCGGGAGGCGAACTTAACTGCTAGGCCAACAAAATGTTGTATTGGATGCAAAGAGTTCGAATTCTTGGGACACACTGTATATCAGGGTAACATGACCCCTGACCCCAAGAACTTGGAAAAACTGCAGAGAGCACCTAGACCACAAACAAAAAAGGATGTGCGATCATTCGTGTCGTTATGTGGATTTTACCAAAAATATATCAAAAATTTTAACTCTATTTGTGCTCCTCTGACTGATCTGACTCGCAAGGGACATCCAGATAAAATTGTTTGGACTGTGCAATGTGAATTAGCGTTCCAAGAGTTAAAGGATAAACTCACTAGCAAGCCTATTCTCAAATTGCCTGATTTGACACAGGACTTCGTGGTGAGAACAGATGCAAGTAATGTAGGCCTCGGGGCGGCTCTGTTGCAAAGATCATCTTCACCCGATGGGGAACTGAACCCAGTCGCTTATGCAAGCCGCAAATTGAATAAAGCGGAGCAAGGATATTCCACAAGCGAAAAAGAATGTTTAGCGTTAATCTGGGCAATAAAAAAGTTTCAAATCTATCTGTATGGTAGGACTTTTTTGGTCCAGACGGATCATCAGCCCCTGGTGTTCTTATCTCAGGCTAAGCATGAAAACGCAAGATTGTTGAGATGGTCTTTATTATTGCAACCTTATCAATTTATTATCGAGTACATCCCAGGGTCATTGAATGTCGGTGCAGATTTCATCAGTCGGCATCCCTGTGATCAAGATTAGAGTAGTGGCAGGCGTGAGGAGTAATTTTATCTATGTGTATCACTGGTTTTGGAACTTGCCGTAGTGCATGTTCTTAGTTGGGGAGATGTGTGATGAATTTACCATGATACAACGTTAAAATATCTCCAAAGATAAGGATAAAATGTAGGGATAAAAAAATAATGCGTAAGATACTAGGAGACATGATCGCCCACGCCCGATGTTCCTACCGCCATTTAAAACTATCTAGTTAGACGTGCAGACGAAACGGTTTACCCTTTTGTAGACGGGAGAGAAAACGGAGAACACAAAAGGAAAAATATGACTGAACACGTGTTTGAAGATAGCAAGGCTAAAAGACGCAATTGGTAGTAAAAGAAAAAAAAATTCACGTCACTAGTTGACAGAATGTAAGGAAATGAAAAAAAGGGACCTTGGATCGTATTCGAAACAGTCATTTCTTGGACGTTTTGCGATACTTGGTTGTTCTTTGAATTCAGCGGGGAAAGGCTGGCAAACAAATTTCAAAAAAAAAACTAACCTTGAAAAAGTAACTTTTTCTTAATAATAATGTTAAGAATATAAAACCTAGCTAGTTTGATAGCCCATCTTGAGCAGAGAACTAATATACTTTAAATTATACAGACGGATAGATAACAAGGAAGATATTGACAAAAGACTGTGTTGTTCATATCAGACTAGCGACTGCACTGTTAAAAAAAAATTTCACTAAAGTTTCAAATTTGCATCCTTGAGGCACGCAGATGCAAAAATCGAGCTGTAATTAAAGAGAGGGGCAAGGTGGAGAATTGTAGCTAAAAATAACTTCGGAGGCAGAAGTGTGTAGGGTATTGCATGGAGTTGGCCCAAGAACCAAGCGTGTTTTTTATGAAAAAACAAGTAGAGACAGACGGACCAACAGACAATAATACATACTTGACTGAGAGCTGACTGAATTTGACTTTTGGTTGTAGATTTGAAAGTTAGGGGGGGGGGGAGTCTGTGATTGGATGAATGAAATCATAGTAGCGAGGTAGAGGCACACATTTTGCCATTCGTTACAAGACTGTCCAGAGACACAGTGGTTTATTGCCTGTGGTGTTGTTTCCAGAAGTATTTCTATTTGTAGATTTCAAAGTTAGGGGGGGGGGGAGTCTGTGATTGGATGAATGAAATCATAGTAGCGAGGTAGAGGCACACATTTTGCCATTCGTTACAAGACTGTCCAGAGACACAGTGGTTTATTGCCTGTGGTGTTGTTTCCAGAAGTATTTCTATACATTTAGTGGGACGCCATCAGATAGCCAGCAGCTCAGCTGAGTTTTGCTAGATATTAACTGTGTTCTCAATTCTGAATTCTGGTAAGAATGAAAGTATTTCTTTTGTATATTTTAATATTTCGAGTGATTGATACTGCCATATCATAAAATGATTACGACAAGTAAGTGTTCGCTCTAGGTCCCCAGCCCAAGTTCAGGGTCTAGAGACAAACAAAAAAATATGGACGCCTAACTAAGACTATGGAAGGCGGATCTATTGTTGAGATCGGTGGGAACATATCACCTATCTTATTGAACAAAAGGAAACTATTGAACATATCTCAGATGCAATGAAGTCTTGGGGAACTAGTACTATATGAAAACAACTCGGTAAGATGTACTGTGTGGTCACAGAGATCTGGCCCAGTCTGTGTGGTGTTGTTGTGTAGTGTTGTGTGCAGAAGTGGCTCAGTAGGTAGAGTTCTGACCCATGCCACAAAACTTTTATTTCAGAATTGTGAGTTTCTGTTTGGCACCGAAGAGGTGCCAAATGCTGTTGTGAAATACACAAGCGTGGACCAGTGCAGTATAACATTGTGTCAGAGCAGCCGAATATTGTACTCCAGCAACGGAGAGGAGGGGTCACCAGACTCCTGTACAAGATCGACGCAGTCGAGATACGTGAGATTCTGGCCTGCTGGAAATTCACCAACTAATTCACCAACTAATTCACCATTTAATAAAGACATACCATTGTGGGAAAATAAACCATGTATTCATCCCATAAGTCAATGGACAATGTTTTGGTAGTCACAGATTGGGCGTGATGATACCACCCCAACAGTACATTCAGTAATAGTTCTCCTGGGACAATCTAATATAATAAATATTAACCAGTCTTTTAAAATACTTATGTGCACACATCCATTTTATTATGTCATATAATTATGCATTCCATTTATAACTCCATAATATTTCATATGTTCTGACCAACAAACATTGGTTCAGAACAAATAAATTTAACAAAAGATTTAATATGTAAAACTAAAACAGCCTGAGTTAGTTCAGTGTGTTATAAATTTTATTATTATTATTATTAGATTTATTAAATATCTGTGTGTGTGTGGGTATTCTACTACAACACATTACATTTCAGTACCCTAGACTTTTAAAGTAGCTACATTCATATTAGTAGAAAAAAAAAGATATGTTTGAGGTCGTAAGTGGTAGTAAGAAGGGCCTTCTGTAATTCACATCTACATTTATCTCAGGAGCCTTCACAGCTGACCTCATACATTACACTAGGTAACATCACAACCATACAATACAATCAAAATCCACTACACCCACACCTGTCTGTATGAAAGCCTATTCGATTCCTTTTGCTAAGGAGAAAGCCTTGAAGGAAGAGATAGACTATTTGTTGAAGGAGGGAATAATTTCACACAGTGAATCTTCGTATAGTTCCAGTGTGGTGCTCTTAAGGAAACCCTCTGGAGAACATAGACTCTGCATAGATTACAGGAGACTGAATGCTATCACAGAAGGTCAGGTGGATCCATTGCCGGATACAAATCAGTTGTTTGCCAGGCTAAATAAAGCTAAATATTTCTCAAAAGTGGATCTGAGTAAAGGATACTATCAGATTCCAGTAAAGCCTGAGGTTAGACCGTACCTAGCTTTTAGTACCTCAGAAGGACACTATAGTTTAACAGATTGCCATTTGGATTGAAGAATGCGCCTAGTGTCTTCTCTAGAATGATGAGAAAATTGTTGGATCCCCTGAATAATCCATGCATCACAAATTTCATGGATGATATCCTTATAGCAACAGAAACATTTGAGGAACACATTGACTCTCTGAACATGCTGTTTAATCGACTTAGAGAAGCGAATTTAACAGCCCGACCAACCAAATGTTGCGTTGGATGTAAAGAATTAGAATTCTTGGGACACACAGTCCATCAGGGAAACATGACCCCTGACCCCAAGAATTTAGAGAAATTAAAGAAAGCCCCGAGGCCACAAACCAAAAACGACGTGAGATCCTTTGTCTCATTATGTGGTTTCTACCAAAAGTATATCAAAAACTTTAATTCCATATGTGCACCGTTAACTGATTTGACACGCAAAGGAAATCCAGATCGAATTACATGGACAGCACAATGTGAATTGGCATACCAGGAATTGAAGGAAAAGCTCACAAGCAAACCTATTTTGAAATTACCTGACTTAAGTCAAGAATTCATTGTGAGAACGGATGCAAGTAATATCGGGTTGGGCGCGACCCTGTTACAGAAATCAGATGCACTGAATGGGGAATTAACCCCAGTGGCATATGCTAGTAGAAAGTTGAATAAAGCTGAAACCAATTATTCAACTAGCGAAAAAGAATGTCTTGCAGTAATATGGGCCATCAAGAAATTCAATATTTATCTGTATGGGAAGGCATTCAAGTTGCAAACGGATCACAAACCCTTGTCGTTTCTAGCGCAGGCTAGGCATGAAAATTCAAGGTTACACAGATGGTCCTTACTTTTGCAGCCATTCCAGTTCAGCATAGAATATATTTCTGGAAAAACTAACCTGGGAGCGGATTTCCTAAGCCGCCATCCGTGTGATGAAAATCACCGTAAGCCCCAGGAACAATAATAAATTTCTCTATGTGTATATAGAATTATAGACTGACATATAACGTCTGTTTTAAGTGGGGTGAATTTGTCGTGAAACATTCTAAATCCACATATCTAAATTAAAAAGTAAATGTAAAGCCTAACGAATTAATTCAATAAAAGGAAAGAAGAATGGTGAAAGACCAGTGCTTTCTCAATGGCATACGCCAGCGTGTATACCGCCGTAATGGCTGAACAAAAAAAAAACCTTTTTATGCACCGTCTGCATAATTGTAACGCTTTCACGTTTACTAGTAAAGCCTACTGCATCAACTACACGCGTTTCAAAAAAAAAAAATAAAACGTGTACTGTATTTCTTAGAAAACCTTGAGATAGACACACTGCGTAATGACCTAGATTAATATTCCATTAATTTCATTTTATACACTGCGTAACTAAAAGACAGACGGCCTTAGAGAGAGAGAGATGTACGGAGGAACGCAGGCAATACTACCACAGTGTCGCGATTAATAGTAACGCCAATCCCACGCGTAAGGCATGAAGCACTAACTTTTTTTTCAAATAAACAGTGACAAAAAACTACCAATACGAGGTTAGGTTTTAAAAAAACATGGTTAATGCTTATTAGGAAACATGACCCAATACTGTTTTACGTCTGAAATCCTGACTTTAGCCTGACAGTACAGAAGACACCCCATCGTATAGAAGTGAACGGGTGGTAGAAGAAAATACATATCTTGAACGCAGCCACTTAGATCCCTTAAACTTATATATTTGGGTGCCTTAGGACTTGCTGACAAAGAATATGTTAAGTGTTATGCACATAGTCTAGTAATTAACAAATTATAGCCAAAATATTATAGGGGTGTTGTCTGACAACACAGGATCATATTTGCTCATGTTTGGATACTGCTTTAGGGGAATGAGGCCACCACGTTAAATCCGATTTGATTGGTTAGAATTATATGTAAGGCGAAACATGATTAGTCGACTGCAAATACTATTTTTGGTTGTTAAGGGAAACGTAGGAAGGGTAAATTTTTTCAAAAGCTTTTGTAAACAGGGTCTCATTGGCTAGACCAGTTGATATAGTCAATTAGGAGCGTCGGTTCAGTGCCACTTTTTTGAAATTAAACTGTGTAGAAGCAAGTGGGAGGACAACATTAGACAATCTTTGAAGGACCGAGGACTAGAATGGAACCAGGCCAGGAAGAAGACAGCTGATAGAATGGTCTGGCGCTCTCTCTTCCAAACCTCTACACCTCACGGTAGAAGGGGAACGACTAAGTAAGTAAGTAAGAAGCAAGTGCGTTGAGAACCAGTTCATATTTTTCTAATGAAAGCCTGGGACAGAGGCAGATCGGAATTGTGCCATAACTCATCGCCAGTCAACGTATTTGTTTAATATTTCCTTGAATTGTGGTAAGCTAGACATATTTGATATCTTTTAGATGAAAATTGAATGTGAATTGATAATTTATGTATGTATTGTGTTTAGTTCAGTAGCAAACATGAGGAAAAGCCTAGATATTGCTCCACCAGGAACAAAACTTGTCGGAGAGGAGTATAACTGCATAGGCATATATAGGATTGCCAAATAGTACTATGACACCTATTTTATTGTATAGAAGGAATTACAGCTGAAATTGCAGAGGCGTTGTAACCATTAGGGAGAGGAATACTGGTGAATGTTGTTACATGAGAAGCTAACAGTTGGCCTACAGCGCTGAACTCAGTGTTTGTTATGTATTGTGCTTCTGTGTGGAAATAGATTATAAATTAGTTCTGAAGTAGGAGGTACAACCTTCTTGTTTCAGGGACCGTGGTACTAACGTATTAAAGCAGCACCTGGTCTGAGTTTTGCTGAATCCAGAGGCTGGTAGCATACTCCTTGGTCAAGATATCGACCAGTGTTGTTCCTCAAGGAAACGGTGAAGCAGGCGAGCAGTGGAGACTGTTTCCGGCCGCCCACACAGAAATTAAGAGTTCGTGGCCAGAGCAGCTCAATCTTGTGTATACCCCCCCCCCCCCTCTAAAAGTGACTTTACCTTAAATCAAGAGGGACATTTATTTGTTTCAAATAAAAAGAAACTGTGAACCTTTCCAATATTATTTCCAACAGAAACAGACACTTGAAGTCATGATGACAAACAACAACTTAGCTTGAAAAGCCAGTATTACCTCATAGTCCTACATCACAACTTACACACATATTGCAATAATAATATATGTCAATACAAAGATCCTATCTATAAATTGTGTACATACAACTTGTGATTACATTTGATTGTGATTCCTGGTTCACTTTGTAGTTGAATCAGGATATCTATTATTGAAAGGAATTAATACATATTTTTAAAAGTTACCCTTGACTTATTAAGATAGTCTCATAGAGTGTTATATGTATGTGAGTGTCACAGTGTTGTAAAGTGTTGTGGATTAAATTAAATTGTTCATCTGTCTGTTGGTTGTTGTGAACATACACTTCATCATTATCATAACCCTAGACATTCAACGTAGTCATCACAATATTCCAGAATAAGTCTGACTGAGGTATAAATGTGGTAGCAAAGTAAGGTCATCTGTAATATACCACACTTATTAGATACAGATACCTTCACAGCTGATCTCAGTCAGTACACTAAGTCCCCTATAAATATTTATAACATCCCACTTTACCACAAAGAGAGTGATCAAATATCACAACATCGTCATCATCATCTCGCCCACCCTTTCACACTATGTAATATCTTAATCAATACAGTAATGCAATTCCTTTCATACTTTCCTTTGTTCCTGGTGTGTGTTGCATTCCTTCAAGAAATAATTCTTTAAATGCTTTTCTAAAACTATGAACACACTTCCCGCTTCAATTCTCAATTTATCTGAATATACAGAGGCTTGGATTGTCTCCAATAATTAATTACACAGTGGTTTATAACACAGTTACACACTTCCTAACGCACAAATTGATTAATTAGAAATATATAAATTGATACATTCTTTCTTACGTTCAAGTACATACAGTCGAGCTGTTAATGGTCATTCAGTCTGCTTTTAGATGCAGAAGACAACGGGGGTCTCACTGACTGAACTGGCGCTCTCGATGTAGTTTGAAATGTGTGTGGCCTGCTTTCGAAAGAGGGCAAGTCTTTATATAGGTCACGGGGAACAATAAGACTGAAGTGTGTTTGCGTTCTCAAATGCAGGCATAATTTGGTCGAGTTGTGTATTTATGGAAAATTAGGAATCTTCATATCTCCTTTATTCCTGGACCGATTTCCTTCATCTTAGGCTTAAAGTACGCACTGGATTCTTCTTTATCTTTCCTACGTCGCAGCCTAAACAGCAAAATTTTCGACTTACCTGATGTCTCGATGCATTTCACTCAAATTGTCTCTATTAGTATAACACTTTTCTTGGAAGCCTTTGCACATTCTTATAAAGGACAGTCCTGTTATAAAATTACTGTCCTCTTCCATGCGGTACTTCGCTCATAATTCTGTAGTTTCTGTTCAAATTAAACTAGGTTACACAGATTTGAAGTCCGGCCAATTTAGATGCCTAATACTATTTTAAACAACGTGTATAAGGATGCCGTTTCATTGGTCCGTCTAGCCTACACTTTTATATAGTATGGCGTACCGTTTTGGTATGAATGACGTGTTGTGAATCAGAGTTCACGACACACGGCTAGATTCAGATTTAAATCTTAATTTTACGATGTACTTCTTTTGGCTTTCCACGTCTTAATCTTCAGCCTTTGACATAATGTACATTTATTTAATCCTGGACATTAACGTCGTTAGAAATACCTTTATCAATGAAGTCCACAAAGCAGATGCCATATTTTATAACATATAACGCGAATATAAATTCACATTATCTATAAACTTCATCTATAGCTTTCCAAAGCCTTTTAACTTAGCCTATGGCTAGACTTTAATAGTGGGCATGCCACATATTTCTATGCATACGTATTATAGGCATAGATGCCACACAACGAACTGATTTTGTAACCACGTATGGTGTGTCATGTAATCTGCGCGATGCGTCTCAATTGACTAGTGAGGGATGTTTCATGGCGCAAATATTATCCTGACCAAAATAAACAAGCCGTGACAATTCCACACCATGGAGCGACCGTCAACATAAGTATTAAATTGAGAAGTTTTCAAAAATTTGAATCATTAACTATTTTTACTTGATTTGCGAGCTGCACCTCTAGCCAGTGTTTGCTAGCTTTCTAATCCCGATGACGCTATTGGACACGTATCTTTCATTGTGTGTTTGATAACCACGATCCAGCTAAAGAAGTTTGTGTGAAACGACAGATCAAATCTCCTTGGATCACACAAGCAGTGCTAGAAGATATGAGGCAGCGAGGTCGAGCTCGCAAAATAAGGACTTTAACACATACAGAGCACAAAGAAACGAGGTACAAGAAAAAAGAAAACATACTTTAAAAACTTTGTTCAGAACAAAATAAACAGTAAAGATATGTTGCATGCAATCAACACTCTAGCACACAAACACAATTCGCCAGACTCGTTAACCCTCAATACCTCATTTACTCGTACAGACTTCAGCAATTACTTTCAGGCAGAAATAGCCAGTCTTAAATCTAGGATACCAGATTCCTCTAGTGACATTGGCGAACTGTCAGCATTCTGTGAGAACAAATGCACAAACACAATACCACCTGACATCCCGTTTATGACAGTTAATAAAGTGTATAACTATCTTCTAGGCCTTAAAAAGAATAACTCATCAGGACTTGACGGAATCAGTAATCGAATACTGCTCTGTGCTGCGCCAGTTATTAGTGATTCATTAACATACATATACAATCTATGTATCGCAAAGAGTTACTTTCCGTCGCATATTAAAGTCGCTAAGGTATATCCTCTTTTCAAATCTGGTTCCTCCCGATAATTGTAACTTTGGTAACTATAGGCCAATCTCTCTAATATCATCGACTTCCAAACCACTGGACAAACACACACATAAAATAACACTACAACACCTACGTAACAACGACTTGCTAACTGATAGTCAGTCGTAGTTTAGACCTAAATATTCATGTCACTCTGCTCTAACTACGATGATAGACAACTGGCACCTAAATATTATTAATAATAACATGTGTGGGGCTGTCTTGTAGACTTTAAAAAAGCATTTGACATGATAGATCACGCTATTTTTGTTAGAAAACTAGAACCAACAAAAGTAAACTTTCAACCGGTGACAATAATTAAATCATTCCTGTGAGACAGAAAACATGTAGTTTCTTATAATAACTCCTATTCAAGTAATAATTATCGGCGTTCCTCAGGGTTCTGTACCTGGCCCTCTACTTTTGCCGTATACATTAATGACCTTCCACTTCACATCAAGCACTCGTCATGTGACCTGTTTGCGGATGACTGTACTGTTTACAAGAGTGATAAAAGTTGTAACTCACTCGATTTATCGTTACAGAAGGATACAGATAATCCGATTAAATAAAGCAACAAAAATCTCATGCTAATAAATAACATTAAAACAAAATGAGTGTTAATATCCATTAGACAAAAATTACAAAATCCAGAGAAAACAACACTTCAGATCTACATTGGTACCTCTCGAATTGAAAACGTTTGTCACCGTAGGGTTTGCCCACGCATGTTTATGCTTTTGGCAAAGTTATATGAATGCTTAAAGTATGGCACCGTAGAGTTTGCCCAGGCATTATAAATAAATTGCCAAAGTTTAAGTAAACGTTCAAAACAGTTCACGAGAAAAAATAGGGTGACAAATAAATAAGACGAGTGTTCAGTATCAACTCGGCTCACGATTAATAGAACGTGCGTATTTTCTCGGGAGTTGTAAATCAGAGGCGCAACCAATGAGCGTACAGAAAAAACAAGTTAATCAGCGAATCAGGAGTACGAGTTGAACGGTACGAGAGAAGAATGACCAGAGGTCATTAGGGCAGATCGGTTTGAGAAACTGAAGAGGCAAGATGTGTATTGCCGAGCTCTCAAGTTTTAATTCTGTGGGTGTACAGAAGTTTTCCTCTGAAGTCATATAGATATAGCATGAGTTGTAGTAATATTCAGGAGATTAAATCATGCTGTGGTTAAGACGTGGAAGTTTAGTAGTAACAGTGATAGTAGGAAGTGTAATTTTGTGAGGATTCAGTGTGTTGACAGTAAGTATGCTCTTCACTTATTATGTACATGAACAATAAGTATGAATTGAAAATGTTGCAGAAATCACAAGATGAGATGCTGTAGAGTGGATAACTCAGTTGACTAAGTAAGAGTAAAGAAAGAAGAAAACAGAGATGAATAGCAACCTGATAGCCAAACTGGGCTTTACTCTAGATGAGTAAATGACTAAGCAATCAGTATCAAGAGGAGAAACAAGTTCATTATTGCGGACTCAGAATAAATGAACTATAAGTTGTCGTCAGAGATAATTACGACGAGTAAGAGATTTGAGAACATGACATTTATGAGATTACTCATGTGCTCTCACATGTAAGTATATTTATGCTTCTGCAGATGTATTTAAGCATTGCCTTCTGAGTATGAAGTACGTTCAGATTACAGGAATGGTAGTAGAGATGAACCTGACTGGATTAGTCAGAAGGGAATGAAAGTTCCAAGGAGTTATTAAGGTGCTTAGACAAATCAGGAGAAGGTTTGAAGCACGGAAGGAATAAGCCAGTTAGATTAATATGAATTTGTTTCAAGAGGAGAATATATATGTATATGAGTAAGAAGTTGTACTTGAGGCAATTTATGAAATAACTGTAAAAGAGATATATGCTGTATGCCTCACATTGTTGAAGGAAATAATTACATGTAAATAAACAAGTTTTGATGGATACCACATAAGTTGGGCTCAATCTGTAAGGGTTGTTGTATGTGAGCTACGTCCAGGTTACAAATAAAGGAAAATCCACTATACGAGGTTGGTCACTATTAGTAACAACATAGAAGGAACAGAACGGGCCAAGGGTTGAAAAGAAGGACCATATCTCATCCAGGAATTGTCATTTCCCGCAGTGATGGCCAGTACACCAGTTAACTAGTAACCTACTTGGAAGATATAACTATAAAAGAGATTAGTATCTTGATGGTAATATAACTAGGCCTGCCATCTTCCACCTAGTTAATAATTGCTTGGTTGGACCAGTTAACGGTACCACCACCTAGTGAATACCACCGGTTACACGTTAATGAATATAAAACTCTACGTATAATCGTTGACTAGCATCTAAATTGGAACTCACATGTACATGCACCACTGACCATTCAAAGGGCACAGAAAGTTTACCAGTTAGCTAAAATCAAACATTTCTTAGATGAAGACGCACGAAAATTGTTCTATATATCTCACATACAAGCAAACCATGACTATTGCTCTAAAATCTGGGATGGTTGCTCAATGTCCAACACAAAGAGACTCCGTTCACTACAAAAGCGTGCAGTGTGTCTAGTCTCTGACAACTGCCTAACTTATTGTGTAGATCTCCATAAAAATCTCCGAATACTGCCCTTAAGAAAGCGCCTTCAGTTTAACAAAGCTAAATTTGTTCACAAAATCCTGCCACATAATGCTCCAGCAAATCTGATGCCAATGTTCAAATACAATGAAAGACGCAGTCAACGTTTTAACACATTGCAAGTGCCCAAGTCTAGGCTTGACTTATTCAAGAAAAGCTTAGCGTACTCTGCTGCTCATCTTTGGAATTGTCTTCCACATAACCTAAGAAACAACCTCAGTCCCTATTCATACAATCGTAGACTTTTCGAATACTTTATGAGTTTGATTATATGCCCCCTTAATCGGATTATCTTTTCTTATAATGTCAACTGTAGGTTCTAATGACGATGTTTGTACTTTTCAACATATTTTATGTCATGTTTATAAGTAGTTAATGTTAATATGCGTGTACTATTTTATTTTACTTTACAACGTTGAATTCATTGACATTGATATGTAAAATGCATATGGGAATAAATGAATTCAGTATGAAAGGTGAGAGAAAGGAAGGGCAGAATGTCAGACGGGCCTGCGTGCCCAATTCTAAACCCTTTGAAAATGAAGTTCTATCTATCTATCTATCTATCTATCTATCTATCTATCTATCTATCTATCTATCTATCTATCTATCTATCTATCTATCTATCTATCTATCTATCTATCTATCTATCTCTCTATCTATCTATCTATCTATCTATCTATCTATCTATCTATCTATCTATCTATCTATCTATCTATCTATCTATCTATCTATCTATCTATCTATCTATCTATCTATCTATCTTTGACTTACAGCCTGCTTGCCTGTCTATCCATCTACCTTCCTACCCAATACCCACCCACCTACCTACCGACGTACAAATGTACCTAAATATCTACGCACCTATAAGGATCCCGTTACACGCCCATTGAGGCATATTGGGAATATGGTATTAGGCCCATATTTTCTTGTCCTTCGGCACACTAGGGGGTGATGTGGTCAACATCATGCCGGCCGCCTTAAACTTCCTAGAGTAGTTCTGGTACTCAATTCACGAGGCTGGGTAGACCCCGGAGCCGTTTGCGGTCTAAATCCCACCTCAACTGGGAATTCAACCATGGACCACCGAGCTAGGAAGCCACTGCGCTACCGCGGCACCTTACATACCTATACACCTACCTAACTGCCTTCTTACCTATCTACTTACCTATCTGTCTGTTTATATGTCTATATGTCTGCCATACTCTGCCTGGTCGCCATTCTGTCTGCCTGTTTATCTGTCTATATGTCTGCCATACTCTGCCTGGTCACCATTCTGTCTGCCTGTTTATCTGTCTATTTGTCTGCCATACTCTGCCTGGTCGCCATTCTGTCTGCCTGTTTATGTGTCTATATGTTAGCCATACTCTGCCTGGTCGCTATTATGTCTGCCTGTTTATCTGTCTATATGTCTGCCATACTTTGCCTGGTCGCCATTCTGTCTGCCTGTTTATCGGTCTGCCTGTTTATCCGTTTCTACTTAGCTATCTTTCACATTGAGATATATACTGAAGCACATTAAAAACGCACCACTGTTATATATACTGATGCCGAGAAGCTGGAATAAAAAAGTGTGGGAATGGATTTTCCCCGTGTTTGTCATGAGGTAGAGAGCGAATGGCTGCTGGAATGGAAAGTGCATGATTCAACCCACGGGTTTGTGTACAGACTACATGAAAACAATGAAAGTTACACGTGCAAAACGATTCCCAACAGCTATGACCTTGAAAATGTGTACGCGTTGTGGCATTATACTCGGTATAAAAAGGCCGTTGAGACAAAACACCCAGTACATGTGCTTGAAATGCCACGACTATCTGAAAACGACCGCCAACGAGCCATTGGTATGGTGGAGACCGGAATGAGCTCGCGGGCCATTGCCAGAAGGATGAATTGCCACCACAGCACTATTGTACGTCTCAATGAACGTTACGGAACCACTGGCAGTGCCCGGGATAGACTTCGGATTGGCCAACCACGAGTTACTACCCCTGCGCAAGATCGTCATATTGTGCTGAGTCACCTAAGGAATCGTTCTCTCCCGGCAAGTCAAACAGCAAGAGCAATAGTGGGTAGACGTGGGCAAGTCTCTCGAATGACAGTCATACGACGACTCAGAGATACAGGCCTTACTGCAAGACGACCTTATGTTGGGCCAAACTTGACTCACAGACATCGTCAGCAGCGCCTGCAATGGGCAGAGCAACATGTCAGATGGACTAGACTGCAGTAGAATGCTGTCCTATTCACAGACGAGAGCAGATTCAACATATCCTTTGCTGATGGACGTATGCGGATTTGGCGACGGTGTGTAGAGCACTTTGCAGATTGCTGTGTTCGTCAGCACAACCGATTTGGAGGTGGCAGTATTCCCATTTGGAGAGGATTCAGTTTTCACCATCGCTTGCCTCTTCACGTCTTCCGTGGAAATGTTAATGCTGTGACATATCGAGATGAGGTTCTGGATGCATTTGTTGCTCCTGCGTTCACAAATTATCCAGACTTGCAGCTTCTCCAGCAGGATAACGCACGTGCGCACACCGCATGCATTATGCAGCAATATCTACAGCAGCAGAACATTGTGACGATTGATTGGCCTGCCCTATCACCAGACATGTCCCCTATAGAACATCTGTGGGACGAGCTTGGACGCAGAGTCTACAGGCAAGGTTCTCCAGCTAATCTGCAACAGCTCGAAGCTGCTCTTACACGTGAATGGGACTTGATTCCCCGGAATTTTCTTCAGAGACTTGTGCGTTCCATGCAGAGCCGCTGCCAAGCTTGTTTGCAAGCACACGGTGGACATACCAGATACTGAGGATAGTGTGAATGAATTTTGTTATTGGTTGCATTTTTGGTTTTCTCCCTTGCTTGCACAGAATGCAATGAATTTCATAACAATCAAATGTACAAATTAATGACCAGCATGGATTCATAGGAAAATGAATAAAGATTCCAAATATGTAAACTTGTAAACACTTATATTTACATTTCACACTCTGTTCCTGGATTATACAGGTGGTGCGTTTTTAATGTGCTTCAGTATATATCTCTGGTCTAGCTTCCTAAAATCGGTCATGACTTCTCACATGTCATTGTTAAGCTCACCGCCTGTGATCTGTCTCCGCCTTCTAGTCCACCTTACCGTTTACTTTTCAACAGTATATTCAAAATGATGAAAGAACCTGCACGTTAACGAATCAAACCTGTAACTTCCGAGCTCCATGTTGCACAAGGACCGAGAGGTGCTACAGGTCCTTGCTGGATGAGAGTCATAAGTGGTTGTGTGTCCCTCTTGGCGTAAGTGGGGTATAAGTAAATAAATTAAGGGGCTGCTGTAAGCGGGGTATAAGATGTCAACATTTGAATTATTTTGTTTTTTTTTCCTTTGGTTTGGACAGTTTTCCATGCGACTAGAATGTAGAAATGCCAGGAGAACAACAAGTGAGGAGACGATGCTGGGGTTGGGCAGTACACATACTGAATAGCAGGTCTGTCGGACAAGGCTACTGGTACAAGGCCATGTATAAGCCTGGTTACCTCATTATTTAAAATTTACGACTGTCAGAGCATGCGAATGATTGGTGCAGGCTCATTGCAAGGAGAGCTTCATGTTACGTAAAAATAAATAAATATAAATGTAGATAGAGTATTATTACTGTTCCCAGAGGCATGTCGTACACAGCGACTAATATCAACATGTTCATGGGGGCTGCCCATTTCACCACATAAAACAAATTAATGCAGAAACTACACAGTTGTGCATGTGAATGCATTACGCATGCGTACTGGAAGGGGGTAAGCTGGAGTGAAGGCTCAATGCTCAATAGGGAGTGGCAAAAAATGATAGGGTTGATAATACATCTAGACATACAGAGACGAGTGCTACAGACAGAAATAAAAATGATAAGGAAGACCATAAGGAAGACCATGGAAAGACCTTGACCTGATGACAGGCAACAAGAAGACTTTGCATGGCTTTGATGATGGCATTAATTCGATGCGTGCTATAGGTGATTCACTGATACTCAAGGAGTCTAATATGCCCTTGTCAGTCCCACGGAGGGTTTCTGGTGAGACAGAGAAATAAATGGACTACTGCACCATACTTATTTGAAGTTGTGCAAGGTGCTGCCACAACGGTCATGCAATACATGCTTCATAAACAACTGATGCAAGAGGATCTATATCTTTGATGTAAACGTTATACATGGTGACATCAATTTCATAACAAAAGCATTCTGCTATAACTTTATGGTTAATGCCCCGAACAGACAATTTCTTGTTGGATTTGAACTGCAACTATAAATACATGTAATTATCGCATTGGGATATTGTTATCTTTTGTATTTGGCGAGAAATTTATGATTCTGTTGGTAAATTCGAACGACAGCATAAAAATCTCATAACAATTTGCAAAAAGAAAAGAAGTGAACTCAAGCGAGGACCTCTGAGAAAGCAAGGGTTAAACCTGAGATTAGGCATTTAAGCCCGTTTCAGACACAGTTCCTTCTTTCCTGAAATCACTTCAAGATCTCACAAATCTGAGAAGATATCCACAGGGCTGACTCTTAAAAGTCATAACCCATAACACGAGAATATAACTGAGAATAGCCCACAATTATCCGCTATTGTGCGCCATTTGTAGATTTAAGCTTCTAACAGCCGCACACTTCGAAGTAGCATTGTGTCTGAGGGTTCAACTACGAGAGTAGTAGTAGTGTAAACGTGTCATAATTTCGAAAATTGTGAATCGTTTATAAGTTGACCTACACTGTTCCTGGCATAAACATTGAGTCTTCAATTTCTAGATTTTTTAATTACCGAGGAAAGTCAGCTACTACATATCACGCAATTTAAGAACAACGTAACGTGAAAAAAAACAACAAGACACCCATGCCAATAACTAGATGAAAACGACCAAAGAGTGACAACATGTTTCTATTTTCAAATTGTGTGAAATTTTGTAACACATTAGTACACCAAAGTGATAATTTTATTTTTACTTTACATCATTAATCAATAAAGTTTATCTTTTTTTGTTTATAACTGCAGCTATTGAATTATTTAAATGTCTAGTTATATTCTTAGTGTGTCATCAAAGACATGTTAATAATTTAAAAACATGTAGGGAATAACACGATCTGCACTCACATATTTTTATAACACTCCTGGAGCGCTGGATAGGTCTAGCGAAAATGTGACTTACCTAACAGTTGTTTTCTACAGCTATCATCGAGAACTGTGCAGTTAACTAATTGACTTGTCTTGTGCTCTGCCTACCTCGAGTTTACCAGTTCTCTTCTCCATCTCTGGGTTCTACTGTCTAACTTACTATACAACATCACCACAATCATGCATAATTAAAGAAATGTAAATCTTAGTTTATTACATGTTTATATTTGTTGTGCTGTGGGTGTTTAAGTGTATCATTGTTTTCATACGGCTAAACTGGAACTAGTCGTGTAGCATCTTTCAGGATCCCAGAGTGAAGCTGTCGCTGGAGATCAGAATATCTGCTGAAATTGTCTTACTCTTAGTGACGATTCCCGTTCTCTAGATTTCTCTTCGTATCCTAAGTAGGTCTTCATACTAATGAGCCATTACCATAAGGGCCTTAGGGGATTTATTTCACCTTCATCTTTTTCATTTGACAAAAACCAAATCACCTTGCGACACTAAGTATACGTATTTACTAAGCCCGACGCTTGACTTCGTTGGTCGAATGAGAACCGGTGTTTTCACTGTAGTATGGTCGCATACAGAGCATGTTATACTGAATATAAGTAACTGAGTTCAACGTTTGCTGGTAGAAACGGTAATCATCCATAGAAAAACTATATTATGCACTTGAAAAATCAGAGATGATAATTTTCCAGTTAAAAAGTAGAGTCACAAGTGCGCTCATAATATACCTGAATGATCTGCAACTCACAAAAAAGGGTCATTCCTCTTTAGGTTTTTTGTACTGTGTATTTACTGATAATTTGTAGAGGAGTTAATAATGCACTAGTAAAGTACAACAATCCCTCGTTTAACTGTGTGTGACGAGTGTGATATATTCAGTCGTTGCATTTTCCTGTGACCATCCTTGCTTCCTTTTACTGTGCCATTTTTTTCTTCTAATCGCTTATTATCTTCCTCTTCACATTCATCTACCGATATTACCTTTACCTTGCCAGGTTGGCTCCAGGTACTTTACCGTCTCGCCACTTCTCAGATCTGTTTATTTTCCTTTGTGATTGTCTATGCTTAGCAAGATTGCATAACGACATCCGACCAGACGGTAAATGTGTCTGATAGTGTTAAAACAGATTGTCGTTTAAGAGATAACGTGGAAGAAGCGTACAAGAACACGGACCAATCTTAAGTTGTCGTGAATTAACAATCCTGAATATTGGGACACAAGAAAATGATATAATCGCTTCTGGCAGTTGGCTGGTTGTAATAAACAGCTATGGGATTATAACAACATTGGAAGAGATTCATCAGACGAAACAGTCATGGACAAGTTAGTAATACCACGATTTTGGTAATATGACACGTAGAGGAGTAATACCTTATATGGCCAGGTAATAATGTTCAGATGAGAGGTTTAAACGTAACGATTAGAAAAAGAAATAGGAATTAGACACCTTACTTTGGGGGTTGGCTTATGTCTTAAAATAAAACTAACTAAAATTATGATTGAGTCTCCTCCAATAGAAACTCACAAGGAGATATTTGTGAGTAGGTAGAAATTCAAACTCAAAACCTAATATGGTTCGAAGGTTTCCCAACTACATTTCCTGACCTCCATCAGGAGATCAAAGACAGCCAGGATAAGGAGTAGCACTAAGAATTCCATTAGAGGACAGGCAAAAGAACTTGTAGTAACGCTTAAAAGAGTAAATTTCAGTTTAATACCTAGCGTCCCAAGTCCGAGGAACCTTCCTCACGTGTCAACAGTTAGTAACCGAACTCACAGATGGACGTCTGCCTCTTAAACAGCAGCAGTAGTAACTACAGCCATCTAGTGCAACAAAGTCTGGATATATCATTACAATTCACCCACTATATTGAAGTAAGTTGTAACATGTATATTTTATTGTTTTTATTTGCATTTTGATACGAGCGAATTAATTATTTATTTACAAGTGCAGATGAAGCTGGCGGCCTGATCATTGTCAAGAATTGTCACCTAAACCACTTTTGCAAGAGCTGGCGCCTGTGTCGTGCGGGCTACTTCACACGAAACTAATGACAGAGGTAGCCTCTGGATCCATACGGAGCAGAGAGTGGATGATGATGACATAATGGTGTACATACTTATGATGCACACCTTTTGTAATTATTTTCTGTGCGTATATTTATAAAAGTATAACATTAATGTGCATTCTTCCGCTCACCTAAAACACGCTTATCTTCCTCTATGGGTTGATACTTAATGCAAAGGGGTATTGGGCAACAATCTGAGGAAGATGAAATAGTGGAGGGAACCGAAGGTCACCATTAGGAGACTTGAGATTTAAATGAAGTATTTGTTTCCTCTCAGTTTTTTATAAATGTGTCAGAAGTCGACGATAGATACCTACAAAAGATGGATCTTGAGGACACTTGACGAGGCAATCTGAGCTGTTACCCTGGCTGTGCATGGCGGGGGGAGAGAGGCTGCGCTGCTGTTGAAACAACTCGACTCCTGAAGAGAAGGAACAGTCAAAACGCCATAGGAAACCAGCAGTTACTGAACCAGAAGGCAACAACATCCACTGTACTCACACTGAACCAACAGTTACTGAACCAGATGTCAACAACACCCACTGTTCTCACATTGAACCAGTAGTTACTGAACCCGAAGGCAACAACATCCACTGTTCTCACATTGAACCAACAGTTACTGAACCAGATGTCAACAACACCCACTGTTCTCACATTGAACCAGCAGTTACTGAACCCGAAGGCAACAACATCCACTGTTCTCACATTGAACCAACAGTTACTGAACCAGATGTCAACAACATCCACTGTTCTCACATTGAACCAACAGTTACTGAACCAGATGTCAACAACATGCACTGTTCTCACATTGAACCAACAGTTACTGAACCAGATGTCAACAACATCCACTGTTCTCACACTGAACCAACAGTTACTGAACCAGATGTCAACAACATCCACAGTTCTCACCTTGAACCAACAGTTACCGAACCAGGTGTCAACAACATCCACTGTTCTCATATTGAACCAACAGTTACTGAACCAGATGTCAACAACATCCACTGTTCTCACATTGAACCAACAGTTACTGAACCAGATGTCAACAACATCCACTGTTCTCACATTGAACCAACAGTTACTGAACCAGAAGTCAACAACATCCACTGTTCTCACATTGAACCAACAGTTACTGAACCAGATGTCAACAACACCCACTGTTCTCACATTGAACCAACAGTTACTGAACCAGATGTCAACAACATCCACTGTTCTCACATTGAACCAACAGTTACTGAACCAGATGTCAACAACATCCACTGTTCTCACATTGAACCAACAGTTACTGAACCAGATGTCAACAACATCCACTGTTCTCACATTGAACCAACAGTTACCGATCCAGATGTCAACAACATCCACTGTTCTCACATTGAACCAACAGTTACTCAACCAGATGTCAACAACATCCCCTGTTCTCACATTGAACCAACAGTTACTGAACCAGATGTCAACAACATCCACTGTTCTCACATTGAACCAACAGTTACTGAACCAGATGTCAACAACATCCACTGTTCTCACATTGAACCAACAGTTACTGAACCAGATGTCAACAACATCCACTGTTCTCACATTGAACCAACAGTTACTGAACCAGATGTCAACAACATCCACTGTTCTCACATTGAACCAACAGTTACCGAACCAGATGTCAACAACATCCACTGTTCTCACATTGAACCAACAGTTACCGAACCAGATGTCAACAACACCCACTGTTCTCACATTGAACCAACAATTACTGAACCAGATGTCAACAACATCCACTGTTCTCACATTGAACCAACAGTTACTGAACCAGATGTCAACAACATCCACTGTTCTCACATTAAACCAACAGTTACTGAACCAGATGTCAACAACATCCACTGTTCTCACATTGAACCAACAGTTACCGAACCAGATGTCAACAACACCCACTGTTATCACATTGAACCAACAGTTACTGAACCAGATGTCAACAACATCCACTGTTCTCACATTGAACCAACAGTTACTGAACCAGATGTCAACAACATCCACTGTTCTCACATTGAACCAACAGTTACCGAACCAGATGTCAACAACACCCACTGTTATCACATTGAACCAACAGTTACTGAACCAGATGTCAACAACATCCACTGTTCTCACATTGAACCAACAGTTACCGAACCAGATGTCAACAACACCCACTGTTATCACATTGAACCAACAGTTACTGAACCAGAAGTCAACAACATCCAGTCACGTGTTCTCACATTGAAGCTAAGTACTCAGTACTAACTCAACTTTTGGACTGACATTATTGTTTGCCATCCACCATTCCGGAACTTCATTCTGTGAAGATAAATTAACATTTCCTGAACTAAATCAACCTTAGTTCATTTTAACGACGTTAAATCATATATTCCATTTATAGAGTTTATACCAAATGTAGACCAGTCCCTTGTTTTACTCGCCATTTCAAAATCCATGTGAGACTCCCTGAAATAGAAACTCTTCTATTTATATCTCTTGCCAGAGTAATCTTGAGCGAAAGTCGCTAACTTTATAATAACTTTTTCCTTTACTCGAATTTCAGTCATTGTTGAACCACTACTGCAGAGCAGTGGAGACATCCCGCCGCACGCTGTCTATTGGTTCTTGAAGACGTGAGCGCTAACAGAAAAAACACTAAACGAACATTCATTTCCAATCTAAATTAACATTATTCATATTAATTCGTTCCCGGGGCACAGAAAGATGTATCAAAATTATGTAAAAGCGGATGTAAAAACTAGTTAAGACTATTAACTACATATAATAACACTAATAACTACATAATTATACGATATACTGATCAGAGACGGAATATTATGTATCTACTGTACTATTGAAGGTCCTCCAGGTTGGGGGTTTTAGCAAAGGGCCGACAACCCTGTCTGTATAAAAAATCGCACATGTTACGGAAACAACAATAAATGGAAAAACTTTGCTGCGGGACGGACATCCGGAGTCTCAGACTCGTATGACTGACAGTGGTGAAAGCCGAAAGGAAGCCACTGGCATGAAAACGGATGCCCCGACCGCAGAACCAGAGTTGGGGCACTGTACGAAGGATGGCCACCGACCGAGCAAAGTGGAATCAATTTGTTGTTGCCCTACAAGACGCCACCAGGCGTAATGGCCACTGACTGCTTTGACGGTCGGCGGCTAAGAATCAAAGAAGAAGAAGTACTATTGAAAATAGCATAGAACTTTAATCGCTGCACCTTCTGTCGATTTAGGCTACAGTTGTCATTGCAGAGCTTTCTTCTTCATCAGACGACTGGTTAGCAGAAGGTATTTTAGGTGTTGAAAATGTTTTTCTAGTGTAAGATGTAGAATGTATGAAAGTTTAATCAATGGAAGAAAACAATATTCAGGAGAACGTTTAATAAAATCGCGTTTCCTGTGCCACCTTCATTTTATCTTCAAAAAACACCATATAGTAATTAAAATTGTATTTAATGTTATTGATTAACATTTCATTGTGGGGTTACTCTTCATTATTCTAGAACTGACAATGCCTGTTGGCCATCCCACCACCTTGAATGAAATTGATGAGCATGTGAAAGTTATTCCTACCTTCCAGGAGTTGAGTGTAAAATCGAATTTTTTAAGCGTAAAAAAGAAATATGGTACAGTAGACATTCAAAAATCTGGCAACCTCCGGACCTGAGGAGTGCCGGATTTTTTAAAATGCCGGATTTTTTATAGTTATATATTCTGTATATATTTAACAGAAAATGACTACCTGTACACTTTATCTGCGATCGACAATGCACGATGTTTACGTTTTACACCACTTCTTTTATTTGCTGAATCCATAATGGGGCTATACAGCAGCAAATAAATGATAAAATGAGAAGGAATGAGCAGGAATGCCTGTTAACACGTGCAAGCAAGACCCAAACAGCTGCATCAAAACATAAACTGCTCCAGAAAACAGTGGCGCGCCAACGCGGTAAATTTAAAAATGCGCTCCGAAATCCATGCCGGAAATCTAAAGGAACCGGATTATCGATGGCCGGATTTTTGAATGTCAACTGTATAAAAAAACTAATAGCGTTGTATTAAAAAAGCGCTAATCGAACAGCGTAGGATCTGATGAATTGGTGAACTGGTGGACTGTACATATGACGAGGTTAGCTCCTTTGGTTTTTACGTAGTGGCCTACGAATGTGGCCAGGGAGTTAAGGTAAGGACCCAAAAATGATAGATGCCCCCAGGATTCACCGAAAAGGGGGGGGGGGAGGGGAAGAGAATGATGAATCCACAGGCGCCTCATTGGAATCGACCAGACCCGTTACACGGACTTCGAGCTCTGAACAACGGCTGGAATTTCAATGTGCCTGTGGTAGGGAATTCTCTACTCAGAGAGGAATGAAAATCCACAGAACGAAAAAGGGGTGTGGGAGGTCATCTGGGGGAGATCAACAGCGCTCTGTCTCGACGGATAAGACGTTAGAAGAACGCAGCCAGGAGTCAATCCACAGTGCTGAGTACATTCAAGTTGATCTGCCTGATGATGATCTCACACACTTCTTGGACGGGAAGAGAGATGCAATCAAGTTTCCACCTGCCAGTGCAAAAGGGCTTTGGGAACAGCTGGACGAAGCCTTGGCAAAAGAGTTGGATAACAACCTGAAGCAGATAACTTTGGAGAAGAAGCTGGAAATCTTCGGCGACATAATATATCTGCATTGTCGCAAAGTGTTCGGAGTGAGGGAGAAAAGGGAAAGTAACCCACCACGGAAAAGTAGAAGACAAATTAAAATAGAAGAAATAAGGAAACAGAAGAAGCATGCCCGAAAACTGTTCAAGAACGCAGTTGCCACAGAGAAAGAAGGGTTACGACAGGTTTGGGAGCACCTGAAAGGCCAACATAATGCCCTATGTAGAGCAGAAAGGTTGTGCAGGAAGAGAAGGAAGACTCGAAGGGATAGGGACAGATTCTTCAGGGAGCCCTTCAAGTTTGCCAAGGAACTGTTTGAGCAGCCACGGTCGGGTACGCTAAACATCAGAAAAAAAGAGCTGGAAGAACACCTTAGAATGACATATTCAGATGGTCGCAAATATGAGCCGCTCAGCAGCATGGCAGGCCTTAAATGGCCGAGTAAGCCAGGAGCTGAATTTAACACCAAGCCCCCAACGGTGCAAGAGGTAGAAAGCATTGTCCAGAAAGCGCGGTGCAAGTCAGCTCCAGGTCCTAATGGTGTTCCATATGTGGTGTATAAGAGATGCCCTGGGGTGCTCAAACGACTGCTCCGTTTACTGAAGAATGCGTGGAAAACCCAGCTTGTAAGCAAGGAATGGAGAAAGGCGAACGGAGTCTACATCCCGAAGGAGCAAAATTCCACAGACATCAGTCACTTCAGGCCAATCTCACTACTCAATGTGGAAGGAAAGATATTCTTCTCAGTGATGGCAAAAAGACTCACTACATACCTCCTTGCAAATGGGTACATTGACACTACCATTCAGAAAGGAGATATCCCAGGTACACCAGGATGTCTGGAGCATGCCACAATGATCTGGGAAGCAATCCAAAAGGCAAAGTCTGACAGAACAAACCTCCATGTAATCTGGTTGGATCTAGCGAATGCTTATGGATCCGTTCCACACCAGATGTTGTGGCAGGCCCTAGAAATGTATCATGTTCCACAAGAGATTGCAGCAATGCTGAAGCTGTATTTCGCAAGGTTTGATGTCAGATTTTCAACCAGAGAGTACACAACGAAGTGGGTTGACCTTGAACTTGGAATTGCGATGGGATGTACCATCTCTCCGATACTATTCGTGATGGCTATGCAGGTAATCCTCAATGCGGCTGAAGGAATGGCTATAGGTCCGAAGCTCGGTGGAATGTGTCACATGCCACCGCTCAAAGCATTCATGGATAACACAACAATTTTGACATCAGATGAACATCAGGCCCGGAGGATGTTAGCACGCCTGGATGAACTAGTCAGCTGGTGCAGAATGAGCTTCAAACCCAAGAAGTCGAGAAGCCTATCAGTCAGGAAAGGGAAGATAGCAGAGGTCATATTCACGGTTTCCAACCAAAGAATCCCTACTGTCATTGAGGAACCTGTTAAAAGTCTTGGCAGGGTGTACGATGCCTCATTAAAAGACTCAAAGGCAGTGCAACAGACAATAGAAATGGCAGACAGAGGGCTACAGATCAAAGACCAAAGCAGACTCCTGGGAAAGTTCAAACTGTGGTGCATCCAGTTCATGTTGATACCGAAGTTGCTGTGGCCACTGCTTATATATGAAATAAGCACAAGTACAGTAGAAGCCATAGAGCGGAAGGTCAACAAGTTCATGAGAAAATGGCTAGGGGTACCACCGGGTCTGTCAGATGTAGCACTGTACTGCAAAAAGTCAAAACAACTGCTTCCTTTCAAGTCAGTTGTTGAAGAGTACAAAGTTGGAAAGGCAAGACTTGCAATGATGCTAAGCGAGTCAGCTGATGACGTGGTTAAGTCCATTCAGCCCACACTGAAAACGGGAAGGAAGTGGAGGGTGGAAGAAGCTGTTGATGCTGCCCAAGAGTCACTCAAACTGAGGGAGGTAATCGGATACGCACAAACGAATAGACGGGGATTTGGTCATGGAGACATCCGCTGGTGGTCCAAGGCATCAAGCAGGGAGCGCAGAGACATGGTAGTTCAGGAGATACGAGGAGCTGAGAATGAAAAGAGGTTGCAAAAAGCAGTGCAGCAGGTCCAACAAGGTCAATGGACTACATGGGAAGAAGCCCTGCAGAGGTCCCTGACATGAAATGACATATGGCATATGGCACCTCTTAGGCTCAGCTTCGTTGTCAGATCACTGTATGACCTGCTGGCGTCGGCCACCAACCTTGTGAAATGGGGAAAGTCGGATGATGAGCAGTGCCCCCTGTGCCAGGGGAGGCAGACACTTGAACACGTGCTCTCATCGTGTAAAGTGTCATTAGGACAAGGGCGATACACTTGGCGCCATAACAAAGTGCTAAATGAGCTTGTTGCGACAATAGATCTGACAAGGGTGCAGGCGAATAGCAAACCCAGGTCGAGCACCGCAAATACATACTTTCTGAGGGAAGGAAAATCAGAACACCCCAAACCGAGTAAACCTGGTAGCAGTTTACCATCTCTTCTTGACTGTGCAAACGACTGGGAGATGGCGGTAGACCTACCTAGACGAGGGGCATATCCAGAGAGTATCAGGAGATCGCGGAGAAGGCCGGATATAGTGCTTCATTCTTCAGCAACGCTTCAGGTCATACTGATTGAACTGACCGTGCCATTTGAATCCAGATTAGACGAGCAACATTCGTTCAAAGAGGCCAAGTATAGTGATCTGTCCGCGGATCTGAGACACGATGGGTTCACTGCAAGGGTCATGGCTGTTGAAGTGGGCGCAAGAGGGCTTGTGGCTGCATCAGTGTATGATTTATTGAAACTATTGGGGCTGAAGGGACAATGGAGAACAAAGGCACTGAAGAGGCTTAGTGAAACTGCCGAAAAGGCATCGTGCTGGCTGTGGAACAACCGCAATGGGCAATGGAGATCGTAACAATAAACGCTGCGGTACAGAAAACACCAGGAATTTTTCTAAGCCCACAATATGCTGGGTTTTTGGTGTATTAGTGAACGGGCTGTGAAGTAGGGGCGACAGGCGGTGTATACTATAAGGGGTGTCAGTATAAGAATTTCGGTAACGAACACGCAGTGGCTAGACTCGTTGACTTCGCGACGGTGTCTCAGTGTGTACGACGGAACGAACGGAAAAATGTGTTTTCCCTTTGTTACTTTCACAATTGCCTCCGTGGCTGGCGGAGTTGCGGATTTTAAAGTTGCTACCATAAGTGCAATGGGTTCATTTTCGATACAAGACAACAGGAAGCTCAGACGCTTGGGAGTCATGACCCAAGTGGGCCCGCCCCCCTTAGAGTGTAAAGGAGTATATAGGGCCGAAACACTTGCTGGACGGGGGGACCACTTCTAATGATCAGATTGCTTCCTGTTGTATCGCTCTGTTAAGAGTTTCCTATCATAAGAAGCGGTTATTAAAAGTACAACCGTAGCTCTATAGTTGTGACAGTGATATAAATAGGAATGTTATGTTTTTATCTTATGGAGTCTACTGGTAATTTAGGATGGCAACTACTAAAAGATTGAGTCTTCTCGGTTCTTGTAATGTTTGTATCCCCCGACCACACCTGCGAGACTGATAATTATGTCATCATATGAAAATAGACTTGTATTCAATGATCCCCCATTAAATATCGATATGTTTAGATATGTACATAAGTTTTTAAAATGAGTCATACGGGCGTGGCCATCAACTTCCATTCAATCACATTATCTGAGATTGTTGCTTGACTCCATACCACAAATGCGTTTGTGCTGTAACTTTTTACGGTGTCTGCGCCGTAGCTGACACACTCCGTCTTCGGCAGACTGTGTTGTGTTTGTTGTTCAGGATTGCCTCCCATAGCCTTTCCATCTCCGGTAGTAGCTGCAAGACAGCTGCTTATTTTGTTTACCGAGGTTTACTTTCCTCGTGGCTAGAGCTTATAGCGGCTCTTACTCATTTGATTCACCCGTCATAGGACATATGGGGGACTTTAGTTGGGGTAGCAGAGCCACCTGTTTCTCAATCCAGTCCCGCTGTGAAACATCGCGATTTGGTCCGCGGCTGCTTATTCGTCCAATAATAACCTGGCTTAGTTCACAGCTAACACTCCATATCTAGAAGTCGTTCGACGATCCGGCACCTGTGCACGCGTGTGATTGGGGTTGGTCGCCTCTTTGACCAGGAGTCCAGACCCTGTACACAGTCTCGAAAACTGCCCAGCCCATAATGAATCACGATGCCTAGCCTGGCCAATAGATTCTGAGCTCTGGCGGAAGCTATGGGCCTGCTGCGATGACCTGGAAATGACTGTGTACTTCGCCCAGACAACAAAATCTGCAGTTCTAACATGATGACAGATTGGAGCGACCCTTCTCGATCTCTGTTTCACTACGGCAGTATATGTTACATTTTTGTACTGATTTTTATAGAGTACTTTCAATTGTCGCACTTTCTTTCTTTCTTTCTTACTTTGCTATGTGCAGCAGATATTTGGTATTTTCATTGTTACACTCCCTTCAGTATATTTCGTCTTGTCTGTTTACTTGCCCATTCCTGCTGAGATAGTAGACAAGTGATGCACTATTGACTGGACAGGCATATTCTCGTGCAACCACCCATTGCCGCTACCTATTTACACGAAAATCCCAATCGTATTTGCCTAATTGCTGATAAAGCCAAGGTGCGCGACAGATAAGAGATTACGTGTCTGGGTGACACATTATGGACAGACAAGGAAGACTGATAAGGTTGATAAAATGTTGGATTTTTATTCCCGTTAATGATATCCACCAAAAGATAGATATAAGTGGATGGAAGCAGACATCATCATCATCATCAGTTGATAAGATCTCTATGGTGTTGTTTGCTCCACTGTAGTGTATGGAATGTCAACTTGACCTACGCAGTGGTGTGTAGACATGGATTGAGTGTACAATGTGCGAATGATGATAAGGGTTCGTGTTGTTGACAAATGTTCTTTTCTCACACTCATGTATGACTGGAAGTCATCGACACCAACGACTGTGTACCTTTTCTAAAGTTTAATTGGACGTACACACTCGACAGCACAGATAGTGACAAATCACAGGTTGGCATAATACATCATAGTACAGTGGATAAATGGTCTTGCAATGTTATGTTACATGGGCACTCATGTAGATTAATATTATAATGGACTGTCAGTAGCCAAGCCCTCAGCATCGCCCATACATATAAATCATCTGACTTCACTGACTGAGCACGTCAGCTTATAAACAATATTTCAGATGGCTTCTAAACCTAATCTCGTTTAGCGACGATTCTCCCACATAATGTTCAGCACATATTTTTTTTCATATAATAATATTGAACCGCTAATAACGGGTTCTCATGTGTAGCAGTGATCTCTGGACTAAACAAGCGATAATACGGGCATCCCCTTTCTCTTCTTGAAAGTCGCTACATGTTTTGGTTCCAAGATGGCTTCACTCGTGAACTGTCACTCACGTTTGGATGCAGATAATGAATCTGTCCTAAAGTTAGTCATTCATAAAACATTGCATTGCTCTGTAGATTTGATCATGAACAATTGACTGCATTCTACAGAATATAGTGCTGCTAGGAATCGAAGTCGTTTTCATCGAGTCAAATATATTCTCTTAGACATTCAAATCGTAACTATCGAAAATGGTGGCTTCGATCGAGAGTTCATAAGAGTGTCTTTGATTACCTTGGTAGAGGAAATATGGAACTGCCATTCCTTGGCAATATGAATAAACACTGGAGTAAAGCATACACGATAGGTCTAGACGACTATCACTTTCCCCACAAATACTGAGATCACTTTTTCCCGGCGACAGGCCGACATAGGAAACACACAGTCCCTATCAGGACGAAGCCAAATCACACCACTCTCTAGCGACACATCCGCCGAATAGCCTTTGACCTCTCTAGAGACAACAGAACATATAGTTCGACTTAGATATGTAAAGATATACAGATATAAGACAGACTCGTCCTACTCAGACAAACAATACACATAAATTCAGGCCATAGATATTCTGAAGCAAGAACAATCTATTATTACCCAAACAACGAATAAATCGCAGTAAAATGGATTTATCCGCGGAGTTTGATCGAAGAGATGGCACAACTTTCAAGGAAAGTAACTCAATAATGACTTTCCCTTAAGCACTAAAAAATTACCTATGTATAATATTGTAAGATATCAAAGACTGCACGTAACAAAGACCTAATCGCTTCCTGTCCGACTTGTTATGACAAGATTTCTTTGGACAGTAATATGTTGTTACATCTGAAACACATTGTCGTATGAGTTTACATATGTGTTTGTGAGTTCGCCTGCCAGGTATCGGTGGTTTGATTGCCATATTTGGGAAACGTGTCCTTTGCATCACGCGCAAAATTATTTAATGTCGGAATATGTTGAAATTACCCCCCCCCCCCCCCCCCCCCCCCAACATATTTTTTTTAAAACGATTTGAGCTTTCTTAGCTTCTTTGCAAACAGATGCGGGGGAGGACAGTGAATATAGCCTGACACGTTTCATGGTTAAGACACTGTGAGGAATTGCTTGCCAAGACACAACCAGACTTGCCAGAGGTTAGAATTCAGAATCTCCATTCATCAGACTGGCTTTGTGGAACAATCTTGAAGGACTTACATACCCAAGGAAAACCATTTTAGTAAGTAAGGCTGAGGAAACTGAAACACACGGAATCAAAGAGGGAATTATCTTATAAAAGTAACAACCCCAAGAACACGTGTAAGAGGCATAATCAAGTGCCGTAACGTCATTAATATGAGCAACATGTCTGTTAGCAAGGATTAGAGTAAGTTGTCATTTTACATTCTGTATTTTTCATTACTAACATGTGAACTAATATGAATATATTACCATGTGAATATTAATGTGTGAAAATCGCTAGCGGATGTGCCAATCATTTGAGGCTGGCAAATTCAGCGGATGGAATGATGATTTCATGAACCACCAATGCATGGGATGGTGATTGCTTTGTTGCTAGTTTTTTAAAGAGAACTAAAAGTAAAAGGTAATCCAAAGTTCCATATGGAGCAGGGAGGGAAAGATGAAAGTAATGATGTATATTCTAAGTATAATACTTTCAGTTTCACACCAGTGCAAATGTCTATGTAAACATATTCACTTTAAAGTTAATGAAAGTTTCAAACTTTTTATTCAGTGTAAATATCAATGAAAACAGATTCAGTTTATATTGTGAACACTTTTCAAACAGTGGAGATGTAAATGTAAGCATATTATATCTATACTATTAACCTTTTCATTTAAAAGTAAAATAAGGATAAAGCTATTCTGTTTAAATGTAAAGAAAGTTTCTCTCGAGGGATTAAGTTCAATTCTCATCGAGTGTAAACTCTGAGATAGATGGGATGGTAGAACAGGAGAAAGGAAACACGTAAGTATGTATCGGGAAACGCAATACCCAGGAAAGCGTTTAGTTTCTATTCTTTTACCATAGTTGTTGGTGGTGGTACTAGTGAGGGTACTAATCTCTGGAACAAAGTGAGGGTAGAAGTGGACTGGCGTAGAAACGCGAGACCAGCTTGGCAGTTACTCTTTGAGTGTTCTGGGAACGTGCTGCACCTTTAAGCGTAACCAAAGACGTGAGAACTCCAGTGACCTATCTGCACAGAAACCATCAGCGGGAGCAGAAACTACTATTGGCAGCTAAGTGAAACGTATAAGCTGTCAAAGTGAAATTTTTTTCAGAAAACCTAAATCATTCAATGATGAACATTTTCTTTTAAACTATTCATTATTTTAAAACTTCAACCAATTAATACCCTTTAGCTCCCCGAGGAGCATAGACCTTCAACAAACACATGCCACGTCTTCCTGTCTTGTGCTATCCGGTCAAGTCCTTTCCATGTATTCCTCATCATATTCACTTCTGTATCCAGTTCTCATCTCCATGTCTTTTTTGGTCTACCTCTGCATCTCTTTCCCTGTGGATTCCAGAACAAGGACTGCCTTGTAATGCAATCAACCGGTTTCCTCAATGTGTGTCCTATCCATCGCCAGCGTTATCTTCTCAACTATTGTTTCACTGGAACTTGTCTGGTTCTTCTCATCAATTCCACATTTGTGACTTTGTCATATCCTTTCAGTTCTTCTATTCTACGAAAGCACCTGTTTATAAAAGTCTGTAGCTTTTTGGTTGTTGTTTTTGTTGTCCTCAATGTCTCAGAGGCATACAATAGGACTGACTTCACATTTGAGTTGAAGATTCTTATTTTTGTGTTGGACTTGATTTCTCTTGTTCCCCATGTGTTTCCCATTGCACTGAAAGCTCCTCTTGCTTTTTGTATTTTTATTTTGATATCACTGTCTGTCCCTCCAACTTTGTCTTTATTACTTCCGAGATATGAGTATGATTCTGCATCTTTTAGTGGTCTTTCTTCAAGTTCAACCTTGTTATCATTTATTGCATTTATTCTCATAATCTTTCCCTGTGTATTTTCAGGCCCACTTGTTGTGACCTCTCATCGATAATTTTCATTTTCTCTTGCATCTGATTATGGTTATGGGACAGAAGAGCCAAGTTATCTGCGAAATCCAGATAATCAAGCTGTTTACTCGGATTCTCTGGATTCCATTTCTGTTGTGTGATGTCGAAGTTTTCTTAACCCAATCTATTGCCAGTAAGAAAAGAAATGGAGACAAGAGGCATCCCTGTCTCACTACCGTTCTAATCCTAAACGGTTCTGTAAGTTGTCCTTCATGAAGAACTCTGCATGTCATGTCTTCATAGGTCTTCTTTATTATGCTAATGATCTCCATGGGAACTCTAGAACGCCTCAACAATTTCCAAAGCAACTCTCTGTCCACACTGTCAAATGCCCTTTCATAGTCCACGAATCCGATGTATAGCGGTGAATTCCATTCCAGACTTTGTTCAAACACCATTCTCAATGTGGCTATCTGGTCTGCACATAATCTGTCCCATCAAAAACCCGCTTGTTCATCTCTCAGCCGCCTGCCATGGACTCCCCCAATCTCCCAAGGATGATTCTGCTTAATACCTTTCCTGGCACTGATAGTAACACCATTCCTCTACACTATGTGCACTCTTGTAAATTTCCCTTCTTAGGCAACTTGACCAGATAACCTTCCTTCCAATCTGGTTGTATTTCCTCTCTCTCCCAGACTTTGCCACTCTGTATAACATCTCTGCAGAGGTAACAATATCTGCCCCCTTGTTAAAACCTAAATGATTATTAAATTTGTTATTTGTAATTATACAAATTTAACTTCGATTTAATCATTTTAAAGGTACTGCATGTTTCTCTCAGTCAATTTACCAAGCATACTCTAAACAGAGCTATACCAGAATAAATAGAATTCCACTGAGAGGTGGGGGCTTGACGAGCTAAAATTAATAATTGCTTAATCCTTCACAAAAGTTGTCGGCAGATTCTAGAATTATTGTGCTTAGCAATGCAGCATTTTTTTCGCTTATCTGAATATCTTGTTTACTCCATTGAGATAGAAGCGTCATTACCCTTCTATTTACAAATCTTCCAAGAGCAATCTTGTGCGAAGATAGACACCTTTGAATTCCATATTAGATACCCTTGAGTTTTGGCCACTGTTGGACCATTACTGTACAGCAATGGAGGAAATACCGTCACAGGGTTGTTGCCGGAGTCTGCTTTAGTTGACGCTGGTTCTTAGCGAATTCTTGACTTTTCCTTCTCACGGCAGGAGTCAAATGGCTTTTTGCATAACGTTCCTTGCCCGAGCAAATCTCGCAAGTTTTCCGCTTCGAATGTTCTCTAGACCTGTCTCTTATGATCGGTGTCCAGAACTAAGTACCAGTAACTGGCACTAGGAACTGAGGAGAAATACATAATAGCATCTCACGTTAATCGTTTGTCTCATGAAGTAGGCATCAAGAGGCTTCCGCTTTCCTCCACCATTTCAGCTTCCTCTGAATGTTCCCGATGCCCATGAGTGTGGAATTTAAGGCTACCAAAGCAGATGAAGGAGAGTGAAAGAGTTATAAATGAATCATAGAACAAAATACAACAGTCAAAAAATTGGTAACATAAAAATATATATAGACCATGATGTCATCACCATCCTCCTCTCTCTGCTTCCTATGGAGCATGGAGCTACCTCTACTATTGATTCCTTGCAAGGAAACCCGCACAAAGAAGTCATCAGCTCTAGCAGTTGTGGTTTATGTGACAATTTAGTTTACATGATGAGGTTTCCGGCATCATACACAGCTTTACATAAAATAAACATATTCATACAAATAAATACACATAAGAATAAGAAAATTATACATTTAAGACTTTCTTCATGAATAGTATGCAGATACTTTTGCACAGATTGTTCGATAGTATTTATTGCAACATTTTGATATGTAGTCGTCGCTGTGTGATGCTGCTTGTGTTTGCTAATCAACAAATCCTAGATTTAACACACTGAGAATTTTCAATTGAACCGTGATTATAAATATTTTTATACAAAAGGTAAGCCATTAATTTCACACTTTACTCCTAATATTTATCACACTCTAGTAAAATCTTTTAATATCTCCTCTCTGTCATCTGTCTCTCTTTGAATTACGAAAATGGAATCAAAGTCACGGGTCTTAAACACTCGAGGCCTTATAGCCGAAAATGTCGCCCACACGAAATTTAATTTTGGGCTTTGTTTACCTTAACGAATTATCACTAAAGGGATGTCTTAATTTGTATCAGTCACTTGCGCAACTTAAATTATTTGGTAAAGGCTGATATTTGATATTGTGGGAAAGTTTCGTTAATTACTTGTAACGCTAGACATGATTGCGTGATCTGAACCGTTACAATATGTATCTGTCTCCTCTTTCCACCTTGGCGAAACAAATTATCGACCAATACTGTCAATTTACACTTGCTATAATACATTCTTCTTCTTCTTCTTTGATCCTTAGCCGCCAACCGTCAAAACAGTCAGTGGCCATCACGCCTAGTAGCGTCTTGTAGGGCAACAACAAATTGATTCCACTTTGCTCGGTCGGTGGCCATCCTTCGTACAGTGCCCCAACTCTGGTTCATTCTTTGCATCTCAGCCTCCACAGTCCTCCGCCAGGTTGTTTGCCGACCAAAATAATACATTAGTATCGCTATTTTCTCATTTTACCGCAGAAAGATAGATAAACAAGTTATTTTGTAAGCGACTATCCCTTCAATGTTGAAGATATCTCCCAATCTATTGTAATCGCCTCTCTTAGCAGACTTTAGTCAATTAAGAGATAAAACTGAGAACGTTAGGTGCACCCACAATCTGGGGGTTATTTAAGAGGAATGTAAACCCAGAACAAAAAAATATTATTGGTAAATCAGGCCAAACGGAAGACAGAAAAAACGGTAGGCAGAAAAAAATGGACGAACGACTAGAACGTTCTGCCTCAACCATGAACATTCGTTGAACTAGTAAAAATCCTCTTAATATGCTCACTTTACAAAGTAGACACAGCACGGCAGACGATGCCATATCTTTAGTTATGATTCATATCACATCTCACATCAAAGTTAGTACAATAGATGAAATTATAATAAATATTCTGACATCATATTCATGAACTACGTTATTGACACGCCAATTCAATTTGACATAGGTTACGCTTACAGGTCCACGACGCAATTCACATCTTAATGCTTACTTCTAAAGCTGCAGTAGCATATATGTTCCAGAAGACATCAATTCATTTTCATCAGTGGCAAAAGTACGTCTTGACACTGGCCATTCATTGCCCAACTACGAATCGTTACTGTTACGTCACTCCCTAACAACACTCCATTTGTTCAACAGAGATACTAGGCAATGTACAGACCCTCCTTAAAAGGCAATCGAGTTTACGCATCGAAAGCATCTAGTACGTCCAAAATACAATTAGCAATCTTCGACTCAAATTCAAATCAGTCTAATTGCACGGCTCTAACATATGAAAACAACAGCAAAAACCATAACTAAGAAGTACAGCCGAAAACACGGTCCTTTATGTTTGGACATGCGCCTAATGTAACCGATGGAAAATGTACTTAGATTGAACAAGCGTGCCTCGTCAAAACGAAGTAGCATTTTAGTTTAACATACTTTCATAAATGAGTGCTTGCTGAGAATAGAAGAAATAAAATGCTGCAACAAGGTCAACAAAGTGGAACTGTTGACAAGAAGGCACACGTTGGTGAACAAAAGCCGAGAAGAAAACGTTGGTGATAGAGGGGACACACATTTAAGGAACCTGTTGAAAGTGTTACCAGACAGGCTTTGGTCTAAGAGAAGTAGAGACATTCCGAAAAGCACCTGGAGAAGAGAGCTGCAGGAAGTTAAAGAGAAAATTAGAGAGAAAAAAATGGGATGGAAACAATACTTGGAGCTAAAAGCACAGCACGAAAAACAGAGAAATATAGAGAATATGCGATACTCAGAACACAAGCAAAGAAGAAGTTGCTAGCAGCAAAACAAAAGTCGTGGGAAGAATTTGGAAAAAAGCTAGAAAACGATGCGCTAGAAAACCAGAAATTGTTCTATAAGACCCTAAAGAACACGAGGAAGGAAAAACAATGCCCTCTTAAATTTAAAAAGGACCAGCAAAGCAAATTGCTTACTGCCCCGAAGGAAGTAATGGAAAGATGGAAAGAATATTTCTCAGAACTCCTTGATGGTGAGCAAGGTCAAGCATCAGAAATGATAACCACTAGCACAGAAGAGAAAACCAATGATGGTGAAGATGACATAAAGAAGGAAGAACTGAAGGCAGCACTGGAGAAAATCAAGATGGGCAAAGCAGCAGGGCATGATGGTATAACACCATAAGTGGTTAAGTACGTGGGAACATCAGGCAACCTATTACTCTTAAGAGTCCTCAGGCAGCGGGGTGCAACAAGACCATACCAAAGGATTGGGAGATTTCCATCATAACACCGATTTTCAAAAAGGGTGACAATCAAAAATGTGGAAACCATAGAGGCATATCCCTTCTCAGTGTCCCTAGTAAAATCTACTCTACAATCCTAGAGCAGAGACTCAGACGCCTAGCTGAGCCACAATTGGATGAGGTCCAGTGTGGATTCCGACCAAACCGAAGTACTCAAGACCTAACCTTCACACTCAGACAGCTGAGTGAAAAGGCTCTTGAGTACAATAGTGAGACCCATCTCTGTTTCATAGATCTGGAAAAGGCGTTTGACAAGGTCCACTGGAGCAAACTCAGGGACTGGTTGGCACGGACGAACATTCCAGCAGATCTGATTCGTGCTACACAGAGCTTCTACAAGTCGTGCAGAAATTATGTGAGGACAGCAAACCATAAGTCAGAAGAGTTCAGGAGCACCACTGGTGTAAGACAAGGGATATCCTGTCACCTTATCTTTTCATACTCCTTATGGACGATGTCATCAAGGCATGTAAGGAGAGAACAATAAGGTATTCAGTGGGGTACTGGAAGATGATACAGGTCTGTATTTCAGAGCTGGCATTTGCTGATGCTGTTGCCTGATAGCTAAATCAGAGGCACATCTCCATTCCAACCTGCAAGTCTGGATGGAAGAGCTGGAGACAAGAGGGATGGTCATAAGCAGCTCTAAAACAAAATCCATGGTGATATCACGAGAAGAAAGAAGACATCAGATTAAGCTGGGAAAACTGGTCCTATAGCAGCAGGTCGACCACTTTAAATACCTCGGGGCTGTTATACGAGGCGTGTTCAAATGAAACCCGACCGTGCTGCGCCAAGTGGATATTCGTAGAAGGAGCATGATGACGTCACATCTGACGTAATAAGCACATACGAATGTACAAGTGTGTAAGTGTTCATTCTCCTAATATTCATTGGTTGTGCTGCAGACCGTTAAAATAATGTCCGGTGTGATAAGGAATCCGTCCAAAAATTCAAGTCACAGATTTCCGCCGGTAAGGTTACGCTGATAGCATTTTTTGACCATGAAGGGCTTCTATTGGTAGACTTTAAAGAGCCTGGCGTGAACATCAATGCTATCGCTACAAAGACACACTAGACAACCTGCATACAGCCATCAAGAATAAACGACCCGGCATTCTTTCGCGTGGTGTGATTCTGTTGCACGACAATGCTCGTCCACATGTTGCGAATATTGTGCAGGAAGCGTTAGCAAGGAAAAGGTGGGAAGTTCTGCCACACCCAGCTTACAGCCCCGATCTGTCACCATGTGACTTTCATTTGTTCGGATCCTTAAAAAAATCTCTAAAGGGACAACGATTCGACTCCGATGCAGACGTCATGGCCTCGGTGACCAAATGGTTCAATATGCAACCAAAGTCATTTTTCTCGGACGGCATCCGCCGTCTACCCAAGCAGTGGGATGCGTGTCTGAATGCCTATGGTGACTATTTCTAAAGGACCCCAGTGAGTACTTGCTTCCTAACAATTGCTGTATTTAATTCTACTACTCCTGCTGATGTACCTTACATACATTTGTTATAAAGCCACTGGGACGGGTTTCATTTGAACACACCTCGTACTTGTAGATCGGAAGGGAGGCATCAAAGAAGAGTTGGCCACTCGAACAGCAGCAGCTGGGAGACTTTTTCAGGCCATAAATCGAGGATTCCTCAATAAGAGAGAAGTTGGTAAGAAAACGAAGATGGCTGTATACCGCTCCACATATGTCCCAGTCTTGTATCGATGCGAGTCATGGACAATGACTGGAACCCACAAAAGCCAGATCCAGACCTTAGAAATGAGGTATCTCAGAAAGGTGGTTGAAGTAACAAGAAGAGACATGGTCCGCAACCAGACCATACGTCAAGGCCTAAAATCCCACCCCCTTCAGACCCAAGTAGAACAGTCACAACTAAGATGGTTTGGCCACGTCTGCAGAATTGGAGAAGATCGGCTACCACGACAAGCATGGGAAACTAAGAGCCAGGGATCCAGACCTCCAGGACGACGCAGAGTCCGCTGGTAGGACAACATTAGACAACCTTTGAAGGACCGAGGACTAGAATGGAACCAGGCCAGGAGGAAGACAGCCGATAGGATAGTCTGGCGCTCTCTCTTCCAAACCTCTACACCTCACGGTAGAAGGGGAACGACCAAGTAAGTAAGATGAGAGCTAGAGACAGAGATGAACATGGTGAGGTGGACATGGAAAGACCCTGAGCTGATGGCACGTGACCTGATTTTTTAGCGTGTAATTGTAAAGACCTACGTTACTTGGGGATCTAAAGGGTATCGATTGATTGAATTTTTGATTGATATTTACTTTCCATTATAATACTTAATTTCTTATTTAGGTCATTGGAAATGATAGAAATTTGTGTGCAATGGATGGCGAATGGTGCAAAAATGGCTTTCCGTGTTGTCGGTCCGTCACTCCTGTACTTACATGCTATACGGACAATAGTGGCGGGGATCCCTATTGCAGATTCCCATGGGTAAGTCTAGAACTTTATGTGGAACAAAATAAGTTGCGTAAAGGTGATACGAAGAAGATGCTGTTGATGGATTTGGTACATACTAAAGAAACTGGTTGTATCATTACTAAGATAAATAATGCTTGGCATTATCTAGAATTAGACAACTCGATTTAGATCGAAGAATACATGGAGAAGAAAGCTAGTGACAACTGAGAATGGTGGGTAAGACAAAGCAATTTCCTGAGCTGGTAGCAAGCGACATGGGGACTTGATGATCGTTTGTTGAATAGCTGTGCTCATCGTGCATTGATTGATCGTGTAAAGATGAAACTGTAAACATATTAAGCATTTAACTGTGTGAAATAAGTTAACTGCTGATCTTGTCGCTCTTTTGCAGCCAAACCTTTTTGCCATTCGGAAACTTGTTGAATTGGAGTCATTAGCTCCAATGTCTTTCCTGGGTACTCTTACTTTGACTGGCGTACATTAAACGGATCCTCACATCTGGTTTCAAGCTGGAAAGATCGAGATATGCAGTTCTAAAATACTATGCTCATGCTCTGCGCTCTCCTAAGAAATCGTCATGTCCTGCCATGAGCCCACTTTCTAGTTCCCCTCGCCTGCCATCCTTTCATTGCTAGATCCTTCTGCGTTTTATCAAAAGCTGATACAGGAGGAAGTGAGAAGCACAGCGTCCAGACCACCAATCAATAGATGCAAATTACCAACTTAACATAACGTAACAAGTGGTAATCTTCAGACGTCTCACAGACCAAATCAGATTAACATAACGTAACAAGTGGTAATCTTCAGACGTCTCACAGACCAAATCAGATTAACATAACGTAACAAGTGGTAATCGTCAGACTTCTCACAGACCAAATCAGATTAACATAACGTAACAAGTGGTAATCTTCAGACTTCTCACAGACCAAATCAGATTAACATAACGTAACAAGTGGTAATCTTCAGACTTCTCACAGACCAAATCAGATTAACATAACGTAACAAGTGGTAATCTTCAGACTTCTCACAGACCAAATCAGATTAACATAACGTAACAAGTGGTAATCTTCAGACTTCTCACAGACCAAATCAGATTAACATAACGTAACAAGTGGTAATCTTCAGACTTCTCACAGACCAAATCAGATTAACATAACGTAACAAGTGGTAATCTTCAGACTTCTCACAGACCAAATCAGATTAACATAACGTAACAAGTGGTAATCTTCAGACTTCTCACAGACCAAATCAGATTAACATACCATCTATTCAACAAGTGAAAGATAGTAACTACTGATGAGTGTAACTGTGACACTGGTAAAATGACTGCTGAATATCTACTTCGAATGGTGCCCAACTTAGGAAGAACAGAGAAAGCGCATATGGCCATCACCTGCCCCATTCCAGGAAATACTCTACGGATATACTAACAGCCTCATGCTGACCACTGCTTTCTGTGAAGATATTCAAGTAGACGTCTGAGAGTGAATGAGAAGAAGTAGATTCTCCTACACACGGCCAACCTGGTAAATTCCGGAGTAATCTTTGGGGTTCAAAAGTTTCCCCCGAGCTTAGAGTGCAGTGCTTGATTCTCAGCATATTTCAACACAAGGAGAATCGTAATGATATATATACATATATATATATATATATATATATATATATATATATATATATATATATATATATATATATAGGAGCCGCGCTGGTGTAATGGCTACAACGTTGTACTGGCGACCAGGTGTTCATGGTTCAAACCCGGCCGTCGGCGTTTGAAGAAATGTTTACGACCGGAAATTTGACTGAATAATCTGAACGGCTCCTGCACATAAATCCCGTGTGGATGGGAAGGAGCGAAGCTCCTGACCGGGTTGGAAGGAAAGTCCACTGACCCCCCAGCCTCGCAATGACATGTCATTGGGCCGAAAGAGCTGGAAAAGCTCGAGTGCCGCTGGTTATAGAAAAAAAATATATATATATATATATATAATAAAAAGTCTTGCTAATACGTTTGCTTTCATACTGATAATAACTGAATAACTTAATAAACAATGCTTGTTTAGTTTTAAAATAAAATGTAACAAATTTAATAATCAATTAGTTTTAACAGGGGAAAATGAATGGAATCATGCTAAATTTTAGATGTAAATCAATTTTTGTCTTCACTGAGACTTAGGTGAGGATTTTTTTTTAAAGTAGTCTTTTTGCTGTTTCCTTGTAATTAGAACTTAAATGATCTAGGTGAGTCCTGCAGCCAGGGTTTCGTCAGTTCTTCTGTAATGAGGGCACTTCTTCACACAACTTGTCCAATTTAGGCGGTTAGTGTTGATTCCCTGCTTTTAGTGTAGAACTTTCGTCTTTCAGCTTCGTATCACAAACAGTCTGATAGCTTCGTTCCACGATCTTAAGACAAAATAAAGAGAACAAATGCCCCTGCTAAGTACACTTAGTTGGACGATTAACAGGCGCATTGTCTCGCTGTCCATCCACCAATGTTAACCTCTCTGAATAATTAAATTCTTGAATATACACAGCGTGACTCAGGGAAGATGATTAGAAATCACCAATATTCTTCTGGATATTAAACTGGGAACGGAAGTGCTTGGACTGTGCGAAAAGCAATGATTTGCTTGAATTATATTTAACAAGTTACATATATCTCACAAAATGATATTATACACTTTAGGCACATTAGATGTAATCATCACTCATCACTGCTCCAATAGGAGCGCGGGGTTGCTGCTGCTTTGGCGTTTATGAGCGAATTATCATAAAACAAACACCAGCGCTTGCTGTATTGGTTTATGAACATACTATATTCAAATGTTGAGGTTGCCAGCCTCATATATAACCACTTAGCAGGGAAAAAACATGTCAAATTCCCATTTGTAAAATAAATGTTTACACTTACCCCAAAGTAACTTTTGGGAACATAATCCCCTGGCACAGTTTAGAATGGACACAGCGAAATGATGCTTTCGAATAACTTGCTCGAAACATTTTGTATTCCTCTTATGACGGGTAGTTTGATTCCTTAGGTCTCCAGTATTTGTATTTAAAAATGCGTGTCTACATTTTAAGTTTTAAAGTTTCCCCTATATTTCGATCCTGGTCCTTTAAGTTTCCAGTCTTTGTATTAAAAATGCGGGTTTACTTTTAAGTTTTAAAGTTGCCCAAATACTTCGATTTGTCACTTATAATTTTGGAATTCTTAGTCCAATCCTTCTCTTTCAGGCTCTGGTGAATTGCTAGCTTGACGTGGCAGTGCAGTCTGATTTGTGACTCCGATTTCGCTAGATTATATATCCAATTCTCAGTTCAAGTCATAGATTGTACTTCCGACGAATTTTCCAATGGAAGTCAAAGTCTATTCCGGCTCTCAAATTAAGCCAATTGTAAGCTCTGAACTATATGGGAGGGGTATTTAATTTAATTGTCTCCGCGTATTTTAAACTTTTACATTCTAAAATTCCAACGCGTGACCTCTTTCTAATAAGGCTGTAAGACTTCCGTTTGCATCTTTATGCAAACTCACAAACAAATATGTGAACTCGTTCCTGCCACAACATAATCTCTCCAGACAGATTATCGGTAATATTGATACCAAGACGGGCCAGTGGAAGCGATTATCTTATTTGTTGGCGTAGATCCCCCAGACGGATATCACAGACAATATGGCCTTCTTTCATCGATCGTGCGCGACCATATTGTGCCAATAGAGATCGACTCTATCAAAGGTGACTAGGTGACTCAAGTGATAAACGTATTATCCGCTGGCCGACCTAATTACCTCGATAACAATACAGTTCACCTGGTGAAACGTAAACAAGTCTGGGAGAGGCTTCAGAGCAAAATAATGTAGGGCATTAATTATGCCAAATAATAGGGCGATGAATGAAGAAATGAAGTGATACTGCCGGAGAGAACGACAGTCATGAAAAGTGCACACAAATATCAAAACAGATATTGAAACATCTACAGCGCTGTTATACACACCAATGGGCAAAATCTGCGAAAGGGAGGAAATACCAGCAGAATTGAATAAAGGATATCTGCTGAAGTTGCATAAGAAGGGAGATTTATAAGAGTGCACAAATTATAGAGGAATAATGTTACTTTCAGTGCCAGGAAAAGCATAAAACAGGATCACCCTTGAGAGATTAAAAGAGTCCACAGACAAGCAACTGAGAGATGAACAAGCAGGTTTTCGACAAAACAGATCCTGTTATTACCAGATAGCCACATTGAGAATAATAGTTGAACAAAATATGGAATGTAATTCACCGCTATACATCGGATTTATGGACTATGAAAAGGCATTTGACAGTGTAGGCATATAATCACTATGGAAATTAATGAGGCACAATGGAGTTCCCATGAAGATCATTAACTTAATAAGGAAGACCTATGAAGACACGACATGCAGAGTTCTTCATGAAGGACAACGTACAGAACCATTTAGGATTAGAACGGGAGTGAGACAGGGATGCCTCTTGTCTCCATTTCTTTTCTTACTAGCAATAGATTGGGTTATGAAACCACTGACATCACACAACAGGAATGTAATCCAGTGGAATCTAACTAAACAGCTTGATGATCTGGATTTTTCAGATAACTTGGCTCTCCTGTCCCATAATCATTATCAGATGCAAGACAAAATGAAAATTATCGATGAGAGGTCACAACGAGCCTGAAAATACACAGGGAAAAGAGAAAAATTATGAGAATAAATGCAAGAAATGATAACAAGGTTGAACTTGAAGAAACACCACTAAAAGATGTAGAATCGTACACACATTTTGGTAGACAAAGTTGGAGGGACAGACAGTGATATCAAAATAAGAATCCAAAAAGCAAGAGAAGCGTTCATTGCGTTGGGAAACATATGGAGAACAAGAGAAATCAAGTCCAACACGAAAATAAGAATCTTCAACTCAAATGTCAAGTCAGTCCTATTGTATGGCTCTGAGACATCGAGAGCAACAAAAACAACAACCAAAAAGCTACAGACTTTTATAAAAGGTGCTTGCGTAAAATAGAAAGACTGAAATGGTATGACAAAGTCACAAATATGGAATTGATGACAAGAACCAGACAAGTGCCAGTGGAACAAGAGTTGAGAAGAAGACGCTGGCGATGGATAGGACACACATTGAGGAAACCTGTTGAAGCATTACAAGGCAGTCCTTGTTCTGGAATCCACAGGGAAAGAGAAGTAGACAAAACAAAACACATGGGGAAAAGAGCTGGATACAGAGGTGAAAATGACGAGGAAAAAATAGAAAGAACTTGAGCGGATGGTACGGGACTGGAGGACTTGGCCTGTATTTGCTGAAGGCGTATGCTCCTTTGGGAGCTAAAGAGTATTAATTAATTGAACGAACATTCCAGGTGCAACATAGGGAGATTTGCCTAGAAGAAAGAATGTCAGTCAGCAGCAATGACCTTTCTCTGTGTTGCCTCATGCGCCTCCAAGCCAAAGGTCCTTCTTCTATCTTTGATAGCTGAGTTGTAATGTCTATAGTTGATCTGTCCATGTTAGTTGTAGATGTTTTCGCATAAACTTTAGCCATCAGGGCGATACCATCGGCAAATGCTTGGTCTGAAATACAGCCTTCGCCTCATCTTCCAGTACCTCACTGAATACTTTCTTGTCCTCTCCTTGCGTGCTTTAATGACATTGTCTATGAGGAGTATTATAAGATAAGATGATATAATATCACCCGGTCTTACACGAGATTCTAGTGTAAATTCTACCAGGGCTTATAGCCAATAGGGCTTATAGCCACTAAGAGATGGCAATACTGGTGGTCCAGATGCCATGCAAGCGTAGTCCATCAAAGTACACTTTAGCGCTTCTATAGACGTAATATAAAAATTACTTACAAAGGTCTTAGAGGAAGACAAAGTACCAGCAAGATGGAAGGAAGACGAGTAAGAAGTGACTTGGCATAAAGAAGATGTGTACGAGCGAACACATTACATATGAATAATAGTACTCGTACAATCAGTGAGAGGCAAAATATTAGACAGAATTTTTCGTGAGGAATTTAAAGTAGCCATTGTCATGTAACTAAGATGTGGACACGAAGGCTTTTGACTAAACAGATCCTTTACAGACGAGATAGGCACATTGCATACATATCTGTTAGAAACAAAGCTTGGAATCGAACTCACATCATTACGTTGTATAATTGGATTATGAACAAGCATTCGGCAGTTTAGTCAGATAATAATTTTGCAAACTACTACTGCATGATGGTGTCCACAAGACGAGCATTAATCTAATTAAAGAAAGATTATTCTTTATGAATGATGAAACACAATGATCGTTTGACAAAGACCCGGAGAGCGATAGAGAAGCATCTTGTCACCATTAATCTTCGTACTGGCTATAGACTGCCCTATGAAAACACCGAAATAGATCGTTGTAAATTAAATTCAGTGGATGCTGACAAAACAGATCAAGAATCAAAACTTTGACCTGTCACTTCTGTCTCACGATAGCGAGGTTCTTCTTCTTACACTATCAGACGTCTATTATTAAATGTTTTCAAAGAAAGCAGTAGTCAACTTGAGGCTATTTGAATCTTTGTAGAGCTTGTCCACAAATAGTACTGGTGTCGGCATTATGCGCTTTCTCTGTTCCGCATATGTTAGGCAACTTCGAAGAAAATGTCCAGCAGTCAATTTATCAGTGCCACAGTTACACTGATCGTTTGTTCCTATCTTCAGTTTGTTGAATAGACAGTATCCCAATCTTTTGTGGCCAGTGTGGAGTCTGAAGATTAGCACATGTTATCTTCTGTGGAGCTGGTAGTGTGCATCATTTTGTGTGTGACCTGAATCTTCTACATCCCACATGTTTCTGTATCTGATACTGATAAAACTATTTGCCTCCTCGAAAGTTACGCTTGCATCAGGCTGAGATAGATTTCCACCTTCCTTTGCCAATCTGTCTGCCTCTTCATTGTCTGTGTTGTTACAGATGAGGTGGGATATTTTTAGGCCGCAAACGGCTCCCGGTTCAACCCAACCCCAACTGGGTACCAGAGCAACTTTGGGAAGGTTAAGGCGGCCGGCGTGATGCTGACCACATCACCGCTAGTGTTTTAATATGAAACAAATATAAAGGTATGTTATCAGGCACTCGCAGGAAATAAAGAAGTAGAACACCAGACAACAGAAAAACAACAGACATGAGTGGCTTACCCAGGACCTGAACACTGGACCTTCCGTGCGACAACCCCGCCTAGCCATGCAAGCGAATCACACTATCCGCTCTGCCATCTACGCATCATCAAAAATGATGTTTCAATGGCAGGTCAACAGTGCGAACCACAATACACGACACCAGAAGTCCTCCATGGGCAGTTCAGCCTATTAATGACGCAATCACTTCTGTTGTATTTCTATCAAGCAGTATAGGCCGAATCCAACAAGACCCTTAGGACCTTAATACTGTGTCCAGTAAATGATAGCAGACTAGAACAGTGAGAACAGGACAGTGGGTAGGTTTGGTATTGTACAAACATTTATTACAAACAAGGGAGGGAAACCTGAGGCCTGTAAACAGTAAATTAATATGAAACAAATATAAAGGTATGTTATCAGGCACTCGCAGGAAATAAAGAAGTAGAACACCAGACAACAGAAAAACAACAGACATGAGTGGCTTACCCAGGACCTGAACACTGGACCTTCCGTGCGACAACCCCGCCTAGCCATGCAAGCGAATATAAATACAGAAATATTAATACAAAAGAAACTTTCTTTGCCTAAGGAAAAAATGCGGAAATAACAAGATATCAAATTTAAACCAAACAGTAATAACAATCCCCGTGACACGGACTTCGAGCTCTGAACAACGGCTGGAATTTCCATGTGCCTGTGGTAGGGAATTCTCTACTCAGAGAGGAATGAAAATCCACAGAACGAAAAAGGGGTGTGGGAGGTCTTCTGGGGGAGATCAACAGCGCTCCGTCTCGACGGATAAGACGTTAGAAGAACGCAGCCAGGAGTCAATCCACAGTGCTGAGTACATTCAAGTTGATCTGCCTGATGATGATCTCACACACTTCTTGGACGGGAAGAGAGATGCAATCAAGTTTCCACCTGCCAGTGCAAAAGGGCTTTGGGAACAGCTGGACGAAGCCTTGGCAAAAGAGTTGGATAACAACCTGAAGCAGATAACTTTGGAGAAGAAGCTGGAAATCTTCGGCGACATAATATATCTGCACTGTCGCAAAGTGTTCGGAGTGAGGGAGGCAAGGGAATGTAACCCACCACGAAAAAGTAGAAGACAAATTAAAATAGAAGAAATCAGGAAACAGAAGAAGCATGCCCGAAAACTTTTCAAGAACGCAGTTGCCACAGAGAAGGAAGGGTTACGACAGGTTTGGGAGCACCTTAAAGGCCAACATAATGCCCTTTGTAGAGCAGAAAGGTTGTGCAGGAAGAGAAGGAAGACTCGAAGGGATAGGGAAAGATTCTTCAGGGAGCCCTTCAAGTTTGCCAAAGAACTGTTTGAGCAGCCACGGTCGGGTACGCTAAACATCAAGAAAGAAGACCTGGAAGAACACCTTAGAATGACATATTCAGATGGTCGCAGAGATGAGCCGCTCAACAGCATGGCAGGCCTTAAATGGCCGAGTAAGCAAGGAGCTGAATTTAACACCAAACCCACAACGGTGCAAGAGGTAGAAAGCATTGTCCAGAAACCTCGATGCAAGTCAGCTCCAGGTCCTAATGGTGTTCCATATGTGGTGTATAAGGGATGCCCTGAAGTGCTCAAACGACTGCTCCGTTTACTGAAGAATGCGTGGAAAACCCAGCTTGTAAGCAAGGAATGGAGAAAGGCGAACGGAGTCTACATCCCGAAGGAGCAAAATGCCACAGACATCAGTCAGTTCAGGCCAATCTCACTACTCAATGTGGAAAGGAAGATATTCTTCTCAGTGATGGCGAAAAGACTCACTACATACCTCTTGGCAAATGGGTACATTGACACTACCATTCAGAAAGGAGGTATCCCAGGTACACCAGGATGTCTAGAGCATGCCACAATGATCTGGGAAGCAATCCAAAAGGCAAAGTCTGACAGAACAAACCTCAATGTAATCTGGTTGGATCTAGCGAATGCTTATGGATCCGTTCCACACCAGATGTTGTGGTAGGCCCTAGAGATGTATCATGTTCCACAAGAGATTGCAGCAATGCTGAAGCTGTATTTCGCAGGGTTTTCTGTCAGACTGTCAACCAGAGAGTACACAACGAAGTGGATTGGCCTTGAAGTTGGAATTGCGATGGGGTGTACCATCTCTCCGATACTATTCGTGATGGCTATGCAGGTAATCCTCAATGCGGCTGAAGGAATGGCTATAGGTCCGAAGCTCGGTGGAATGTGTCATATGCCACCGCTCAAAGCATTCATGGATTACACAACAATTCTGAAATCAGATGAACATCAGGCCTGGAGGATGTTAGAACGCCTGGATGAACTAGTCAGCTGGTGCAGAATGAGCTTCAAACAGAAGAAGTCGAGAAGCCTATCAGTCAGGAAAGGGAAGATAGCAGAGGATATCTTCATGGTTTCCAACCAAAGAATCCCTACTGTCATTGAGGAACCTGTTAAAAGTCTTGGCAGGGTGTACGATGCCTCATTAAAAGACTCGAAAGCAGTGCAACAGACAACAGAAATGGCAGACAGAGGGCTACAGATCATAGACCAAAGCAAACTCCTGGGAAAGATCAAACTGTGGTGCCTCCAGTTCATGTTGATACCGAAGTTGCTGTGGCCACTGCTTATATATGAAATAAGCACAAGTACAGTGGAGGCTATAGAGCAGAAGGTCAACAAGTTCATGAGAAAGTATCTAGGGGTACCACCAGGTCTGTCAGATGTAGCACTGTACTGCAAAAAGTCAAAACTTCTGCTTCCTTTCAAGTCAGTTGTTGAAGAGTACAAAGTTGGAAAGGCAAGGCTTGCAATGATGCTACGCGAGTCAGCTGATGACGTGGTTAAGTTCATTCAGCCCACACTGAAAACAGGAAGGAAGTGGAGAGTGGAAGAAGCTGTTGATGCTGCCCAAGAGTCACTCAAACTGAGGGAGGTAATCGGATACACACAAACGAATAGACGGGGATTTGGTCATGGAGACATCCGCTGGTGGTCCAAGGCATCAAGCAGGGAGCGCAGAGACATGGTAGTTCAGGAGATACGAGGAGCTGAGAATGATAAGAGGTTGCAAAAAGCAGTGCAGCAGGTCCAACAAGGCCAATGGACTACATGGGAAGGAGCCCTGCAGAGGTCCTTGACATGGAATGATATATGGCATATGGCACCTCTTAGGCTCAGCTTCGTTGTTAGATCAATGTATGACCTGCTGCCGTCGGCCACCAACCTTGTGAAATGGGGAAAGTCGGATGATGAGCAGTGCCCCTGTGCCAGGGGAGGCAGACACTCGAACACGTGCTCTCAGCGTGTAAGGTGTCATTAGGGCAAGGGCGATACACTTGGCGCCATAACAAAGTGCTAAATGAGCTTGCTGCGACAATAGATCTGGCAAGGATGAAGGCGAATAGCAAACCCGGGCCGAGCACCGCAAATACATACTTTCTGAGGGCAGGAAAGTCAGCACACCCCAAACCGAGTAAACCTGGTAGCAGTTTACCATCTCTTCTTGACTGTGCAAACGACTGGGAGATGGCGGTAGACCTACCTGGACGAGGGGCATATCCAGAGAGTATCAGAAAATCGCGGAGACGGCCGGATATAGTGCTTCATTCTTCAGCAACGCTTCAGGTCATACTGATTGAACTGACCGTGCCATTTGAATCCAGATTAGACGAGGAACATTCGTTCAAAGCGGAAAAGTATAGTGATTTGGCCGCGGATCTGAGACACGATGGGTTCAATGCAAGGGTCATGGCAGTTGAAGTGGCCGCAAGAGGGCTTGTGGCTGCATCAGTGTATGATCTATTGAAACTGTTGGGGCTGAAGGGACAATCGAGAACAAGGGCAATGAAGAGGCTTAGTGAAACTGCCGAAAAGGCATCAGGCTGGCTGTGGAACAACCGCAATGGGCAATGGAAATCGTGACAATAAACGCTGCGGTACAGAAAACACCAGGAATTTTTCTAAGTCCACAATACGCTGAGTTTTTAGGCGTACTAGTGAAAGGGCTGTGGCTGAGAGGCGACAGGCGATGTATACTATAAGGGGTGTCAGGAAGAATTTCAGCGGCGAGCGCGCAGTGTCAAGTCTCGTCCGCTTCGCGCAGGTGACTCAGTGTGTGTCCGTAGTTGTGATGTGCTACGGAGCGAACGGAATAATTTGTCTTTTCTTTGTTACTTTCACAATTGCCTCCACTGCTGGCGGAGTTGTGGATTAAAGTTGCTACCATAAGTGAAATGGGTTCATTTTCGATACAAGACAACAGGAGGGTGAGACGCTTGGGAGTCATGACCCAAGTGGGCCCGCCCCCACCTTAGAGTGTAAAGGAGTATGTAGGGCCGAAACACTTGTCGGACGGGGGGACTACTTCTGATGATCAGATTGCTTCATGTTGTATCGCTCTGTAAAGAGTTTCCTATCATCCCCATCAACAATTTAAGACATTCGTATTGCATAAATCTGTAAAATATAAATAGAGAACAAAAAACGCGACAACGAAGAATTTAAAGGCTTTTATAAATGAATGCTTGCATAGAATTAAAGGATTGAAAATGTGTAACATGATCACTAATGTGGAAATGTTACAAGAATCAAACTAGGGATAGTTGAACAAGAGTTGAGAACACCTGGTTGGGGTAATATGTTCCACACACTTAGGAACCCATGAATAACATTTTAAGGCAGTCCATAATCTGAAAGAGCCAGGGTAAGAAATGTGGCGCACATGTAAAACAAAAAACACCATGAGACGGGGCAAGCCACAAAGATCTAGACTATTAAGAGAGCATGCACAGAACTAGAACATACATATATGCTTGACATGAATCTGTGGATGGTCAGTGGTCCAGAGACAACGAAAGGGTTATGAGGAGGACAATGGTGATGTCAGTTTATCATACAGTGTGTCTAGTATGCTTGTTTCTTCTTGCCTCACATTTAACAGATTTTAAGTCACCAACGTAGCACTGATGACACGACCCAGACAAGTGCCAGTGAAACAAGAGACGAGACGAATACGCCGAAGATGGATAGGGCACACTGGGGAAGCTGTGGTAGGGAATGCAGTTCATGAGAAGAATTATTATTATTATTATTATTATTCCTTTGACCGTCGACCGACTAAGCAGTCTTCGGCCATAACACCTTGCGGCGTCATAGGGCAACAAGAAATTGTCCGTTGTTCCGTCACACCTAACGGCGTATATTGGTACAACAGACTTTTAATTGTTGTTTCTGTGATCAATGTGACAAGCAAGCGGTAGATCAATCCGCTGTGCCTCGAACTTGCCCTCATGTGTACTCTACTCCTGTCGCTATAAAACCATCTCGCCATGCCTCCCAGACTTCCGTCCAGCCAAAATCCATTCGGGACCGAAGGTCCTCGAAAAAAAGGGCAATCTGGCACAGGCACAGTTCTTTTTCGCTGCCTCCACTGCGCTGGGAGGACCCGGCAACCGGGACCACACACAGCCTTGGGAGGACAAAGATCGCCGGAAGGGAACGAAACGCTTGCCCCCCACATGAGAAGAATTAAGGGAATGAAAAAGTAAAATAGGAACATTCGAGAAAACATTTAAGTAAAGAGGTAGTGGTCAAAAGGTTAGGTAGTAAGTAGGTTGGCGTGATTTTAGCCGTAAGCTCACCAGATGACTAAGAATAGTACGAGATAAGTGATTGGTCTTAGGTCAAATGACCAGACCAATCAGAGGGAAAGGACACTTAGCGGTCAGGGGGAATAGGACAATAGGTTTTTCACGGGCAGTTGGAGCAGAGACGTTCGATGGGAGCGGTGCTGAAGGGCAGTTAGATGGAGCGGTTAGCTGGATGAATAACAGTAAAAGTAGAAGTTAAAACAAGTTGTTAAGAAGATAGATTTAGCTATGACGAGGCCTTCGTAAATGCAGTAAGTTCATCTGCAAGCCATCTCGTAGTTCAGAAAGAAAGCTAGAGAGCAACCCAAGCATTGTATTTCCAAGTGAGTAAAACTCTAGGCGAACCACGTGACATTCATTATTGAACATACCATCCTAGCTGACAGATAGACAGAGCACTGATGAAGTAGAGGACATAGTGAGAGTTCATAGAGTTAAAGGAAGTCAGCTTATCGTAAACTGGTCACAAGTCGTAACCAAGAAATTACTGCTGTACTGTTATATAGATGCCAATGTGTAAGAAACGCCAAGTTGTGTCAACCTTTCATGTACACGGATTACTATTGTGATCAGCTTGAGCAACTAAATAAACGTTCATCTTTGTTATTTTAATAACTGCGTTCAGAGCCAATGATCAACAACTTCGTCGTCGCCGTCATCTTTGTATGTACACTAGTATTCGTAAGTCTTTATGTGAAGAGTCTACTTTGCTTTCCCATCTGTCTCCAGCAGCCAATGTCCGAGAGCATGGTGTTGAGAAGTACTCCATTAGATCACAGGCTTGCTAATCGCCATTATAATTGTCATCTCGGGCGGTGGCTCGTCGTACGAAGTGGCCCTAAATTAGAACAGCAGTCAACCCAGTGTGTACAGTCCGTTCGGAAATTCGTGCCCACAGAAAGCGTCAATGTTCTCCAAAACTGTTTGTTGTATGGACATGAATTTTTGCATGCAGTCTTAGATTTTGCATGCAGTTATTAATATATTTTTTGCCTTTACAAAACTCATGTCATGTTCGAATTTTCTTCTTTACGTTATATAAAAAACTCTTACTGTTGTCTGGGTTAATTTTTAGTAGTTTTACAGCAAAGTTACAAGATCCGTTCAAAAATATTTTTTTTTGGTTTGAATTAGTGTAGTGACTACATGTCCGCACCAGTGCGCACCTATTGTACACAGTCGCGCGAGTAACTAATTCAAAAAAAAAAAAAATTTTTGAACGGATCTTGTACCTTTCCTGTAAAACTACTAAAAATTAACCCAGACAACAGTAAGAGTTATTTATATAACGTAAAGAAGAAAATTCGAACATGACATGAGTTTTGTAAGGGCAAAAAATATATTAATAACTGCATGGAAAATCTAAGACTGCATGCAAAAATGTATGTCCATACAACAAACAGTTTTGGAGAAAATTGACGCTTTCTGTGGGCACGAATTTCCGAACGGACTATAGCAGTGTTCCGCAGTGTGTAGCAGTGCCATTCGAAACCTAACACCGCAAGCCTGGCACTGCCACAAAGCCTGTTGTTAGCGTTACAAGGCAGTCATTGTTCTGAAATCCCCAGGGTAATATAAGTAGAGGGAGACAAATTAACACATGGAGAAGAGAATTGGGGCACGGATGAAATAGGAAGAAGAAGAAAAAATAGAAAGATATTGAGCTTAAGCGACGGTACTGGAAGACTGCATACGTTTTTTAAGGCCTTTGCTAATTTGGAAGCTGAAGGGTGATACTACTGTTGCTTATGACGATGATGATAATTATGATGATCATGATGACGATAATGATGACGACGATGATGATGATGATAATTATGATGATGATGATGATAATTATGATGATGATGATGATAATTATGATGATGATGATAATTATGATGATAATAATGATGATAATTATGATGATCATGATGATGATAACTTCTCGAAAAATTCGTTTCATCCCCAGTATATTAAACGGGACAATCTGTGCGCTTTGACTAACGGACAGTGCGAGCTGGATATGCGATGTTGCAATAGTAATGATGTATGTACCCTTGACGCAGTTGACTCTCGACAGTTTTGCAGAAGTCCTGCCGTAAGTTTAAATGTTGGTGTTTTTATATAAGATGTGTTGGTGTGTTAAAATCTCATATTCGTCGCCTTGTACGACATTCCAGAGGGTGACATAGCCATATTCCTTCCTTGTCTCTTCAGAGACGTCTTGAAATGCATGATGTAGTTTATGGGATTGGTAATCTGACCATATAAAAACCTGGTAAGCCACTCACATCTGTTGTTGTTCTGTTGTCTAGTTTTCTACTTCTTTATTATTCACGAGTGCCTGAGAACATACCTTTATGTGTGTATAATATTTATTTACTGTTTACAGGCCTCGGGTTTCCCTTCTTTATGTGTTTAAAAAACTATTACCACCGCTGCAAGAGCCTGTGTGATAGGTGCAGTCTTCCTGCCAGGGCGGGAAGGGTGGAAATGTAGTGTGATGGCTTCGTGCTGACGTAAGGAGCGCGAAAGAAAGTGATGATGACAATTATAATGATAATGATGATACTGATGATGACGATGATGATAATGATGATGATGATGAGGATAATAATGATGACAATGATGTGCTATAGTATAAAACGAACGAACGAACGAACGAAATCTTTATTTCATCAGGGTAAAGAATTAGGCATAATTGCCTTTTTACAATTCTGCCCTGCAATACAATTTTCAGCGTTTTAAAAATTACAATATTAACAACTTCAGACAGGATCATCACAATCAGAAACTTAGCACACACAAGTACATTTACTCATAGTCATTCACGCACATAGAGAGAGGGGGAGAGAGGAGAGAGAGGTCAAGCAATAGAGCTAATTAATATAAAAAATTCAATTTAAAATGAAAATATTACAATGATAGTTAAATGCTCATGAAAACGCTGAAATAACTGAAAACGAAATGTCGTTAAATGTGTGTACAAGATTTCATGACATGTGAATGCAGATGTCTTTTGAATGTGGTGTAATTATCAGTTGTGACAGACTTGGGTAGGGAATTCCATGCTAAACCACCTGCATAACTAAAACAACTTCGGAAGAGGTCAGTTCGAAGTTTTGCAAGGTCCAAACGTAGGTCGCCACGTATAAAATATGAGCAGTATTTATAGCCAAAGAACAATTGCAAGTATGAAGGCGTTCTGCCGTGTAAAATTTGATGCACAAATAGGAGATCTTGGAAGAAGAAGAATTTTTTAAGAGGAAGAACATTCAGCTGAGAAAATAGCTGATCACTGGGAATGTTATCATTCAGGCAAACAAGTCGTAGCGCCCTTTTATGTAGGGATTCTACGCGTTTCAAAAAACGACAAGTCACAGCGACTCCAGATAAGAAAGGTGACTTTGAATATGTGAATAACAGAATATAAGTCTAGAGTGCGGACATAAAAAATGTTTGATTTTTTAGAGTTGAAACAATTTTTGTGAGATCTTGTTTGCGATGAAATAGACATGTGACTTCCAGCTCAGAGATTTGTCGATGACCAAACCCAACAGGCTGTGTCCGTCACTTGCTTAATTTAGCACGCTGCATTCTTTTCCCAAAACAGTAGTCCTGCCACTGCATTCTTTTTCACAACGCCCCATTTTTATAGTGGGTGACTATTAAATTCTATAGTTTTTGTTTTGTTTTTTGGTCAATTGCTATCATTTTAGACTGTATAGAAATGAATCTGATGATGTAAATTTTGTTTGTGTACATGTTAGATGAGATAGGAAGAGAGGAATGGAAAGATGAAAAAAACGAAAAAAAAATTTAAAATAATAAAAAAAAATTTTTTAATTTTAAAATTTCAAAAAAATTTCAAAAAAATGACCAACAAACGAAGAGTCCATATCCCTTGCATCTCAATGAAAGTCATTTGACCAATAGACCAATACAAATCAAATGACGATCTTTTCGTTACACCCATCATCAGTAGCAAAGCAACAAACGCCTTCGTCAGCAGTGACATTCGGCCGTAATCCTAAACCTTTCCGATATTCCAAATCCTAACCCCTAAAATTACACATACTAGCAATGCCATTCTACTTTGGTTTCCATCTCGGCCATCAAACATATTCTGAGAACCGATACCAGCGCTTATTAAGACAAAAATCTCATCCCCACCGCATGGCGTCAGAATCCAATAAAATTAGAGCGAAAATGGCCACGTGTTCGATGCCGATTTATTTCGATTTAAACAATTCACAGAAAATAAACGCGAATACACCCATTACTTTTTTAAGATCGGAAACGGAAGCTAACTCTTTGCAAATAACATTAGAACTTAACATCCGGGCTGAAATCACGTGTACACAAGTCCTAATGCTAAAAACGATGAAATCCGTAAGGCGACACAGGTCGCCTCCAGCTGTCAGAACAATGTTTTTTTTTTTGGCGACGCATGTCACCCGCAGCGTGCTAATACGTTCTCCGTCTAGAGATAAAGATAACGTATTTGGTTGACAGTGCAGAATCTTTTGGCGGGTTGAGATGATCAAAGATTGAGTTTTGTTTTTATTAATGGACATACTATTAATAGTGCACCAATCTTGTACAATGTCCAGGTGATGCTGTGAAAGAGACTGAACAGTGTTAATGTCTGTGCCAGCTACTGTTACTGTGGTATCATCAGCAAACATAAGACAATCGTCATGTGGCAATGACAAGGGCATGTCATTGATGAAGATGCTGAAGAGTATGGGTCCTAGTATCGAGCCCTGCGGGACACCCATTGTAGTGGTGTATGATTTAGAGAGCACATTATTGTATAAGACTCGTTGTGTTCTGTTTCCAAGGAATGATTTTATTGTTGTGATCACCTGTGGATGAAATTTGTACACCGCAAGCTTTTGTGTCAGCAACGAGTGGTCAATTGTGTCAAATGCTTTGTAAAGGTCGATTAATAATACTCCATTTATTTTTTAGCAGTTGATATTAGAATGCCATATTTCGGTAATCTTAGTCAACAAGGATTGACAAGAGTGTTTGGGTCGAAATCCAGATTGGTTTTCATGTATAAGATTGTAGCTGTTCAGTGAAGAAAGAATATGTTTATTCATGTGTCGTTCAAGAGGTTTAGTTATGACTGATAGTAGGGAAATCGGCCGGTAGTTTGTGACGACAATAATATCACCTTTTTTAGATACTGGTACCACTAAGCCTGTTTTCAGTCGTTGAGAAAACACTTTCTTTGTGAGGCACAGATTGTAAATGTAAGTGAGTGAGTCGCATAAAACAGGCTCTGCAATCTGAAGTATCCTCGAAGAAATTCCATCTTCGCCGCACGATTTCTTCTGAGGTAATGATTTAATTAAAATAGAAACCTCCGAGATTGACAGTAAAGGTAATTCAGGAAGGTGGGCTTCGTTTAACCTCGATTGAACGAAATCAGAAAGAGCAGTACAATTCAGTTGCTGATGATTTATCCCGGATGTTCGTGCGATCGACGAGAAGAACTGGCAAAGTTCATCAGCATTAATGTTTGTAGCTTGCTGTCGGAGGTTATGCCGGCGTACATTTGTGAGAAGGTTAATAGCGCTCCAGATTTTAGATAAGCTCCCGCCGTCGTCAATAATGGATCTGAGGTGCTGACTTTTAGATTTCCTTAAAATGTACTGCACTAAGTTTCTATATTTTCTATAGCTTGCTTGGTCTCCAATCTTCTTGAAATAGTCTCGCTGTTGCCTAGTTTTCAGGTATTCCAAAGTTATCCATGGAGGCATAATTCTTGACTTGATACGTTTTATACGCACAGGAGCATGTTTGTTAAGAACTGAAGTGAATGCTGTCAGCCTATTTCTAGTGCTTCAGTCGGGTCAGATACTCCATAGACATTATCAAAAGGTGTCGCTAAGAGATCAGTCAAGAACTTGGAGCTGTCAAAGTTCTTGAATATTCGTGCTTGTACAACCTGGTGACAGAGTTTAGGAACTCGAACTCCCTTTTTGGTCCAGGTGCAACATATGGGGTAGTGATCACTGAGACCACATACGGGAACACAGACTTCAATGATGTGAGCAGTGTTAGTAACATACAGATGATCTATGCAGGTTGATGACTTGTCTGTGACACGGGTTGATAGCGATATCAAATGGTTCAGGTTGTACAGGGCATACAAATTATCCCAATTAACGTTTCGCTTCAAGGCATCAATATTGAAGTCTCCCATTATTAATAGTTCTAAAGAAGTTATCCAGACTTTGTCCATCATATCCGAGACCTGATCTAGCCATTCTATTCTGGCATCCGGATTGCGGTATATAAAGCCAATTAATATAGAGGTAGTGTGTGGGAGTCGGACTTCCAGCCACATGCATTCAACTTCAGGACATTCGAGATCAAAGCGTCTTATAGCTTTGATGGTTGTGTGCACATAGGCAGCCATACCAGTTTCAAACCTAATTCATGGATCCGACGGAAAATTTCATAATTTGCAATTTGCAGTTCTTGGTGAGAAATGTGTTCATTAAGTCTAGTTTCTGTTACACCAAAAAATATGAAAGTATGCATTCTTATTATAGAGTATGGAAGTAATTTCAGCCAATTTACTCACATTGTAGAGATGACAAACATTCAGATGTCCAACCTCAGTCAACGATTGGGTATTCCGTTGTGATTGTGTGAGCCATATTTTGTGAAATTGATGATCACTAAAATTTCATTGATAACAGGGCTGTTGAAAGTATAAATTTGGTAGATTAGGACGTGAAGGATGATGCCATGGGGTAGAATGTGGTTGTGGGATATTCATGTGTTCTTGTTGTGGGATGGGAGTCTGCTGACCAGTATGATCTCCCGGCAGAAGGTAAATAGTCCAATAGTCTTTGTTGTAGCGAGAAATTAGCAAAGGTAGGGTATAGATGTTGATACATAGGAAGATGGTACAAATGCGGTGACGTGGGGTAGTCTTCTTGTGTCTGTGACATTGATGGCTGGAGTGTATCAGGACATGAAGACTGAGTTTGTTGAGTTGCTTCGTTTGTACACTTTTGAGGATAGAGTCTATCACATCGTTCCTGTTGAGTAAGTGCAGAAAACATAGGTGGTTGTAGCTGTAGGGAGACATCACAAGCTGTTCCCTGTACTTCGCGATTTATAAGAACAGGTGTGATTTGATGTTCCTGCTTATGAGATGATGTTGAGTGGGTGTTGTTAGAAGTAGTAAGTAATGGTGGAAAGCCAAGGTCATAATTACTATCCGAGAAGCAGGTATTCACTGTTGATAGATGACTGGTTGGATTTTGAGATCCTGGTGTGTGGCGGACTACTTTGAAGGTGCGTTCTGGGTACCTGATTCCTTCAGTAGATAAGGCAATATCACCGCTGTAAAGATGTTTTTTAGGGGCTCCTGATTTCGCAAGGAAGTACGAGGAGTGATCAATGAATTTATAGTTGTGTCTGACACAGTGCCTCTTAAGTTTAGAATTGTTGACATCAATGGATTTGCGGTAATGGGCCCTGACTGGAGGAATAATGGACGAGAAGTAGATTTTCGCATTAGGGAATAACGAATGGAATTTTGATGTGATTTGGTTTAGATCAGCTTGGGATATTTCAATATCTTTGAGCGAGTCTGATAGACCTATATGAGTAGTTACTCTGGTGACAGTGGGATCAGACGGAAAACGTTTAAGGAGTGACAGCAAGTCCTGAGTGGATGCCCAGTTCTTGAAGCGAACAGTGACCGAGTCCATATCGTTTGTTAACAATTTAGATTTTTGTAATTCCTTCACATTCTGGTCCCCGAAAATAAGGTGCTTCCTTTTATTCTGAATCCTTGTGTTGGAGCCTAAGATAGGACGTGCCCGTTCTTGTGTTACCTGTGTGCTCTGATTACTGTATTTCTGATAACGCACGCTGTGAGTTATTCGTCTTGGCGGAGAGTGCCGATTTGAAATTGTTACAGGGATTCTGCAAACATTATCTGCATTGTCTGTAATTAATTTCGGAGAATCCAGGACACTTTCTCGGCTGTGTTGGAGTTTTTGTTGCGTAATGGTTTGCTGGGTTTCGTTGCTAGTGTTTTTCAGTTTTTGACACAGTTTGTCCGTTTTCTCTGGTGGTGTACAAAGCTCTTCCGTATACTGCTGGCTTTTTTCATAGCTACTTTTAAGTACCGTATGTTCTGCCTGAAGCTTCGCATACGACTGTCAGAGGCTGTTCAGCTCTGCTCTAAGTGAATCTATCTCAGACATAATACTTGTAAATAAATCATGATGAAATGCTACTTGTAAGGGTTGTGGTGATGTTGTTACTGGACCGCTAACAACAAATTCAGTGAGTGAATGGTTATCCGCCTCTGTGATTCCATATTCTGTTTCTGTTGTAACTGGTGTTTTCAGCTCAGTTTGAGATAACATGTCGCATTCATTAATACATGGCATATGTAGTTTTACATTTTTGTCAACGGGTGTCTGACAACGCGAAGATTTGTCTGGTAAGTTGGGAAGAGCTAAGTTGGGTGAGATGGCCTGTCGACTGACTCCAGCAGTAGTATACATACTATTATGTGTTTAGTGTCACACTATTAAAAAAACGATCTGTGGGAATGCAAAATGTATTTGCGGAATGCAATTGAATCAATAATGAAACAGCCAGATCCGACTATTGGGCGGTGCGTCAATCTATCCCAGGCTGTTTTTGACTTTAACCCAGGCCTCAGTGTACTGATGAAAGTGTTGTGACTGACGAGCAACAGGCGGTGTGTATTTTAAGAGGTGATAGGCACAGAATTTCAGTTGCTAGCGCGCAGTGGCTAGCCTCATCGGCTTCGCGCAGGTGTGTCCGTGTCTGTCCCTAGGTGTGTGCGACGGAACGAACTGAGTAATTTGTCTTCTCTTTGTTACTTTCACAACTGCCTCCACGGCTGGCGGAGTTGTGGATTTTAAAGTTGCTACCAAAGTGAAATGGGTTCATTTTCGATACAAGACAACAGGAGGCTGAGATACTTGGGAGTCACAACTCAAGTGGGCCCGCCCCCCTTAGAGTGTAAAGAGGTATACTGGGCCGAAATACTTGTCAGATGGGGGGACTTCTTCTGATGATCAGATTGCCTCCTGTTGTATCGCTCTGTAAAGAGTTTCCTATCTTATCAAGCCTCAAAATGGATGCAGTTTTTTCCTACAGGTGATGTTTTAAAACATCTTCTTTGATCCTTAGCCGCCGACCGTCAAAGCAGTCAGTGGCCATTACGCCTGGTGGCGTCTTGTAGGGCAACAACAAATTGATTCCACCCTGCTCGGTCGGTGGCCATCCTTCGTACAGTGCCCCAACTCTGGTTCATTCTTTGCATCTCAGCCGCCACAGTCCTCCGCCAGGTTGTTTTTGGTCGGCCTCTCTTTCGTTTTCCTTCAGGGGTCCAAAGCATAGCTGTTCTTGTGATGGCATCGGGGTCTCTTCTGAGGACATGGCCAACCCAGCTCCAGCGTCTGCCAGCTATGATGGTGTGCATGTTCTCTTGCTTGCTATGAGTAAGCAGATCTTGGTTGGTGATGATATTCGGCCAAAAGTTTTAAAACATAGCGTGGACAAGTACATTAGTTTAGTAGGTACATATGTTATACACACAAATGTGGGAAATTGACTGGAGAATCTTTTGAACTCTTTAAATTATTAATTGATATGAAAAGGCTTCTGTATTGTCTTGACAAGTGTAGACTTGATAAAACAAAAAGGTTTAAAAAAATTAAGAAAAATTGTATACTTACAATTAAATATGCCAGTTCCAAATTATTGTATGGCAATAACATGTTAACAATATCACTGCATATATAGTATGAAACATATCCAGAAATTGTTATCACTTCACAGATGTCATTTATATTACTATCACTTCACAGATGTAATTTTTATGATTTTTTTTTTTCTCAAAACCACATATTTTTGTAAAAACAACCACCAAAAATGTGTGTAATTTTTCTCTTCAGGTTATGTTTTAAAAACAGGCAGTTAGATAAACATATTATTTAAGTAGGTGTTTATGTTAGGCCTATACATAAAAAGTGGGAAATTGACTGAAAAAACTTTAGACATGCTTTAAATCATTATTCCACTAAATAGCACTACACTAAAAGTGTCTGTTATGTCTTGAGTTGTGTAGACCTGATAATAAAAGTGGAATAAAAATTAAATAAAAGTGTATACTTACACATAAATATTTCAGCCCCAAATTAATGTATGACAGTAACATGTTCAGAATATCAAAGCACATGTAGTTTGAAACATATCCACACATTTATATCACTATCCCTTCTGAGATGTAGTTATGATTTTTTTAAAAATAATTGTTTGATGTGGAAAGAGTGTCTGTCATGTCTTGTGAAGTGTAGACCTGATAAAAAATAACTGGAAAAACAAAGATAATTAAAAATGTGTACTTACATATTTCAGCTCCAGTTTAATCCATAACAGAAAAATATCAGAATATCAATGCACATCCGTTTTGAAACACACAAACACATTGTTACCACAATTACTTCAAATATATAATGTTTATGATTTCTTTCCTACACCACATTTTTCTGTAAAAACCAAACATGAAACAACTGTGACTAATATTATTTACACAGACCAAACTCTGTTTTACATTTCCCAGAAAAATGGTGCCACTATTCACATGCTTTTATGGTAGTCATAAAACCATTGTGGGTGTAGATGTGGCTGGTTTGGACACCCAGTGCAATAATAATGCGAGCGCTGACACACAATTCATATCTCTTTTTGCATAACGTACAAGATGGCTTGTGTCACACAGGTACTCTGAAGTTGAGGCAGCTTGAGATCTAACAATATTAGCAGCTGCATTTTCTTGGACACTTAGTGGGCTCTACACAGCAGAAGCTTCAGATAGTTGATGAAGCAGATTTCATTTGAACTGCAGCAGGGATTGCATTTCACCTTGATGAAAACAGTATTCAATTGAAGCATTCACCTGCACTGTTTCAAGCAGCCAGAAGAAAACTTTATTTTTAACCATTTAACAGAATTTCTGTTATGCACAACATAATAACCAATTTTTTTAAATCCAGGAAATCACATCCATTCATTGAATTGTTGTATTCATCTATAACTTTTATGGTTTAACAACGTGCTTCCGTGTGGTTATGGTCTCCACTTCGGCCTGAGAAGATACAAGGACAACTGATTTCTTTTGTATTTTTGTCTCTAAATGCTGTACACAACACTGTGCTTGTTTGTGTCATATACCATCTGTATTCCAGATAACTAAGGCGCCGAGTCTTCAGCTGTAATGGAAAATTTCTCCGGATAATGTTCAGAGAACCAGTGCAGTATTGCTTCTTCTCCAGTAAGAAGTCAGTGAGTTCTCTTGTGGTGTGATACCTGTCAGCACATAAATGGTGTCCTGTACCCAAAGGCTGTATTAGGGTATGAAAAATCTTGACAGCTTGCCCACTGTTTGTATCTACTTCAGGATCATATGAAGTTTCAGAACCAAAATATGTGAACATGTTCACCACATATCCAGTTGCTGAATCACATAAACCAAAGACTTGTATGTGATATTTGCTTGGTTTACTTGGATTATATACTTGTATGGCTATCTGCCTTTATACTCTATAACCATTTCATCAAAACTGAGATTTTGGTATGGGGTGATAGGCACTCTGAAATGTTTGCAACATGTTCATAAATGGTTCAATCTTGTCATTGGAGACATGAAGCATTGCCATTGTATGATATAATGCTTCAAATCTACTTCTTGAAAAGATCTGACGAAACCAAGGAGTATAAAATTCTGCAGATGTAGACCAGTAGTCGCGAATGAATGCTCTTATCAAGTTCTAGGCGCGTCAATTCGGTCCACCAAAAATACATTGATTATTGTTTCGCAGGGTTATTTTGAATATATTTGAGTCTGGCATAATCATTGATGAACTGGCACATATAATCTTTAATTTCATCTGTAAACAAAACAGTGAAACATTTCAATGGGGTTGACAGGTCAAGCCCCTCAGTCACACCAGGTGTTCTCTTTGGACAAAATCGAAAGGCATTTTGTGTCATGCCCTCAGTAATTTCTAACCACTCTGGGACATCTTATGAGGATGCACCTGCCTCTAGACTTTTGGCAGTTCTATTAGCTTTACTGGTTGTCAGATTGGGGGTATTTACCCTTTCCTTTTCCTTTACTGACTGATAGTTTCGCTCTTTTCATGCTACCCGATGCCTGTTTAATAAGCTGTTCAGCATAACCGTCAGAATAATCACTTTTATGAATATTCTGACATAAAGTCTTTACAACGTCATCTTCTGAATCACTAAAACCAACTTCCAAATCACTGTCCCTAGAATTATCTTCTGTCCACTGAGAAATAAGCACTGATAGCCGGTGTTTAGAAGAAGAATCTCGCTCCTTTGAACAAATAATTAGCAACGGTAGCAATGGATATAAAGCACACAATTTTTGCTTCACAATTTTTTTTTCACTCACAAACGATCACACACATGTGCCGGATGTAATGAAATGATTTTTTTTAAAACCGGCTTGATTCCAGGTATTTTATAATTTTCCATTCACATTTAACATATATCACGCTGGCGCAAAGTACGTCGTTGGGTATAACTAAAGGCCAATCTGGCGCGTTGGTACGCCAATTAAACAGAATGAGGTAAATAATAATAACATTTGTCAAGAACAAACAAACAAAAATGAAATAAAAAATAAAGAACAATTTCAAAGTACAAAATCATGGTACGATGAAACTAATCATTCCCCAGCTTGTCTATGTTATTTTTTTTTTATAATAAAGTATAGGGCACCAGTCTGACATTTTAAAAAGGGCATTGAAAAAAAATACTCGTACATGCAAAGACATTTTGAAAACATCTATAGAAATGTATGTGTGATCCAAGCCAATATCGTAACGCTGAGTCTTGTTAGAGTACACACACTACAGCACACAAGACTCAGTCCACTTTGAAAAATCACAAGTACCGTTTCTGCTTGTGGTGTCAAAAAAAAAAGCATCTACGAGACTGGAGTCATGTACTCAAAGTATACTATTAAATTACTATCGGAATCACCTCGTCCTGTAGGAAGTATCGTGTCCTACATATGAGACTCGTCCGTCATCAAGTTACTGTTAGCAAAACTAGAATTAAGGATAACTTAATCATTAATGATTTGGAATGTCAGTACACTAATAATAATAATAAATTCTTTAAGCACCAAACACGGTGCATAAGGCAGAAACCAGTGCTCTCCAGGTTGTACGTTGTGACGCCACTCCTCTTAGCTCTTGCACATTGTTTAATCCCAACGTTCTTCCTTCTCTTATTATTGTTCTTCTAAGTGTCTCTTTTGGTCTTCCTTTTTTCCTCTTACCCTCAGGAACCCAAGAGAGCGCCTGTAGTGGTATTCTGTTGTTTTGCATTCGTAGGACATGACCGATATATGACCACCGTCTTTTCCTTATATAGTCGGAGACATATTTCTGCTTAGAGTCTTCTCTTATTTGTCGATTAGTCTTGAATTCTTTCCAACTGATCTTGAAAGGGTAGATAACACTAATGCAGAATGGAAAATTAGATAACATCAAGATGGAAATGGAAAGAATGAATGTAAATGTATTACGGCTATGTGAAATGCGATATACCGGAACGGCTGAAATATATTATGACAACTACAAAATAATTTATTCCTGAGGAAATAAACATGAAAGAGGAGTAGGCATTATATTAGATGCAGAAAGGTAAGAACAGTAAAGAGATTTAGGGCAATATCAGATCGAGGACTGTTAGTTAAACAGAGTGGGAAGCCAATTGATATCAATTTTATACAAATATATGCCCCAACAGCAGATAGTAGAGAAGAAGAAATAGACACATTTTACAATGAACTTGAAATGGCAACGACTCAGTGTAAATCTCATGAGATAACTGTTATACTTTGAGACTTCAATGCAAAAGTTGGAAATGAAAAAGTTGATGATATGACTGGTGGTTATGGCCTGTGAGAAAGAAATGAGAGAGGTTACAAACTGTTAGAGCGGTCAAGAGCGATTGATGTGATAGTAGGACACACCTGGTTTTAAACACCATCCTAGACGTTTTTAGACATGAAAAAGTCAAGGGAACAATGTTCATAATCAGATTGAGTACATACTAATATGCAGGAGATGTAGAAACATAACAGTTTGAAATCTGTGAAAATCAGGCCAGAAGCAGATTGTAACAGCGATCATGCACCAGTAATAGGAAAACTTAGAATAAAATTGAAGAAAGTAAAGCAAGCTTCAAACATCACCAGGTTAAACAGCCTTACTTAAATCAGTTAAGGAAATAAGTGATAGATACAACACTACAATTCAGAATAGGTACCATGCAATAGAATAAATACAGAATATAGATGAACAGTGAGAAATGCTAAAGGAATCAATACATCAAGCATCAAAAGAAATTGTACTAGAAGTAAAAAAGACTGCAAAGAAGAAGTGGATAACAGATGACATTTTAAAACTAATGGATGCAAGAAGGAAGAAAAAGCGCGAGAACGAAGAATATGACTACTAAATAAGGAAACAGTAAACTAATCATTATCAGCTGCCATCTCCACAACGAAGGTTGGCTGTAATTGATCTTCAGCATCTTCTGTCTCTTGTCTTGGTGGTGGACTCTGATAGACTCTTTCCCGTCCATCTCTTGATGTTATCTTCCCACTTATAGCGCTGTCCTCCCCTTGCACGTTAGCATTCAACTCTCCTTTCTATTATGGTCTTCTGCAAGGTAATTTGACTTTTTATGTGGCCAAAGTATTGTAGCTGCCGAACTTTGATCTCCTTTATTTGTTCTCTTATCATACCTAGATTTTGTACTACCTTCTAATTTGTTTTCTTCTCTGTCCATGAGGTGCACCCCATTCTTCTATATATCCACATCTCAAGAGTCTCAATTCGTTCTTCTAATTACTTATTCATTGTACATGTTATAACATTTTAGGATTCTCCTATTACTATTCTCGTCTTCATTTCTGTTTCACATCTGCCATCTTCTGTTTTTATATGACTAAGATTTGAGTAGCTCTTGACTTGTTCCAGGATTTTCCCATTTGTGATTGTCTTTAATGTGGACTTATATTCCGTTGTGCTAATTATCATAGTTTTTGTTTTCTCAATATAAATGTACAATCCAAATTCATGACTTATACTGTTCACATGCTTCACTAGTTCTTGTAACTCCTGTTCGCTTTCAGCTAACAACACGGTATCATCTACATATCTAAGGTTGTTTATTGACCTTCCACTGATGTTCAGTCCTGGTATTTCCTGTATCTGTTTGAAAATTTTTTCGGTGTATAAATTAAATAGGCAGGGGGACAGCACACAACCTTGTCTGACACCTCTTTTTATGTCTATGTTCGGTGAATAATTCCTTCCAGATCTTACTTGGCAGTTTGCTACCATTATAGGTTACTGAGTATTCTTATATATTTTCCATCAATACCTATGTCTTCGAGGCATTAAATTATTTTCTCATGATGGACTCTGTCAAAAGCCTTCTTATAGTCTTTGAAGCACATGTACAATTTTTTTGGACCTCTGTATATTTTGTAAGCTAATATTCTTAGGCAAAATATTGCCTCTCTTGTTCCACTGTTCCGTCTAAAACCAAATTGTTCTTCTTGAGTTTCGCTGTCTACCTTACTTTTTATTCTTTGCTGTATGATTCTGAGCAGTATCTTAATTGCATGACTCATCAGGCTGATTGTTCTGAAGTCTGAACATTCTGTTGCATACTCGTATAAAGACTGATGTCTTCATTTCATGTGGTATATATCCTGTATTGTATAAATCGTTGTATATATCTGTGATTGTATCTGTACTAAAGCTCTCCAAGGCTTCTATCATTTCAATTTTTATGTTGTCCATGCCTGCTGATTTTCCTTTTTGTACCATATGTATTGCATTCTCTACTTCTGATCTGAGAATGTGTGACCGCTTGGCATACACTACAATTAATACGTGTTAAAAACTACATATAATGAGAATAACAACGTTAAAAGCAGTTAAGACATTTGTGCACAAAATACAGTGTCACGACAAGTTCACGGCTTCGGGAAAGTTGTCCCAGAACAACAAAGTAATAAGTGCCTGTTTATTGAGTGGAAAATTTTGGGAAAAATTTGAGACAAGTTGCAAGTCATGGGTTTTTCTGTTGCTAAAGTCGAAATAACAGAGAGTCGTGTGCATAAAAGTCGAAAAGCTGAGAAGAGCGTGTGCAAATGTTGATGTTTGGTGCCGAGTGAAAAATAAAGCATCGTGTGAAAATTGGCGGGAAAAAAAGAGTGGGCAGTATATAAAGAGGAGACTTGGGCGATTGACAGGATTCAGGGCTTGTACGGATTTTAGGATACGTTAGGCGAGAGGATTTTTACAGAACTGCGTCTTCGAGATTATCAAGACCAGTTTATATTTTCTTCTGGTGATACAAATTTCATGTTGGATATAATTTTCATTTGTTTTGGATACTCACTACTTTGGGTAAGAAAGAAATACGTGCTTCATTATTGTGCCAATGACATTTTGCTGTTCTAATCACGTTAATAAAATATATTCTATTTTTCTCCATTGCTGCGTTTTCCTTGAAACATTACAGTTGGATTATTTGATTAAACCACTATACAAGACATTGCTTTTCACTAACCATAAAAAAGGTACGAAAGAACCCTGGGTTAAGGAAGAATAAAATAAGGTCAAGAATTACCAACTCAGGCGGTCAGACCTGTAACGACTTGAACCAAGAAACGTACAAGAGTTAGCGCTCTTCAAAATATTTACCTGCGGTCAACCATTAACGGAACTGACCCGGTCAGCTGACGGACACACACACATTCTTTTCATTGATGCCGCGACCTGCGCCCAATTAGCTAGCGCGGTTACAAATGTTTGGGCCTTCATCAGAATCTGGTGATAGTTTTTACATGTGTTGTCCTCGAATAGTTCTATTACGTACTCTATCTCTTTGATATGTCTTTCTCATCAAGTAAGATTACACCATTTTTGTTCTTGATACAACCTCCTCCTTGGGCAAACTGCGACCTATTTGATGATTTCTTGATTTCTTCCTGCATATCTCTTGTCGTGTGCTTTGCTTCCATGTCTTCTATTTCCTCGCATTTTGTTTCTGTCCACCGTTCTTTTGCTTGTCTACACATAGTACGTATGTCATTGTCAATTTTTTTATATTCTGGAGTGTGTTTTGCTCTCTTTATTTCTGCCATTTTATTCAACATGTCATCTGTCATCGAAACTTGATTTTTCTTATGCTCCTTGTTCGGTAAATTTGCATTTGCTGATTGTATGCTTGTTTTTAAACATTCCCATTTTGCGGCCACGTTTTCTTCTGGGTTTTCTCTTCTGTATTGTTCCATGCGTTCTGTCAGTAACTGCTCATACTTATTTTTGACATTGACAAGATATTTCTGTTTTATATTTGGTTGTTTCAGTGCTGATATTTTTATTTGGGGTTCCTTCTTTTATTCTGTTTCCTGCTCTTTTTTGCTTTATATCTACGTTGATGACGACCGGATTGTGATCTGAATTTATGTCAGTGCCAGGATGTGTCTTTGCGGCTGTGACACTGTTCTTAAATCTATGTTTTATCATGATAGCCAATTTTATTTCTTGTTACATCGCCTGGGCTTTTCCTTGTTTATAGTTTCCTTAGGTGGTGTTCAAAAAAGGTATTACATATAACTAGCTGGTTTTCTTAACAGACTGGCTATCCTTTGTCTTTTTCTATGCCCGACACGCCTCTAGTGCGCCACACACTTTGCTGTTTCGCTTTGTGAGCCGTTGATCTTTTTAGATTCCTCCACCTCACTCACCGTCTCAGTCTTTGTGTACTAGGGATGGACATTCACTTGAGTAAGATTACTCCTATTCCACTCATGTAGTTTAGCCAGTCAGCCAAGACTGTTGCCCGGGATGTGGCCACCGCCGTACACAAGCGGTATTCGTGGAGCCATTCATGAGCTAGATAAAGAGAGGGGAACCAAATAGAATCCTGACTATCCGTTAAGGTTATGGCTGTCTCTCACCGTGAGATGCTATCACTCTCAATTTATCCTACACCGTCTCACTAATATAAAACAGCAAACGACGCATGGCTAAATCAGAAGAGCAGAGAGCTTTAAGTGCAGCACACAAAAGACACACAATCTATGTACAAGCAAAGACATGAGTTAACAGACAGAAGGACACAATGAGTCACTGGCTGATTGAAATCAAAAGAAGGAACATTGTTAAGGAATCATGAGAACAAGATAGAAAGGTGGACAGAATACACCAAGGAGCTGTGTGATGATGACAGACCAGATTTGACCGACCAGGACAGTTGTGCAGAATCTCCAATACTTGCGGCAGACGTAGAAGATGCCGTGCGCCACTTAAAGAAAGACAAAGCGCATGTACCAGATAATGTAACAGTAGAGGAAATGAGAGCTTTGGTAGAATCTGGAGTAGAAGTAACAACTCTTAAATGACAACAGTGGTCAAAAACCTGATGATCTGCTAACATCCATATTCATAGCTTTGCCAAAGAAACCTGGAGCCATGGAATGTGAAGAACACCTTACCATTAGTCTTATGTCATGTGACCAAAATATTATTAGAGATTATCATGAGAAGAGTAAGAAATAAAATTAAACCAGAAATCGGTGATGAACAGTGTGAATTTGTGGATAAGTAAAGGCACAAACAAAGCTATATATATATTATATATTATAATATAATAGACTGTTGAAAGGAGTATATAGATAACTTTTGGTCTGTTGAAGGGTTAGAGACTTCCGGCAACGCTGGGTACTTACAGCTAATAATGGCCATCACTGATAACGATTATTCGTGGTTTATGGGCAATGCTCAAGAAGGAAGTAAATGTTCTGTTATTGTAGGTGCGCTGATGAAGGCAAATCAGCATTCGACGGGCTTACAGATGGCCGACCAGGTGTGTGAGTGGGATGTGTAGTTCTCACGAAAGTCAACAATAATCACACACACACACCAACGTACATGTAGGAGTCAGGAAAAGGTTATAAATCCTAATCGTTCTACACTGTTTTAATACTCCACAGTCACGAGGACATCACTAAGTACATTGTCACAGTTTACAGTACACAGCAAAATAGGACACATCTCATAGGCACCAAATCCATAGGTAGTTAAGTGCATAGCATACAAAATCCCAGGCACAACAGCTGCATAAGTGCAGCAGTTCATAATGATAAAGTTTCCTGGCCCAAATTATCCCTACAGTAAAGGGAACTGTTTATATCGCAGTACAGTAATATCTGTATCGTCAGACTCACCATAACTCATGGGAGAAAAACACCTTCCCTATAATAATAATCTGTCGACCTTGACAAATCTCCCTCATCGGAGATATCAACACATAACGGCCTATCCATGGCCCGAAAGAAATCTTTAACAACGTATGTTCTGCAGAATATATTTAAGCCTTTATATCCACGGCTTTATGAAATCTTAGGAAATATCAAAATCCTTTTCACCAAAACAATTCTCTATATCGGACACGCTGACCATAATTGTCAGTCCCTTCTCTAAGCTCTCTCAGCATTCGAATGTCACGAAAAATCTCCCCGCCTAAAAAAACCGCTCAGTAAAAAAATTTGATCCCCGCTCAAACGCCGCCGAGCCGTGAACTCAACTCATCCAGAAGGTTCGAGAGGACTCCCGATCCTATAAGTAGCAACCCAAGGGAGACAACAAAAATCCGGCCTGTACCCACAAGTATTTCACTGATAAACTCCCCTTGACTAGAATTAGGACTTAACCGTCTACAACGCACCCGGGGAAAAAAAATGATAAAATCATTTTTTTTTTACAAAATGCATCAAAGAAAAATATAGAGTACAAAAAATTACTAATCTCCACACATAAGAATCACACCACGTAAAGTCATGTTTACAGCATGAACCAAAGAAGGATAAAAGTACAAACGAAGTGAAGTTTAGAAAAGTAAAGAGATAAACATACGAAGTACAACAACTTCAACGGAA